>CM047871.1:7982234-8141612 GCA_026212405.1 Petrea volubilis | reverse complement strand
CTTTTTCACGTATTTTTTGATCTCTGGTCGGCCCAGTCGATGAGGTGCTGTATTTCCTTCTTGAGGGCATAGCAGTCCTCGGTGTCATGGGTTACCCACTTGCTTGTGAAACGCACAATACTTATTCCCTCTCGGAGGGGCTCCATCCGCGTCCTGGATCTTCCTTGGCCTCCGGAAAACCGTCGGGTCGCTGGTGTTGATTGTGGCGAAGATCTCTTTCCCTCGACATGACCAACGGGGTGAGCTCGTTGTCACGTCGACGGTCCTTCCTTTCCCCCAACGTCCGGCCTTCTTTTGAACCTCATATCCTCAATGTTCATGTACTGCTGAGCAATGGACATGACTTTCTCCATGGTGACAGGGCGCTTCCGGGCCAAGTGATCCGAGCATGCTTGATTTCGTATAGCAACCATGATCACATCGAGGTGGAAGTCCATCTGAACGCTCTCTACCTTGAGCAGTTCGGTGTTGAACCGGTTGAAGAAGTCCCTCAGAGACTCGCCATCCCTTTGCTGAATCTTATGCAAGTGGGACGGGGGCAACTTTGCTAAACTTTTCGTCTGGAAATGATTGACGAATTTTATTACCAAATCGGCGAAGCTTCTGACCGAACCGGGGGCTTGGCCGACATACCATTGCGAGGCTACTCCCTGAAAGGTCGTAACCAGCAACTTCGCCGCGAAGTCATCGTCGATCATGTGCACGTGCATGGCGTGTTTGAATTCTATTAGGTGCTCTTTGGGATCAGCTTCTCCATTATATCGGGGAAGGTCGGTAGGGATTCGGACCCCTCTGGGTGCTCTGGCTCGTTGAAGGTCAGCGCAGAGTGGGTCCGTTTCATCAGGCATGAAGTATCTCTATGCCGATCCCTGTCCGGAGCGGTGAGATACCTCCTCGAGCTTCCGGTTGAGGTCTTCCATCCTGTGCGAAAGCTCCCCAATATCATCACGGGATCTCTCGCCGCGGCGGACCTCATCGATCCTCCGCTGGATCTCTGTGGCCTGGTGGGAGATCTCCTCCAACCGTTCTCTGTGACTCCGCGCAGGATGACCTGAGGATGCCCCCACAGAGGATTCATCAACTTCCTCAGCTAGTCGAGGAGGCGGAGGCCATCTCTCTCTGCGGACCTCCCTTGTGGCGGGGATCCGTTCACGCACCCGAGCGTCATCCCGCTCGGCGTCGGTTTCCCGAACACCTCGCGGGGGGCGAATTTCCTCCCTCATCGGATGAGGGTCTTCAGCAGTGGCAGCCAGGGCGGGGACTGGATTCACCCGCCTGATCTCGTGTAAGAGCGTGTTAAACTGATCAGCCGTCAGAACGACGAGGTTCTGCCCGGTGGGAAGTGTAGGTGCTGGCCCAATGACTTGCGGAACAGTGTGAGGTGGGACAGTGTGAGTCTCGGGACCCGGATTGGTGGTGGTTTGTGGGGCCGCCGACTCTGTTCCTGTCCTCCGTGTATTCACCATTTTCTTACTTGCTCGAATAGACCCTTCCTCTAGCGCCAAAATGATGTGGTCGGATTTAGTCTGCAATACACGTCACTTCGATCTGAAATCGAGTGTCCGAATCCGGTCGGGTAGATCCAAGTAAGAGTGTCTGAATGCTGGTCGGGTTCTATTCTGCAAGGATGGAGCACACGTGAGACTAGCCGGAAGTGTCTCCGGCGAAGACCCTCCGACGCTCAAGTCAGTATTCGGGCAGGTAAGTAGTGAATAGTAATTGGCGTATTAGTGTATTAAAAGTGTCTTACCCAATGAATAGTATCGCCGTACTATTTATAATAATAATAAAAAATAGGTGGGCTGGACCAGAGTCAGGCTGGCCCAACCCCGTTGCTGGTTTTGGGCGTTCCCCATGACGCGCTGTGGGCGCGTGTGGTGCATTCCTTGCTCGATATGGGTGGCAGGGCACTAACTCCGAGGATGAAGTAGGGTCGACATCGATAATGTCTTAACATCGGGGAGACCATACGAGTCAAGGAGATGTGATGAGATCTGACCGGACTAGGCCGACAAGAAAAGATCATGGAGCCTGATCGAACTAGGTCTGACACGCGGCAACAGGAGGAAGGCGGTATGCGCTGAGCTGGATCCGACGTGTGAGCTGAGTAGGCGCACACGTGGCCAAGGCAGATTCGGCCACATCACAATAGTAACAGCATAATGTAAAAATGTGACAACATAATGCAATTTTAATAATTAGCGATATTCTTATGGTGATAACGTAGTGACAATGAAATCTTATTACAAAATTCTATTGACAATTTTTTTTGTTACCTCACAAAAAAAAATATATATCAATAATTATCAATGGTGACAACTAAAATATTAATTCTTATCACCATTGAATTATATTGTGGCAATATAAAAAAAAATTATCAAAAAAATTTAATTAGTGACAAAATAGAAAATATTGTCACTTAATACAATTTTTTATATTGCCACTTTTATATATTATCAATAATATTATCTTTTTTTGTCGTGTATATATATAGACACACACACACACTAACTATAGTAGCAAATTAAAGGGGCAAATTATACTTTGCCTAATATATTAATTTAGATAAATTAGTGAGATATGTTTCGAAATTGAGGGGGTAAATTACAAATAATTTCGTCCAAAACATATCAGGTCGAGGTTACCAATTCAATCATTTTTTAATTATAATATCGCATCGAAGTTAAATCAAATAATTGCGCACTCTAAAAAAATCCTAACAGGAAGAATTCGTTTGCAATACTGATGTTGACGTGTCTACTGTATTCGTCTATATATGTATGTGGTTATTTTGGCCAAGTATCTCATGCATGAAAGTTATAAATTATAAGGCGAACATCATTAACGGTCTATCATTCAGTGCTCCAGAAATTTAAAAAAAAAAAAATTCTCCAATTTGTTTTTAAAATTGCTTATAAGTTGTCTAATTTAAAATTTAAATAGAAAAATGACATCAAATCCTTATGAATACTATTTGTATGTATCCATCTATACTATTAATAAGACATCGGGGTAAAATAGCAACCATCTTACCATGTTGATGTGTCAATAAATGCCCGATTACTATCAACACCGCCCACCCGCCCCCCCCCCCCCCCCCCCCCCCCCCCTCCCTCTTTCCCTTTTTGTGCTCTTTCATCGTCTATTATTCAATTTCCCTTATTTCTACTCTCCCCTATTTAACAGAACCATGGCCCCTATCTCGAGCGCATAATCGGGTGCATGAGGTAGCGTATGCGTGTGGGTCAATTGAGATCATGCCACGAGGCAATTTCAAATTACATCACGCTAATATGCACAATGCATATGAAAGGTCTGATAAATATTTATAATTTATGATATAAAAGTTTAAATATGTAATTACATTATATTTTATTTTTATTTTATATATGCATTGAGTGTTACTTTGTTGCTAGTATTATATAAAACATCAAACTGGAATAGTAACCACCTAGGCCTATTTGATTGTCAATTATTTTCTTTCTTTCTTTCTTTTTTTTATTCTCCCACTTCTCTTCTCTATTATCTTTTTTTTCTCTCTCTCTCTCTCTCTCATATCTTCACGTTCTTTGTTTTTTTGATTTTTACTTTCTCTAATCTTTCATTTTCTACATATCCCCCCCCCCCCTATCAATATTTTCCCCCTTTCCCCTGTCAGCCTGATTCTTACTTTCCTTTTTATTGACCTTTTTAATATAATTTCAGTTTGTTTTTAACTATTCTTCATTTCGCTTATCATTAATTTGATAAATACGTTACAATATATATATATATATATATATATATATATATATTAATTTATGCATGAATTTCAATAAATATTTATAACTTTACATTAATTATTAAGACTTAAGAATACAATTAAATTTATCTTATTTTTACTTTAAACACGCATTGAACATGCACACCTTACTAATTTTTTGATAAATAGTACAGTTTTACCATCTAAAAGGTACATATTTACATGCAACTAATTTTACTGTATTTATTTACATAATCATTACATTAGACAAAAAAAATCACATGCTCTCATTTTTATGAAACACAATTATAATTTATAAGCTCCTAAAATATTTTATAAGTATCGACTCTCATTTTATCCTAAAACTTTGGCAGTTAGTTTTGAAATAATATATAACAATTTGTAAAATCCGAAAAACATCATATAAACCCTTGAAAGTAATTTCGACCAAACACCTTCTTAACCCCACATCACGGCCGGGGACGGAGTTCACATCACAGGCCTAACAAACGGTCATGATTCAAGAAGCAATTTTTTGGCTTAAGATCTCTTGGCCTGTTGGTGAAAAGGAGGTCACATAACAAAGAGAATATGGATCCGATTGTTATGTATGTATGTGCCAAGTGGCATTGTTAGAAATTTTTTTTGATGGGATCATTCAGAACATGTAATACCGAAATATATCGAATAAATATTAATTTGTTAATTTCAATTAAAAAAAATGACAGTACGATACTTTTGTGAGGCAAATTTATTTCTCAAAAAAGACCGTGTATGCTTTTCGTATGTTAAAAAATGATATATGATTAAATCATTAGTAAAAAACATGCCATACATATTCACCTCAATGTATATATATAATCAAAAATATATTTACCTATGAATGAAAATTTTCAACTTTCTCATATTCTTTTTAACTTTATGACCCGTTCATTTGTAAATTTATAATTTTTTTTAAGTGGGTTCAATAAAACCATTCTCATCATAAAACCATACACACACATTAAATGTTTATACTTATAATATTTGTGTGTATAAAATAAATTGCACCCACGAGAGCAAAGGTAGCTCCGCCAGTGATTATGTGCGTTACTTTCGACTGTATATATTTTTTTTCTTTGTACGTATAATTGATTCATTGAAGTATATAGTGTTTTTTTTTTTTTTTTTTTTGATACAATCAACTTGAGACATCAGATAAATATCAACCAGAAAGACACCCCACACACTCACTCAAAGGGAAAGGGAAAGAGGACAAGAAAGTTCAAACTCAGGACCTCATTAGTACAAAATTCGAATCACCACCACTCGGCTCCAAGCCCGGTGGCCATTGAGGTGTATAGTTAATTATTAGTAATGCAATAGTTATATTTAATTTAGGCTATTAACTTAATTATCGAATTGTACTCTACCGCCTTCATAAGAATCAAAATAGAAATAAAAAAAACAAAAAGAAGGAGCTCGTAGAAGGTAAGACCCTAGGGCACACTTGGTAAGACTCGTGATCTATGATCCCTATTTTCTCTTGTATAATTTAGCATGGTCCCAATTGCAATGCCTATTTTCTTTGACATGTCTGGGAGGTGAAGCAAACTCTATAATTATCTTTTCCTACATTATAGATATTACCTATGTAAATGGTGAGAATAATTCTAATTGTGGTAAGGTAGCGAAATTCATTGTTGTATAAGTAACAACGTTCACGTATATAGAAATTTCCATCTCTCCTTATATTCGTATTATTCTTTTTATACTCTCCCCTAACCAATACAGATTCTTGATGTTTTTGGCGAGCGTCAAACTAATTGTTCTTTGAGCCCGTTTGGATGGGCATTTACTAGAGGAGAATAACTTTTTTTTTTTTTCTAAAAAAATACTTCACAGCAAAAAAATTATGTTTGGATCATGAGCTTTTTAAAAAAAGCTAAGAAGCCGGAAAAAAAGCCACAAATGGGTTTTTTTTTTTATTTGAAGCTACCTTCAAATAAAAACACATTTTAAAGCACTTTTTATTACTGAATCCAAACGCGAAATTGATTAGTTTAATAAAAAAAAAATCTACTATAAAAGCACTGCATGAGAAAAACTTTTTTTTTTTTTTAAACTGCATCGTACAATGAAGCAATTCTCAGAAGTTAAACTTATCTGTGACATGAAAAATTAAAAATCCAACCTCCTATGAAACAAAATATTAACAACAACAACAATAATAATAATAAAAGGACAAGGAAAAAAAGAGAAAGAAAATATATATTTTTTCTATTTGAAAACGACTTTGCTTGCTTTTAACCTAGCCAGATTAGAATAGAAATAGGCATGGGGTCGTTCAATTTTCAGTTCGAGGTCAATTCATTCCAAATAAAATTAAAGCAACTTCTATCTGAAATAGATGTGTGTAAAAGTAGTTTTGAGAAAATGCCAACTATGAACTTACGAATCGGAAAAGTAATTTGGCAATGTTTGGTTTGGTTTTATATTGAACTTACAAAAATTATTTTAGGAAATAATCAAACATATTCTATAAAGTTAGTTGAAAAGTATGTGAAAACTTATTTAAAGTATGTTTTTTATTTTTATTTTTGATGAAATTATTTGAGTGTTTTGCAAAAATATTACTCTAAGAGAAAATAATTCTCTAACAATTATTCAATCTAAAATATTTCCCATATTAAAATTCCTATTTACATTATTTATTTATCTATACTTTCAATACATATATAGTTTGCCTTCTTACACTATTATCAATGTGTTAAATACACCCCTAAATGACACTGGGTTCACAACCGAATGGTGGGGGTTTGAAAGTAATATTAGGGAAGTCCTAAGTTCGAACCCTCTTATCATTTACCCCTTCCCCTTTGAGTGAGTGTGTGCGTGTGTATGAGGGTATTTTCCGATTGACATCTATAGGGTGCCCTGAGATGATTAAATAAAAAAAAAAACACGCCTAAATAGAATTTTTAATCACTTACTCCCCTAGGCTCTATTACAGAATACTTGTTCCCATTTATATTTAATTAATTCTCTTTTAAAACCTGAAACGCTATATTCTTTTAGAAAACATAAAAATTATGATAAATTTTGCAATTGAAGTTGATTTTTGAACTATAGCTATACAAGTATTATGTCAATCGATTCTAAAATCTTAAATTGTCATAAAAGTAAATTTTAATTCAAAAAACACTTAATTAAGTATTAATCAGAAAATTCCAATATATTAATGGATTTTTTTTAACGAAATTATGTTAATAAATCACTCAATATACAAAGTAAAAAAAAAATTGAATTAAATCTCCAACCATTATTTTGATATAATAAAATCAACCATTAATATTATACTCAAATTAATAATAATATCAATTATTAACATTAAATTCAAATTACTAATTAGAATATTTTAAATTAAAAGAAGAAGAAATAGGAGGAAAAGGAATAAAGAAATAAAGATAAAAAATGGTGAAGAAGGTGAATAGATAAGAAGTAAAAAAATAGAAAATGGTGAAGGATAGAGATCACAATTCGTTTGATGTAAAAGTGTTAAGTATTGCACAGAAGAATTTAACTATTTAACGCGATGGTTTTTAATTTAAAGTGAGTAATTTAAATGGAACAAATGTATCTTACCAATCTATTTTTTATGTGTCGATTTTTTAATATTAATTCGATCAAATATTTTACTAATATTAGAAAATGGTTTTTTTTTCCTTACTTTTGCCTAAATATTTCTTTTTATTGTGTAGAACCGTCAAACTGTACTAAATCGTACTTAATCACTTTAAACCGCACATTCAATTTTACTTTAAAGAAGTGTGATTTGAAATATAATTTCTAAAAACAATTTCATGGAGCAATGCAATTTTAAATATATCTAGAAAAATTAAAATCGAACCTCGATAACCCTAACGAAAACAATTGAATTTTCAAACAATTTGTTTTAACCATATGGAGATTGAAATACTGTAACTTTAGTTAATAGTGATGAAAGCACAATTTACGTAGTTGGACTCAAACTTGGGTGTTCCAACGTAGAGGCCCCAAATGACGGGGGTACATAGTTCGGTCCAAATTAGGTGATTTCCTTTGTGCCAAATTCTTAAATTATATAGGACTTTCTTTGAGCTTTTGATGTTTTAAGTTTGTAATTTGTTGATATATAGATTGTAATCCAATTGTGGGGGCTCGAACTTGGTGCCATTGAGGTCTTCGGGTTCTAGTCCTCTTGTCCTCTCTCTTTTTTCTTTGGCTATGTGTGTATGTGGCGATGGACATTTATAAAGTATTACAAGTTGATTATATCAAAAAGTGTTTTATTGCATCGAATTTTTATGACCATTGGGATTTCTAATGTAATTTTTGAATGGCATTTTTTTCTTTACTATTTCAATGACAATTAGGGATTTAGATATTGTTTGGGCCAAAAAATGAATTTTTGTATAAATTTAGAGTGGGTTAATTATGGCCATACTAAAAAGAAAAAGAAAGGGGCTCAAGTCACTCAGATGTAGAACGAGGTCGGCTTGTGTCAAGGCCAAGGCCGAAATTTTTCAATAAAAGGCCTATGTCCCAATTGGCGAAAAATAAAAATAAGTAGAAATAAACCAAGACAAAATTATCCTTTATTTATAGTGGTTGTTAGGCTAAAGAATAAAAAATGAATAAAAATAGATATTGGCACAACTAAAAATGCCAAAAATAACATTCCTCTTCAAAACTTCCTTCTAAAAAATTTCTCTCTAAAATTGCTCTTTCTCTTTCTCTAAAAATTACCCCTTCGGGGAGGATTTACGACGAGTGATTCCTACCGCACGTTGTTTGATTCTCCACTGGGAATTTATTATTAATTGTTTGGTAATTTAGCAGGTTTTATGATTGTAATTTTTGTCTTGTCAATTGACAAGTTTGGTTAAGTCTTGTTTTACTAACAAATTTTAATTTTAGTTTTTAGATTTATTTCACTTGCTTTATGATGAATGAAGGTATATCTTCTAGACAAGTCAAAAGAGATGTTCATTCATATGTTTTTAGATGTTGATATTAAAGACTGTCTTATTTTGGAGGATGTTTGGAGAGTCTACATATGGTTTCATATTTCCTTGGTTGTTCAAAGCAACTCAAGCATCATCTGGGTTCTTGATTCATCAGAATATCTCTACATGGACTATGAATTGGTTATTAAAGATTATCATTTAATTAGTAAAGATTTGGACAACTTGCCTCTATATTTTGTAAAATGGTCTGCAAATCACCCCGCGTATGTAATGGATAAGCAGTCTGATTCTATGTCAGATCTCATGTATTGGAATTATTGTCCTACTTTTATGTACTAGATTGTGTATTGATTGACACTTCTAATAATTAATAGGGAAAATTGCATATAACCCCCTTGTGGTTTCAAAATTCTGCTGAAAACCCCCTTATGGTTTAAAAATATGGAAAAAACCCCCCGTGTTTTCGAAAAACCTGCATAAAATCCCCTTCCGTCCAGAGTTAACGGAGAGTGCATCACACGCGCCTGATCTGCGAATTTGAAACTTTTTTCACCTTTAAATGCAAGTATATTGACCTTTTTACCCATTTTCTTATAATTTTAAATATATTTATCTAATATTACGAATTAACCCCTCTAATTTATTAAATTTTCAATTTGTACCCTTCTTTTCCATCATCCTCCCTCCCCACCACCACCCTTTTACGCCACCGCTACTGCTACCACCGGCGGCCGCCATCGTCGCCGGAGTTACAATCGAAAACATCAATCTATGCATCTTGCCAAAATAAACCAAACCCCTCAATCAATTTTACCAAATTTCAAACAATTTGTATTCGAAATTTAGGATTTTATTTTCGAAATTTCTCCACCACCACATAGATCCGATTTCCCCTATCGATTTTCAAAATTTAGGGTTTTAATTTTGAAATTTCTCCACCACCACATAGATCCGATTTTCCCTTTCGATTTTCAAAATTTAGGGTTTTATTTTCGAAATTTCTCCACCATCACATAGATCCGATTTCTCCTTTCGATTTTCAAAATTTAGGTTTTTATCTTCGATTTTCCCTTTTTGTATGTGCGTTGTGTGTGTGCTGTGTGTGCGCGTCTGTGTGTGTGCGTCTGCTGTGTGTGCTGTGTGTGTTCATCTGTGTGTGTGTGTGCGTCTGTGTGTGCTGTGTGTGTGTTCGTCTGTGTGTGTGCGTCTGTGTGTGTGTGTGTGTGTGTCTGTGTGTGCTGTGTGTGTTCGTCTGTGTGTGTGTGTTCGTCTGTGTGTGCATCTGCTGTGTGTGCGTCTGTGTGTGTGTGTGTGTGTTCGTCTGTGTGTGCGTCTGTGTGTGTGCTGTGTGTGTTCGTCTGTGTGTGTGTGTGTGTGTGTGTGTGTGTGTGTTCGTCTATGTGTGCTTGTGTGTGTGTTTGTGGGTGTTCTGTGAGTGTGCTTGCGTGTGAATTTGTGTGTGTTTGTGTGTGAATTGTGCGTGTTTTTGTGTGTGAGAGATATATATATTATGTATATATTATATATATTATGTATATATTATATATATTATGTATATATTATTTATGTGTATATTATTTATGTGTGTTTGTGTATATATATATATATTATGTATATATTATTTATGTGTGTTTATATATATATATATATATTATGTATATATTATTTATGTGTGTTTGTGTATATATATGTATTATATTTGTATGTGTTTGTGTGAGATTATATTTGTATAGATATAAAAATGTATATTATATTATTTCTATTATAATTTTATTATATTATAATTTTTTATATTTAGAAATCAATCTAAACTGTTCATTTTTTGAATCATGATCTAATGGCTTATAATAATAAGGGTATAACTGACATTTCATTACAAATTTAACGCCGTCAACCTTAACTTATCGGCAGGGGCGATTATGCAGGTTTTTCGAAAACACGGGGGTTTTTTTCCATATTTTTAAACCACAAGGGGGTTTTCAGTAGAATTTCGAAACCACAGGGGGGTTATATACAATTTTCCCTAATTAATAATAGATCTAGTTTTTATTTCAAAAAAAAAAAAAACCAAAAATAAAGGCCATGTGAGTTTGATTAGTTCAAAATTGAAATAAAATGACATAATTACCATATCCGAAATATAAGGATCACTGTCCACTTTGAATGGTCAAGCTGAATAAGTTATCAAACTTCAAGAGTAAAGCAAAAGTAGTTGCAGCTTGAAAACTATAAAATGGAGTCGGATTTACCAAGTTACAAAACACGTCAACATTTCAACAACAACAATACTTCAATCAAAAAGTCTACACTTCTTTGATTCTTTAGCTCAAATGAACCAAGATTGGCTTAGTTCAGTAGGTTAAAAAAACCATTATACGAGTGTTCATAGCCATGCTCATTTGGCTCAAGATGAGGTTATTAATGCGTCACAAGGTTCTAGTCATCACTTGCCCGTTTTGGGCCCAACTCGGGATGAGATATCAATGCAACTGAGTGGTATTCTGCATTCATGTTGAGTGCATACATGAGGAGTTATAGCCAAAGTCATCAATGTTCGTATGGTAGTGCAATTCTTTTAATGCACTCGCGTGTTGCCATCGCACGGAATCATCAATGCGTCTTACTCGTAGTCAAAGTCTTTGGCAGTCTTTCAATGCCCTTAGGTCTTAGATATAACTCGTATCATCAATACACGTGTTTGTAGATAAAGTCTGTAATATCCCTGGCGAGTAGCCATCATCTTTTAATACAACTTCTCACTTTATATTTTTAGAACATTTTCAATCCCTTGAGCACTAAATTTTAAATCCTATATTAAGGCGTAGGCACGTAGAACTTTAGGGGTAGTGTTTACTTATTCCAACACAGTCGTTTTTTGGATAGAAGTCAAAGGCGCAATTTATCGAAATCCAAATAAAAAGACTTCACATTGTGTATTCATGTGCACATTGGCACACCCGCACTAAACACAAATTCACTTTGAAGTTACTATTTTCATATTGAATCCAATGATTTTAAATCTTGAGTAAACATATCGAATTGGCATAGTATCAATTTCTAGCACACTAGTAGGGTTGTCAACTAAACATATAAAATTGGCACCCTCGGTGGGTGATTGTAAATAAAATTAGCACTTCCCACCTTTGCACTTCAAATTATCATTGTACTACCAGTCTACTAAAAAATTAGAAGTCCCACTGGGCATGTTAAAATTATATGATTAGTAAGGATTTGAAATCTCTAGATTTGATATGAAAACAACAACTTCGAAATGAGTTTCGTTGAGTGTGGGTGTGCCAGTTCATAATATACATACAAAATGAAGTCTTTTCAATTTGAATTTGACTGATTGTTCCTTGATTTCTAATTCGAAAAACAACTGCATTGGAATAGGCCAACACTACCCCTAAGGTTTTACGTACCTAAAATTTAATGTAGGACTTAAAATTTAGTGCTCAAAGGGTCGAAAAATAAAAAACAAGAAAATGCATTGAAAGAAGATGGCTACTTGCTATGGATATTACAAACTTTTCCTACAAACATGTGCATTAATGACATATGCAATATTTATGACTCTAATGAATTGAAAGACTGTCAGGGACTTTAACTGCAAAAAAGACGCATTGATGACTCCATATGATGGCTAAATGTGAGTGCATTGAAAGAATTGCACTAATATTGATGAGTTTGGCTACAACTCCTTATGCATACGCTGGACATGAATGTGAGATACCACTCGATTGCATTAATATCTCTTCCTGAATCAGGCCAAAAATGGAATTAGTGATGGCTACAATCTCGTGGCGTTATGGAGTGGACGTATTGATAACCTCATCTCGAGTCAAATAGGCATAGCTACGAACACTCGTATAACAGTTTTCTACTTATGAACTAAGCTAATCTTGGTCCATTTGGGCTAAAATTCAAAGAAGTGTAGACTTCTTGATTGAAGTTGTTGTTGAGTTGATTTGTTGAAGTCGATGTTGATGTCTTTTTAGTTGATGAATCCAACCCCCTTTTATAGACTTGAAGTTGTAAACACCTTTCTTGTATTCTTGAAGTTGGATAGCTTTATTCTGCTTGATCATTTGATATGACAGTTATGCCAGTTATGCCATTAATTTGAAATTCAAACTATTTAAACTCACACGGCCTTTATCTTTAGCATCTTTAGTTATACCAACACCTATTTTTAGCCATTTGTTATTCTTTAGCCTAATAACCCCTAAAAATAAGCGATAATTTTGACTTGGTTTATTCCTAAATATTTTTATTTTATCTTTATTTTTTGCCAATTAGGCCATGGATCGTTTATTTTGGCATTGACCTTTGACACAGGCCGGCCTCATGCTACATCAAAGTGACTTGAGCCTCTTTCTTTTCTTTTCGGCATGGCCAGAATTGGCCCACTCCGAAGTTATACAAAAATTCATTTTTGGGCCTAAATAGTGGGACTTCTAAATTGCTTAGTAAACTAGTTGAAGTACCAGTCCCTTGATCAACCTACTGTGTACAAGCTTTTGTGCAAACAAATACTTTAATTATACCTTTGTTTGCAAAAAATTTGGATAACCTTACCGATGTGTTCAAAATCATTGAGTTCGATGTGAAAATAGCAATTTCGAACTGAGTTCGTTGAGTGTGGGTGTGCTAGTGTGTAAAAAATATACAAATTGAAGTCTTTTGATGTGATATCGATGGGTTGCGCCTAAGACTTCTATCCAAAAAACGACTATGTTGGAGTAGGCAAAAAATATCTTTAAGATTCTACGCCCCTACAATTTAATGTAGGACATAAAATTTAGTATTTCAAAGATCGAAAAGGTCTTAGAATTTAAAGCGAAAAGGGGTATTAAAAAACGATGGCTACTTACCATAAATAATACAAACTTTATTTACAAGTAAGTAAATTGATGACGTGGGCCATATCTATGACCTAAATGCATTGAAACATTGCCGGGGACTTTGACTATAAGAAAGATGCATTGATGACTCCGTAAGATGGCTACACTTGAGTACATTGAAAGAATTATACTACCTACAAGCATTGATGACTTTGTTTATATCTCCTCATGCATGCGCTCGACATGAATGCATGATATCACTTGGTCACATTGATATCTCATCTCTCTCGGGCGAGTGATGGCTACGACTTCGTGACATTATGGAGTGGATGCATTAGTAACCTAATCTCGAGCCAAATGGGCATGACTACGAATACTCACATAAGGGTTTTCTACTTATGAATTAAGCCAATCTTTATTCATTTGTGCTGAACGAATCAAAGAAGTGTAGACTTCTTGATTGAAGAGTTGTTGATGTATCATTGTTGATTAAAGTGTTGTACTTGACTTGAGGCTGCAACCGCTTCATTTACTCTTGGAGTTAGATTGGATTATTCAACTTGACCATTTGAAATGAATGGCCATCTTTTATTCTTGCTATGGCGTTTATGCCATTCTATCCAAAGTCTGAACTATTCAAACCCACATGGCCTTTAGTTTTGGCATACTTAGTTATAGCAATGCCTATTTTTAGCCATTTGTTATTTTCTATTCTAACAATCCCTATAAATAAAGACTAGTTTTGACTTGATTTATTTTATTTCATTTTATTTTTATTTCCCTATTATTGGCCAATTGGATAGGCTAGTCTTGTATCATGTCAGAGTAACTTGCGCCTTACTTATTCCTCTTCGGCATTGCCCACATTGGCCTATTTCAAATTCGTACAAAAAATTTGTTTTTGGGCCAAACAACCTTGAATTTGACAAAGTTAATTATTGAAACTATTATGCTTCTCTTAGGATACGTTTACTTTTCAGGAAAACTCAAATTTGGGGGGGTTAACCTTAGTTATCTGTTGTTTACTTTTATGGGTGGAAAGCCCGAGATTTTTGGTGGGATCCGTGTTTATGCCAGATATTGCAAGTCTATTTTGACTCTCCAATTTGGAGGGTTAAATTTAACCTGCATTTTTAATATTGGTATAAAAGACATTTGTGCCCATAAATTTGCCAAAATTACAAGCCCTACCATCAAGAAGCCCTAATTTTTATTTCCTCCTCCATATTCACACTCTCTCATTTCTCTCTCTCTCTCTCTCTCTCTCTCTCTCTCTCTCTCTCTCCATTGAGTTCTCTCATCCGTTTCAGATTTGGGTTCCTTTCTTAATGAAATCGTCTCCATCAAGCAGCCATTCCCAGAATATTTTTATATGCTGCATAAATGGGTTTTTAATCATTTTTCTTCCCTTCGTTTTCTATTCTCCGTTTTTCCTTTGGAACTTTTTTCTTCAACATAAATGGGGGCACAAAAGATGATTAAAAATCATAAAGTTGTGGTTAGATCAAAAAAATTTCCTTCGGAATTGAAGCATCTCTATTCTTCGTTTTTAATCACCCTTCAACATAAATGGGTTTTTTAATCATCTTTCTTCCCTTTGGAACTTTTCCTTTTTTTTTTCTTTTTCTTTTTTTGTGTTGTGTGGTTCATAAAATCATAAAATTGTGGTCAGATCAAACTTGTAAGCCCCTACTATTTGGCCATCTTTTGCATAAGATCCTGAAATGCTTCAATTCCATATCCATGGGAAAGCTATTTGAAATGTAAGGGATTCCTTAGGTAAAGAAAGAGCTAAAAGGAAAACAAGGATTTTCTGATGTTTTCACCCCCAAATAAAGTAAATAATATACATTTATTTAGGTCCGATAAACAAGAAATGTAAACAATAGGTTTTGTTAATTTAAACCATCCTAAACTTGATTGTAAGCTAATCGGGGTGAAATGGGACTCTAAAGTGCCAAAAGAAGGAAACATGCCTTTAAGGTTTTGAACTGATTATATCCTTGATGTTGAGAGTTTTGTGCCGGTGCCGTCCACCGCGATTGCGCTATCAGTCAAGTTCCATTTTGTGAGTGTGACAATATTCACAAAATTATCTAATCGAAATTAATAAAGAGATCAATGTCAAAATACTATTTCATTAAACTGTTCAACATTTTTTTTATCTTGTATTTATTATTTTTTATGCAGTTGATTCACTAAATATTAAATTTAAATCTAGATGATCCACGTCTAAAATTTTACTTAATTCTATGCTAGCGTGAGCTAGTCAGTGTGTATGTGTGTGTACATATAGGGAATAGAGAAATTAGTTTTCATAATCATTTTGTAGAATACTGTATAAACATGTATCCACAAATTATACCATAACAATATGCTAGGATCCCGCTAGCTCAAACAAAAAAGTATAAACCTTAAGTGAAAATATCTCAATTTTTTTCTTTCTAAAAGTTAATTACACATAATATTTTTTTATATATATATACATTACAAGAAAGTACCTCATTCATTAATAAAAAAATTGTGACAGGGTGACTTTGTTACAAATTTGAAGTGTCTATAATGGATTAGTAACTCAATGTAAACAAAATTAAGAAAATAATCAGCGACAAGACATTTACTAATCAATTTGTTATAGACAAAATCCTTTACAAATACTAAATTTATAATGAATTGATTTGTTATTGAAGAATGTGCATTCTTATAGTGACATCTTTCTAGAGATAGAGCCAAGCGGGGCTAGGATGTGCGATCTTTTATCCTCAAATTTTTACTGAACTAAAATTTGTATATACCTTTTTGAAAATTTTAAAATTTGCTCTATAAAAAGTATATTTAATATTTTATAAAAATCCGGCACTTCCCTAAATAATTTTTTTTTGGCTCCGTCCTCATATCTTTCGCATCTCATCCTCATCATTTAGCTCTTATGATATTCTTTTCTAAACTATTGTAACACGAATTATGTCAACTAAAAGGAAAAAGTTATTATTTATTTACTTACACGACTCAGTCACCAAGTCCTAAAGATTATCCTATATAAGTAACATATGCGCCATTTCTTAGATATTTATTAATTGAAAATTTGAAGAAATAGAAACGCTAAAATTATGTGACCAATCGAAATAAGACAAGTACTTGGTTGTCATGAACCAAAAAATAAATTTATGATTTTCTAGTGTTACACGTCCTTCACAATTACCTCACAAAAAAAAAAAAAAAAAAAAAAAAAAAAATTGTTCGTAAGCCCTATCCAACCATGAAAAATAACTATCAACACGAGGGAAAAATATAAAAAATAGAAAAATCTAAACAAGAAAAAGGAAAATTGAATTGGACAATGAGGGCCCAATTTCTGTAATCCAGAGATTGCTATGAAATTCCCGTAACCATTGACAAAAGATCTTCTCTCCTACGTGAAATTACCACAGTACCCTTGTGGGGCCTAAGTTCTGTGATTTTTCTATTAGCTTTACATTTACATTGTGTTTGGTTCTAGAATTTTAGGGGGGAAAGGAAAAGAAAATAGGAAGAAAAAGTATTTTCCAATATTTGATTACTAGAGAAAAAGAAGGGAAATGGTAAGGAAAGGAAAATAGAAAGAAAATATAGTATAAATTGAGAAAAATTATTTTCCTTCCAATTAGGTGAGGAAAATGAAGGAAAAGTTATATTACTCTCTCTAGCATTATCTCATTTTTCAAGTTCTCATCTCATTTGTTGCTCAAACTAATTTATTATTTGAATATATTTCATGCAAATCTTTTTTTTTTGTGCAATTAATTGATTATTTGGATTTTTTTGAGATGTGTTTTTATATTTTCCTTTAATTTACAATAATACCCAAACAAAATGGAAGACAATTCTCTAAAAAAATCATTTTCCTTATTATTTTCTTTAACAACCAAACAAAATAGATAATTTTGAAATTCTTATAGTTTCTTTTCCTTTCTTTAACATTTTCCTTTCATCCTAAAATCTTAGAACCAAACAAAGCCTTTTTGGAACAAAGATTTTGGTGAGGAAAAGTAAGAGGAAAATGAAAAAGATCAAGAATGAAAACATAGAGTACTATCATTTCAAGCAAAAAAAAAATTTTCCATCCTATTTTCCTTACCAAAATCTTTGAACCAAACGGATGGTTAATTTTGAGATATATTTTGGCTCTCAAAAGACAAAAATTTGTTGATCGAACTTATTATTAAATCAATGTTATGTTCGGTCTTTCAAATAGCATGTTGGCCTAGCGTGTATATATATATATATATACACACACACATGATGGCATTTAAACAATTTTTGGTATGAGAATAACAATAGTAACAATCTATCGTTTCATTGATGAAATCAACAAGAAACATAGTTTACAGACTCGTATGCATTGCAATATCATCAATGAAGGTACGAGTATAACCGAAAAACAGCACGCACTAAAACTTGTTCAATTTACAAAATACGACTAGTTTAATCTTGACTAAACAACAAATCCCATTTTTAAGACGAACGATATTTTTATAATAACTAACGTATAATGTACTAAGATCTTGTAGCAACTACTTTAGGTACGCAAACAAATCAAATCAAGGAGAAAGTTATAATTCAAATTTATTTTAAATTTTTATCGAATTTGAAATACTTGCTTTAAGGTTAATTTGATTGCTAAACGGTTCGAACTTGAACCAACTTTGCTTGAGCCTAACTTAATTGAACTCTACATATTTTGGCTTTTTCACATACATTTTTTTTTAATTTTCTCTTTGGCCACATTCTATTATTCTTTTTCTAGCCAAGTTGAGTCGACTTTCATATTTATCAAGCAAAAATAAGATGTCAAGTTAGTTATTGTACTTAAAAAAATCGAGTACAAATGTTTAGAGATAATTTGATCGTGGGCCACTTCAATTCATTGTTTGAGCCTCGAAAGGTATTTGTATGTGAAATAAACTATATAAACTTAGATTAAATGCTAAAAGAAAATGAGTACGGGTACATATCAAAATTTTAATAATTCTATGTACGTTAATCTTCTATATTATGTTAGTTGGTTTGACACACTTGACGCGTGTGCAAAATAAAAAAATATAATTTAATCACATATTTAAATTTTGACAAAATTAAAATATTTATTAGATTTTATGCATGATTACATATATTTTTAATTATTTATAATGTATTTTAGTAAATATATTATAGAAAAATAGTTCAAAATGAAAATAAAACTATAAGATTAACAAATAGTTAAAAAAGAAAAAGGTTAAGAAATGATAAAAGTGACCTGAAAAAATATATATTGATAGAGGAGAGAGAAGGGGAAGAAGGAAATTAAAAGAGGATCGATGGGAGATAAAATAAAATAAATATGTGATAGACCAAAGAGACTAAACGAGACTAAAGGTAGTTATTAGACCCCTCATACTCTTTATCAATAGTATAATAGTATAGATAAAACCAAATTAGTGAGAAAAAAACATCAATTATTTTACATGTCTATTATTAGTTATTAAAAAAGCACAAATATATGATCCAATATCCCACAAATACTTGCCTTTCTTTTGGTAAGTGATATGGCTTAGTTTAATAGAATAAAGAGGAGAATCGAATTCAATGCATCATATTCTCCTGATCAACTTTGCCAGTTTAACTAGGCCATAATAAAAAAATATAGGTTATTTTCATAAATTCAACTCTTTTGTCAAGTGAATTAGTGTATTCCATCATTCCCATTTACAGATTGCTAGAAACTTATTTAGTAATCAATTCAATCAATCTTTTATTAATGATAATATTATTTCAAAATATCAATCCATAGCTCACTCCCCCATTAGGAAACTAACAACTACTTAAAAACCAAAATAATATATATATATATATATATATATATATATATATTTGTTGAAAGACCCTTTTGACAAATTGAGATGGGCACTTGTTTGCGGCTCTTTAACTTAGAGAGTATTTGGCTAAGTTTATTTTAAAGAGTTATAAGCTCGCAGAGTTTATAAGATGCTTTTGAAGTTTATAAGTTCATACATTTTATTTTAAAAATAAATTCTTAAAGTGTTTGGATAAAATAAGATCTTGTAGCTTATAAGATGTTTTTAGAGTTTATAAGTCATAATTTTATTTGGTAAAAATGAGAGATTATATGTTTTTTTAAGTGTAATGATGATTGAAAAAAATAAAGTAAAATTAATTTTATGTAAATCAATATTTTTTGAGATAGTAGGATTGTAGTATAGAAAATAAATAAATAAATTTATGTTATTTTATCTTTTAATATTAAACAACTTATAAGCTATTTGAAAAAAAAGTTGGGGATAACTTACTTTTTGTTTAAAACTTATAAGCTCCTGACAATTTATTTTTGGAGCTTATAAGCTCCTTTACTAAAAAAATTACCAAACACTTGTAAAGAACTTATAAACTTCCAAATAAGATATTTTTAGCAACTTATAAGCTTAGTCAAACATTCTCTTAATCCTCATGTATCCCATTTTTAAAGATTTGAGGGACTTATCAGAATCTGAATTTTAGTATATATGGAGTAGGATGTACACGTAATATTAAAATATATACACATTGTAAAAAGACCCTTTTGACAAATCCAAATGGGTGCTTGTCTGCGGCCCTTTGGTTTAACGGGCGTGTATCCCATTTTTATAGGCATGGAAAATTTGTCCCCAAGGTTTGAATCCTAAAATATGCGTGTGTGGGTTGTGTTTGCGAGTATAATATTTATACAAAAAAAAAAAAAAAAAAAAATCAGTTGGGCACTTTAGTAATTTAACTGAAATAAAGGGGGCTCTCCTTAGTACGTCCTTCTCAGTCAAGCAAAGTTCACCTCGTGTGTACATTATAAAACTGATTCCCACTCCCCACAATTTTATTTATGGTCAAAATTGTTAGCAGAATAAAAAAATAATACTCGGGCTGACAAATTGTATTTATAGACGCAGTCCTTTTTTGATTATTTATTTAATTTTAGCTCATCTAGGTATTTCAACACGATTCCTCTTGTTCTTTGCCCTTTGTTGATCTATTTCTGCGAGTTTTTTTGGAGTGATTTTGCTGTTGGAGTCTTTGAATCATTTGTATGTATGTTTTTTAGGTTGGTGTCGGCGTTGATCGAGGATGGAAACGGTGTCTGCTTTTCGGGCTTCTTTCAGCTCTCTTTCGCCTAATTGGGCCCCTCGATCCGGGCTTGTTAGGCCCGATTTGAGTATCGGGTCTAGGTCGATGCTGTCTAATGCTTGGGTTCAGGTAAATGAATGATCTTTTTGTGATTTGAAGGGTTTTAAATAGTTGGCATGGATGAATTAGGTTTAGTGAATCAGTTGTTTTATTGGGAGTTGCTAGTTTGAAATTAATTCTGAAATTGTCCGCTTACTCTGTGTTGCCTACGGATTTTTCCAGTTCCGGTGATTATGTGTTTTGGAGTCGAGTGTAATATGTTTCTAATTCATCCTAATTGTGAGAAACCAATACTGGATGATTTTGTTGGGGCCTGGGGGTATAGTTTTTCGTTTGATCATGGCGGTTGGAGTAGAATAAAGGGCGGTAATTTTGGGGGGTGTGGGTGGGGCGGGGTGTTGAAGGCTCGGAAAGTTTTATGGTGGTATTTATTTTGTATTCTTATCTTGTTGAAACTCGAGTGCTAAAACATGACAAAAATTACTCAAAATAGATGAGAGATAAATGGAGACAATAAATTCTCAATATATGGGCTGATCTTAATTTTTCTTAATTTTTCAGAAGTAGCTACTCTTTTCCCCTGAAGTTATGTACCCATGATCAAATATTCTTGATTAGTGATTTACCCCCATAAAAGATGTTTATAAAGTGGCATGATTGTTATTTTGTACCCTTGATTGATGAGCTTATGGACTCTGGGATTCACTCAAGGCTTTTAGACTCTTCAAATTTCAATTCATATGAAATTAAGGTGTCTGATAAATTAACTGATTTTTATTGGGACTGTGTGTTGCAGCAGAGGCCATCAATTTCACACATGAAGTTGGGCAAGAGGAAAGTGGACTTGTTGCTCAGGAAGCGTACTGCAATCAGAGCTTCTATGCAACCTTCTGATTCTGGCAGTTCATCAGCTCCTATTGCTCCACTCCAGCTTGAGTCTCCAATTGGGCAATTTCTTACTCAGATATTGGTAAGCCACCCGCATCTTGTCCCTGCTGCAGTCGAACAGCAACTTGAACAGCTTCAGACTGACCGAGATGTGGAGAAAGAGAAGGAGGAACCTTCTGCATCTGGAACTGACCTTGTATTATACAGGTTAGTTTAATCACAGCTAACTGATTCAGCTTATCGGTTGGTCCAGATATTTGTAAAGCACTTCTCTGTATGAGGTGGTTGTCTGCTTTGTTTGTTTTTATATGATCTAAAACAAAGTATGAGGAGGACTGTGGTTTCCTTAGCTTTGAAAAAGTTGTCATGTGTTCTTAGATCATTGTTGTTGTCCTTGAGTATGAGTAAATAGTTTAATAGGATTCTTTTGATTTTTAGGAGAATTGCAGAGGTTAAAGCCAATGAAAGGAGAAAGGCCTTGGAAGAGATATTGTATGCCTTGGTGGTTCAGAGATTCGTGGATGCCAATGTATCTTTGATTCCCACAATTACTCCATCATCATCCCCTGATAATTCTGGTCGAGTGGATACCTGGCCCAGCCAAGACGATAAGCTGGAGCACCTGCACTCACCTGAAGCTTATGAGATGATCCAGAATCACCTAACTCTCATTCTTGGCAATCGACTCGGTGATTCTAACTCAGTAGCTGAAGTAAGCAAACTACGGGCTGGCCAAGTCTATGCCGCATCTGTAATGTATGGATATTTCCTTAAACGGGTAGACCAAAGGTTTCAGTTAGAGAAGACTATGAAAATGCTTCCCGATGGTATTGGCAGTGAAGAGAATAATATTGAACAAGTTATATCAGAGGAGAGCCAACCTAGTGGCAATGTCAGTAATGAGTCTCTCAAGAATGGTCAACCGCATCCAGAAGCGTCTTCATGGTCTGGTGGTGTTGGTAGTGGAGCTTTCTCTGGGATAAAGCCATCCCGATTGAGAACATATGTCATGTCGGTTGATGGGGAGACACTTCAAAGATATGCAACCATCAGGTCTAAAGAGGCTATCAGTATCATCGAGAAACACACTGAAGCATTGTTCGGTAGACCTGAGATAGCCATCACACCTGAAGGAACCGTTGATTCTTCCAAAGATGAGCAAATCAAGATCAGCTTTGGAGGTCTAAGGAGACTGGTTTTGGAAGCTGTGACCTTCGGTTCTTTCCTTTGGGATGTTGAGAGCTATGTTGATTCAAGGTACCACTTTGTTGCAAACTAAGAACTATCTTGACAAAGGGAAAGTTCTAATAAAAATTCTACTGACAGATGTTCGCTATTATCTTGAACTAATTAACCTGAATATTGTGAATTTGTTTTGAACTTACGTATAGTTGGTTGTATTGTCAAGAAATATGAATTTGCTCATCGATTGTAGGGATAACTGTTGAGACTCAGTGGATTCTAAACCCTATTATCTCCAGCTTTTTGTATTGCTGTTTAGTAAGCATTGTTATTTGTCACGTTATAACTTGGTGCTTTAGTCTAAGGATATGTTTACAATCCTTGTAATGGTTAACGGGTGTTTGGATAAAGTAATTTTTTTTACTAGTTAACATTGGTTTTGATAACTGAGATTATATGTTTACTTTGGGAGGTTAAGTTTGATAAATCGAAATTTTATCTGCCGTCATGTTTACTTTGTGTCCTAGTTAACAATTGTTGGTGATGTAAAATCAATTTCACGCCTTTATTTAAGAGCCAAAAAGTATTTACATTGACTTTTAAGGGCATGATTTGTAATTTTGCATCCCAATTTGAGGACATTTTGGTCAATGTTCATCCCAGTTAAAATGGCAGTTTATTAATCTATCCAAAATAGTAAGTTATTTTTTACACCCAATAACTAGGTGAAGCCAATTTCTCGTGGGTTAACAACTAGCAACATGAGTGGAAAAGTAAACACTAGGAAACTCTAGTTAAATTACACAAACACATGATAACCACAAATGTAAACACGTCCTAAGAGGGTGTTTGGCTAAGCTTATTTGAAACATCTTATAAGCTCTTATATCTTATAAGATGTTGGATTTTATTTTAAAAATAAATTATTAAAATATTTGAATGAATAAATTGGGTGTTAGCTTATAAGATGTTATTAATGACAATATTGTAATTAATTTAGTTGAAAACAAAGAATATTGGTAGATCTTAAAAAATAAGTAAGCTCTTCCTTACTTTTTTAAAATGAATTTATAAGTTCCTAAACATTTTATTTTTGGAAATATAAGCTTATTTTCTTAAAATTTAGCCAAACACTCTACTATATCTTATAAGCTTCAAAAAATCTTATAAGATATTTTGAGGGGCCTTATAAGCTTAGCCAAACACCCTCTAAATAGATTTTAGGGAAATTATATCATTAGTTACGTTCGTAGGCAATTAACATTAGTCATATTTAGTTTTAGTTGTTAGATATCATGTATTTAATCTAAGTCATTTATTTTTTGGTGACCTGCAACCAATGTTTTCAAAACCGGACCGGATCGGCCGGTCCGACCGGTTCGACCGGTGACCGGCGCCTAGTCCGGTCCGAACCAACCTCAAAAACCGACACAGACTCGGCCCGCCACAAACCGGCAAAAACCGGTGAAAAACCGGTCGAACCAGTCCCGATTCTCGGACCGGTTCAGCGGGCTAAGTCTTTTTTCCCTCCCTTTAACCGGCCGCGCCTTGCCCCTCCTCTCCTCTTCTCCGGCCGTCGCCTCGCCTCTCCGCCGTGCCGCACCTCCGCCTGTCACTGTGCCTCACCTCGCCTCGCCACGCCACGCCTCGCCTTTCTACTATCGTCTGCAACAAGGGGAGGGGTTGAGAAAAGGGGAGGGATCGAGAGAGAAGAAGAGATCGAGAGGGAAGAAGAAAAATCTGGAAAAAAGAGAGAAGAAAAAAGAGAGAATGAGACAGAGAGAGAGAGAGAGAGGAGAATGAGGAGAACTAAGAGAGAGAGAGAAAGAAGAAAAGAGAGAGGAGAAATCTGGAAAAAAGAGAGAATGAGAGAGAGAGTAGGGATGGCAATGGGTCCGGATTTGGCCCGAATCCGTCCCGACCCGACCCGATAGGACGGATTTAGACCCGTTTAAACGGGTCTTGGGGCGGGTCACGGGTCCAAAATTTTGGACCCACCCGGGTTCGGGTCGGGTCTCGGGTCCACTGAGACCCGGCCCGAACCCGACCCGTATATATAAGTATTATATATTATATATATTTATAATATATAAATAAATAAAATTAAAGAAATTAATTTATATATAATATATATTTATAATATATATTATATATATTTATAATATATAAATGTTTCACTTGAACATATTTTATTAGGCTTTATAGTTATGATTATGGTAATTTTTCCTTATGGTTGGACATTTAAAGTTGGTTATTATTATTTCACTTGAATATGTTATATTAGGTTTTATGTACAATTTGAATATTTTCAATTATTAAGTTTCTTGTACAATTAAAAATTATTGTTTCAAAAAAAAAATTTAAAAATAAAAATTTCAATTATTGAAGCGGGTTTGCGGGTCGGGTTTGGCGGGTACGTGGGGCAGGTTGGGAGGGGTTTCGGAACCCGGCGGGTTCAACGGGTCCAACCCGCCGGGTTCAACGGGTCCAACCCGCCGGGTTCGGGTTGGGTCCGGGACCCGTCGGGTCTGGGACGGGTCCCGGGTCTAGAAAAACCTCGCGGGTCGGGTCTCGGGTTTGGCCAAACCCGTACCAGACCCGATCCGTTGCCATCCCTAAGAGAGAGAGAGAGAGAGGAGAATGAGGAGAACTAAAAGAGAGAGAGAAAGAAGAAAAGAGAGAGGAGAAATCTGGAAAAAAGAGAGCAGAAAAAAGAGAGAATGAGAGAGAGAGAGAGAGAGAGAGAGAGGAGAAGAAGAAAAGAGAGAGAAGAGAAATCTGGAAAAGACAGAGAGAAGAAAAAAGAGAGGGAGAGAGAGAGGGGAAAAGAGAGAAGAAATCAACAGCTTGTTATTGTTTTTAATTTTTGATTTCTATTTTTATAATTTTTATTTTTATTATATGGAATTATTATAATTTAGTTTGTTTTAATTTATTATATGAAGTCTTTTTATTATATGTAGTAGCTTTGATTTATTATAATTTATTTTGTACAATAGAGTTGTATTATTCACGTATTTGAATATATATATATATATATTATGTACTAATTGTAAATATACTTGAATATTTGAATGTTAACAATTTTAATGGAGTTGGATTTTTATTAAATAGTAAGATAAATTTCTTATTTGATTTTATTATTATTATTGGATTTTCTCTTTTTTTTTTATATATATATTTATGATTTTTTTATATAAAAAATTAATTTAATAATTATTACATATATATGACGTCACATCGGTTGAACCGGTGGTCGAACCGGTTGAATCGGTCGAACCGGTGACCAGTAAGGCCGTCGGTTCAGTGTTCGGTCCGATTTTCAGAACATTGCCTGCAACCTATTGTGAAGGTAAAGTAGAAGGGTTATTTAATACATAGGTTATTCAAGGGTTTTATTATACAATAATTATTATAGTAGATTATGTATGAGCCTATTAGATGATAACCATTCGTTTTTCTATTTTTTTGAACCTAAAAAAGGAAGTTAAAAATTTAATGTCATTGGATCCACTGGACCATTATTACTTGCTATTTTTCCTCCAAGTTGGACCAATATATCACTTCAACATGATTAATTGACACATATATTTTTTTTAATTTAAGAATATGTGTATTAACATGAATAACAAATTGAAAAGCGTGATACAAAAATTAAAATACTAAATAAAAATATATATAATCCAAAAATTTGAGCACATGTTAATAAAATACTAATTAAAGAATATATAATTCAAAAATTCAAACACATGTTAATAGTTGATCAAAAATTACGTTTAATTTAACTTTTTAACATATTTTGAAGGATGCATAATATTCATTACAAATTATTTTAACAATATATCTATAGTATCAGCATCTGTATTTTAGATAAAATCAAAATTTGTAAATGTAGGCATTATTATTAAGTAAAACTATTCATACTATATGTAGATTACTCTATAATGATTGATCTGTAGTGGTATTGAGTAATGTATATTTAAAAGTGATTTAGATATATAAATATATAGAGAGGAGTATAATAGGCATTCGTTGGTACAAAATGTGTTTTGATCATAATATCAAACATAATAACAATAACAATAACAAACACAACAAGAAGAACAATAACAATTTGCATATTCTATTTCTCAACGCCTTCTCATATTTTTTCTTTTAAAAATCTTTCTACATTCTCATATTTTTTGTTTTAAATAATATTTTTACATTCGTATTTCACTTCAATATTTATGAATCCATATATTATTCATTTTTGACAAATTTTTTTATAGTTTATTTCAAAAAAAAAAATTATAATATACTGGCAAGTTTCAATTGTCAAATATTATGCATGTCCTTGCTAAATCGTAACAACAACATATGAAGTACTAATTCAATTGGGTGAGAATATTTAAACATGAACAATAATAATATTAGCGGATATTGCAATTGAAATTATATAATCATGAAATTTGCTCCGCCTAATGTTGTCTTTATATTGTTTTTATTTGTAATGCATGAGTGTCTGACATATTATAAATTTAATTATATAATTTAGTAATATAAAATATGAATAACCTAGAGAGAGTGACAAATATATATATACATATACATTGGTATTAATAAATTTAATATTTAAAAAATCTATTAATCGGAGAACTTTAGTGCATCACTCAATAATTATGGAATTGGTAAAAGGTGAAAGGAGAGAACATAGCATTTATTTTTGGAATTTGTTATTTTAGTCAAGTATTAAAAAATAATTTATTACTTGTGGTACCAGGTTTCTTTCAAACTCAAAAAACCTATAATCGGTTATACAAACAACATATTGAGGCACATGTCTTCATGTTAAACTATGGCTAACGTTAGTTATCTACGACACCGATAGAACTGCCCTAGTTTCTACCCCCTCGAATATTAAGCAATCAACTGCACTAAATAGGAAGTAAGTTAAGGATGGTGGAGTTTGGAAATCGTTCAGTTGCCCTCGGCTTGAGCAAAATTCAAAAACTGGTTGTTTCAAGAACTAGACTTGGAGATATTAGAAATTAATATGTTTTATTATTAACTTCAACTATTGTGTTCTGATATAGTTCTGTAATTAAAGATATACAAAACCGATATAGGGATATGCTTGACTATATACTTGACTAGCTTATTTCTTTAGATTAAAACCATGTAGGATTTTGCCAGAAACATCATAGAAAGTTATATCTGCTTCCGTTTTTGTAAGCTTAACTGATATGAAGCCTTGCCCGTCATAGTAGAACCTTAAGTTGTTCTTGTATTTGTCGTTGTGAGTAATATTAGCCCATGCCCTCGACCCCCCTCCGCTCGTTAGAAACTCCAATGGGGTGTGAAATTGTTAGAGATATGCATATGTGAGAATAACATAGATGGATGACTGTGGAAAGAAAAAAAAAATTATTCTTACATTCCAATTCCAGTGTTGTTGATATGTTCCAGACAGTGGTCATGTCCATTTATATAGATGGGAACCTTATTTGCCCGCAGGACAATATGGTTAAACATATTACAATACATCTGCTGAGAATATGATGATATAATAAAGTGTACCTGTAGAATCGGTAGGAGCCGTTGCACGAGTTCTTTGGTGTCGCCTCGTTGGCCTATGCTCCTTATAGGGTGATGACCAACAACAATTTTCCAGGTAGCTTTCGAGGCCATGAGGGCTGTGTTTAGATCCTATGGAATGTACAAGTAAAATGAAGGCCTTCATATTTATATTTGGAAAACTCATTTTAAGTATAAACTTAAAAGATGTTCACCTCGAGGAGGCTAGACGTATATTTTTCTCTAGGCAGTATGCCTGTCCAGTTGAACTTTTTGCCTGGTACAAAATACTTGTCCTTGAAAGGATTTGTGTCCACAAAGAAAATTTCTAGAAAATGTCTTGACAAAATTCTGGTCCCTGCAAATTATGCTTAATTTGGGTTAAAATCTTTTTATAAAAAAGAAATGAGGTGTTACTAGTTTACCCCAAATTTAGTTGTTGAAAGCAATTAGTAGTAAAAGGCATGTTTCAATGAAAAAATCTTTTTATTTGAATGATACACCCGTAGGTGAAACATGGGAGAGCCAACGATCAGAGAACATGCTGAGAATACCACTCAAAATCGAGTTTTCTATCGTCCTCCGTGGTACTTCCAGCAGGATCAACGCTTCATTAAGCTATTGAAACAATATGCTACACAGATTGAAAACCATCAAGTAACAATCAAAAATTATGTCGTGGAGGAACTAACACTAGAGATGAATACAAAATTCAACGTTGAGCACACGAAGGCGTTCTACATGTACCGTTCTGGCCAATTAAAATGGCGATATTTTCTTGTTCAAACGTATCCAGCAATTTAGCGGGGTGCGTTATGACTCAATCCAACATCGAGTATATGCACACGATGATGTTTGGGAGATGATTTGGAAGGTTAGCACATTTCTGATTCCCCTCGAAAGCTCTATCCCCCCCCCCCCCCCCCCCCAAACACCCACACCCACAGACAAACTGATGAAAGAAAAAAGTAAAATATTATTCGTCGTATTTGAACTATATCTTGTTATTAATTCACTATATTTTGTTTGAATAGCATTGCCACCTAGCATTGGTTTACATGCACGATGGGGAGCACGAGTGGGAGTCGTTGCAATCCATATTCGACTAGTTCCGGCTTCAAAAGTCACTTGCTTCGATATTTGGTGGTGTGAAGCTTAGCTTTCGGTCAAAACATGAACTTTTAATTAAAGTAATTTTGCGATGTCTGAATGTGCATTTATTTAACTTATGTTGGTGGTTGGTCAAGTAATTCCCGTGTGATGATATTGAACCATCTTTTATTGGTATTACGTGTTTTTCTATTTCCACATGAATTTCTTTATTTTGTCTAAATTCCCCCAACAACTCCGTAGTCAATGGTGTGGTCTGATCATTATATTTTCATGCAGCTGTATGGTTTATGGGCAGCCTCCAATTTAATTTGACGAGATGTACAACTCCCAACCACATTGATTTTCGTCTGATTCGTATTGCAACTTTTAGGCAGAGTTTGAGCTTCCAGAAACCATTTGAATACTAGCAATGGCGGAGTTTGAGCAGTAAAAAATAACCACAATTGTACGCAAATCATTAATGATCTATATCCGTCATCTTTCTATAAAATCAGCAACTAATGCTTATGTATAATACATATTTTGTTGGGTGACAAAGCCTATAAAAATCCCAAAAAAAAGAGAGCTAAGAAAAATTTGGGGAGAAACGGATGAATTTGATAAGTTCAAATCGATCGTTTGTCGACTGGGTAGTTTTTAGGATGTGTTCTATAGTGATGGTTGGATCCCAGAAATGGAGGCCAAATTCGTAAGGGATCCTGTGGTGTACGCCAACATCGAGGGGAGGCCCTTGAATGAGGATGATAGGCATGTGATTACTCATGCAATGATATTCAATAACAACAATTTCAAGACCAAATTTGATTACTACTACGTGTTCAAGCGCTTCCAGTTCGCCCACAAAAGATACGTTACAATGAATTGGATTATCAACTACCACACTGTTAAGTTTGATGAAGAAACCCAAGTGATCACCGCTACTAATAAAACATGAGACTACATTTGTGAGTTAAAATATTTTCACGTTTTTAAATTGACTATAAAAATTTTATAGTATTTATTTTTCAAGTATTATTGAATAAAGCCCATTTGTGACATACGTGATTCAATCTATTTTGAAGACTAAATCTGACTTCATTGTCTTCTTGGTTGTCCGGAAGGTGCACACTCTTGGGTAAGTATACCGAGTGTGCAAAGAACCATTCTGGGTAGAGCTGAAAATAATTTTTGCATTCAATAGAAAGAATGCCCAGAGAGATGGTTGCATGATACTCGACTTCGACGAGTACAAATACACAACCCCGTCTTTCGTTGGAGGTAAAAAAAATATGGCTGAGTATTTTTTTCATTTAAATTGGATCATATACGAACCAAATCATAAATGTTGTACTGAAATACCGTTGTGGAATAGGGAATTGCACCTCGTCATTGATGGGTAACTTTCCACCCGATAACATGTCATCGAACATCGGTCCGGCAAGGCATTTGGCCCTTCTCCATCCCAATACCAAGTTGTACAATATGTTGCTTCGGAAAATAGTCACCCATCTTCGGGGGCCTCATGCTCCATCAATTTTAAGTGAAGATTATTAAAAGAAGCAATCGGTTCAATATCGACTCTCTTCGAACCGTTATTCTATTTTGCTTTTTCCATCTAGCTTAGTATTGTATGGTGGGACTAATGTTGTTTTGTTTTGCAAGGTATTAGACAAGGATATATGACTCCTTTTTATTAGTTTAACGTTTAAAAACGGCTTGTCACTTATCTTGATGTTAGTAAAGAATATGTAAGTCCAAGTGTGTTCAGTAATGCAAGGAGTATTGTAGACGTTATTTAGTCTCAATCAAGAACAACTCCCCAATTAAACCATAGATTGCAAGTATTGGTACTCAATCCACCAAAAACAAAAAGCATAGGTTCATATCATTTAATTTAAGGTTGTCGTAATCAACCTGTGGTACCTCAACATGTAAAATTAAGATTGGTCAATCAGAACAGCATCACACATTTTAATAATAAGATTATATAGTTAAACATATAAATAAGCACATACCACTATATTTCCAGTAATATGAAACTATTAACACATCTGCATGAAGTTAAGGGTCTAATAAAGTTGCAAACAACACTTACACAAAATGCACTTGCTGACCAATACAAGCCTTGGCCAATAAGTTGTTTGGGTAAATAACAAGGTATATAACAATAGTAGCCCAACAAGTTCATGTCAGCAACCCACATACATATCTATTGGTGTCTGGCATGATTCATAAATTTTAAGATGTTATGCACCCTTCCAAAAGTAACACAGAAAGCAAGTTGAAACATGCTTCCATTGTACGCTGCCCAAGAATAACCATGTTTGTTGGTATTCAAAGTTTTAATGACCCATCTAACAACATGTGGAGGTAGCGATCGTGTGCTTCTTCAGTTATCTCCACAAATATTTCCATTTCCAACTTGTTCTTCAAGGCGTGATGAAGATATTGGAGTTGCTCCTCTAAAGTAAGATCATCCACTGCCGTGATTTTCTGAAAAAGTCCAGCGTGGCCTTCAGTTCGTACTCCTGATGATGTGTCATGCTTCGGGAATATTTCTACAAGTTTGGAAGTTAGATTGTCCAACACAGTCTTCGACCCCTCGACCCATGCATCGATAAGGGTATCATATTCATTGTCTCCCACATCGGCCCAAGATCGTTTCTGCAAGGGCGAGGCCTTTTTTTACTCGACAAAGAAGGAGTCGCTGACTTTGACGTGGTGTCATCTTCAGTTTCCACATCGTGGGTTGTGTCGTCCTTGTCATCATTAATGGTTTCTTTCTCTTTGTCTTTTTGAAAAAGCTTATTCATGGCATTGCCAACATCGTAAGCTTCGTCACCAATGGCACGATCAATACCCCACACCTTCATCTACCGGTAGTAGTACGGGTGGGCTTTCTCACGTAACTTGGAACAATCAGGGTTTTCCTACAAGTAGAGGAATTTGTTAAAAGGTGCGAATGACAGTTGAATGCAAGTTATTAAATTTTTTTTCATAATTTCAAAGTTATAAATAACACAATATTAAATCACTAACCACAACACGCTCCTTCCAAAATTTCTCATCCTGAACAATTACCATAAATGTCTGCAGATCTAGGCTTGCTTCCCGGCCTTCACTCTTGCCCAAGACCCCATGAAGCTGGATATATGTTTTCTTCCAAGATTGCAATTTGCTCTTTATATGACAGTGTCGGATATCCCTAGTAGGCAATGAGTTAGCAAGCATCCGTTCCAACTTGGGCAAGTATCCACCTCTGTAGGATCCATTGTCATTCCATCCCTTTACGCACAAAACTTCCAAAGCATCCATCAGGGCATCCTCTTCGACCTTGTTCCAATACCTCTGGCTTTGTTTGGTTCCTTGACTAGAATTGTCGAAACTCATTGCGAACGAATGCGTCATGTCTATATCTGTTAACAACATAGAAAAAGGATTATTTATCAAGTGAAATAGTGAATCAGAACCAAAATCTGGTTACTAGATTGAAATTTAACAAGTTGGCACCAAATAGAATGCAACCACAAGCTCAGAACTAAACATACAGATTAACTAATCACAATTACATATGCAACATTACACCACTAAAAAATAAATAAAAAAAAAGACCTCACTGAAATGTATAGCCAATTAACCAATCCAACAGTTGCCAAAATTCAAGACAAATATCACCAAGTTATTAAAAGAGACAAAATCAAACGAGGCTGCAACGTGGTCTTTGTACACATGATCGTTCTACTCCAATCAAAAGTTTTTCCAAGGATTTCAACTACATGTTGCAATAGTACACAACTAGAAGTACAAACTATCTTATTAGCCATTCTTGGAACATATTATTAGCTAGATGATACGACGCCAATTGTTCCAAGCCGGAGTGCTAGTTACTCCACCAATAAATGTAGACTCTTCATTGTCATCTGAATCACTTTCTATCTATACATCAGCTTCCAATGGATCAACTTTCATGTGACGTCGTATGTAATTATGGAGCAAGGCACATGATAGAATAATCCAGTTTTGAACCGGCAACGGATAGAATATCTTATTGCACAGAGCGGCCTATTGTTGTTTTAGTAATCCAAATGCCCTCTCGATAACATTTCTGGCACTAGCATGTTTCATGTTAAAGTATTCTTTCGCGTTCTGCGGCCGTACTTTATTAGGCTCCCATTCTTTCAAATGGTATCATCAACCCCGATAAGGTGCTAAGAATCCATCTGCATTCATGTAAGAAAATGGCAACATATCAATATTGAAAATTAGTTTCTATTCATAATCTGTCAAATGCAAAAACATGTTATCACAAGTAGACTTTACCTTGAAGTACTTCCATGTTGGATGATTGGAGTCTTCGGTGATAGACTTGGAGTCTACTAGTCTAGGAGAAGATTACTGATCTTTATTGTAGCCTTTAGGACTTCTCTGAAAAATTTGTTGATTGTGTGTCTGGAACATTGAAAATAAGTTTTAACAACAACTATCTTCTTGTGGTGAGCTAAAATGGACAAGAACATTGCCACTTTCTCCTCAACTCCTATAAACCTTTCTTTTCGTAGCCTCCCAATATTCTCCAACAATTAACAAAGGTTACAAAGGCCCTTCTATCCATCCTAAGATTGTCGATACAATCTTGATCATTTATTTGGGTAAGTCTTCTCATGTAATTGTATTGTTCAGGCATTTTAAAAATCAGACCCCAGCTACGCCCGGCTGTGTTGTGCCGGACTCTTCTACGCCTGTGTGTATTTCTGTGGGATTGCGCTAGAAGTAGTAGAAGACCAAAACTCTCGCATATAAAGGCATACAACAGAACCAAAACAACTAATCTCCTTTTCCTGTCCATTCTTCGAAGGGCAGCCTAAAACTTTTACTTGTCGAATACTCAGAATCTAATAGCAAAACAATTGAAAGAAATGATCATTAAAATATTGCGGGGCTGTATATATTTCACTATCTATACAACTTTAAGCTTCATTTCAATTTGACACCAAGTAACCATCATCACCACGCTGCTTTTTTTTTTTTATATATATATATAACAATTAACGAATGAATACATCAAAAAATTGCACAGTACCATGGGACTTGCAAATTCCCACCAATCAGTTCATATGATGCAAAACATATGGCCAATATATGACAATTAATGTTTTGAACGAAAAAAATACACTGAAGATATCACAATAATACGTAATCAATTTTTAACTCCAAATATTAAGGCATGGCAAATAAATGGACATCTAAATAAACATGAACTCAAGTGGACCTTATTTGTTCTGTATAAAATATCAACATTTTTTTTTTTTGTTTCAATCATTGTTTCATGGCAAGACATGAAGAACCAGAGAGAGCTATAAACAATTCAGGAGGAAAAAATACTTTTTGCAAAATACAAAACAAGCGTATTACAATTCTTATTCGAAAATCAAATCTCAACCTAGAAAATCGCTACCCTCATCACCAATCCTTTGAAACTTTTGAACGCCCAATAGTCCAATTCCCAATTTGTTTCGAAACTTTTGAACGCCTAATAGTCCAATTCCCAATTTGTTTTTTTCATATGAAAACATGTCATCAATGTTAGAGTTGGGTAAACAATGATACAAAGTAATTTTTTGGTAGGAAAAGATTTAAATAAGAGGTGCACATCTCCGCCGTTGGTCTCTAGCCGCAAATTATCAAGGGGCATGTGTTGTTAGGAGAAGAAACGTATGAAACCCTTGGACAGTGTAAAGTGGCCTAAAAATTTTTAGATTTTACCCAAGGCCAAAAGTGGAATAATACTTATTTTATGGGGATAAATTAGAATTTTCTCAAGGGATTGATGTGGCAACTATATAGTCTCACCCCTTGTGGGGAGATTCTGAGTGCCCAAAATCCTACATTTTTAATCGGGCCTTTGGACTATCACGGGCTTACGAGTGGCTATATCAAGACACTTAGTTTTTCAATTGAGCAAATCATTGACACTCCTATGCTAATAGCAGCCGCTCTTACTTTTCAAATGAGCCCTCACTCTAAAGAGAGAGAAAACTACTTTTCATTGTAGAATTTGTAGTCAGGCAAAACATAATGCAGCTCTTGTCCTCAAAGGTTGACTCAAAGCTAAAATGATGTCAGAAGCAGAGGAAACTTGAGTTATTTAAATGTTATTCTTTTACTCATATATAGTTTTCTGTCTTAAATTCATTTTTTTGATGTTTAATTATTTGATGCTTCATGTCAGGTAAGATGTAACATAGGTTCAAGTCAACCACAAATGTAGTCTCAACATGACAAGTGAACCTAAGATGGAGACAAAGTTCAATTTAATGTGGATCTCAGATAAAATTTAACTATCTTTCTTTTTTTTCCTATGTGAAAATCTTAATATTTCTTATTTTATTATTTTCATCAGCGACAACGTACAATAAATCCATAATTTATATGACCAAAGCATTTTGGAAAATGTGGCACTAGTGAATATCCATCATCAACAACCATGATGCCACCACTCTTACAAAAAGTACCTCGTCAAGTAGAAAAGTCTGGAGATGTTGCAATAGGAATGCAATCAAGTGGAGCACCCATACATCAAAGATAAGAGCTTAATATTCCTGGACCTACTATGTTTGAACAGCTACAAAGGGGTGCTAATCCAAATCCAACACCAGTGTTGCATACAAGGCTCAACCCCAATGCAAAACCACCAATGTTGGGGTGCCAATTTGTCCAAAGATTTCATCCTAACGCCACTGATAGGGAGAAATTACTAATGAGAAGGCAAGTGATGAAGAACAAACCTATTGAGTTGTCCAACCTCACTCAATCAAGCCAATCTAGTGGAAGTGAGAATTAGTGAGAGGAGTGCAATTGACAATTTATGATTTCGGCTTGGCTTTTTTTTTTTGTCACAAACATTATGGATAATGCCTATGCGGTATTTTGGCTCTAAAACCATGTCTTTATCATGTTGTGGTTTTTGATGTAAAATTGTGTCAAACTATTACATGGTATTTTGAGTCATGTACTTGATGACCAAATATTTTGAATGAGATGGTAGTACTTTTGCAGTAAGTGGCTTATTTTGGTTGTTTAACATAGAAATGAGATGATTGCATTAAATTTTGCTTTTTGAACACAAGAATGAAGCATTATTGCATTATGATATTATGATCACAAATTTTACTTAGATGATTATTGTTCCATCCACTTGTGTCTTTATCATTAAAAGCAAATGATGCGTCATTTAAGGAGTTCATCCCTTATTTTCACTTCACAAACAACTTACACCAAACAAGTATATGTAAATAGAACATATTTTACTCACAAACAACAAGCTTGTTACTCCATTAGAACTTCTATACACCTAACAAAACTACATTACAACTACAACAGTTACATCATAATATTTTTTTTCTTTATGCTTAAACTTAGCGGGGTAATCCTGTCTAACCTGGGGTCGCAGTCGTAGGTGCGCATGCACCATTGGGTCATTTCGTGATGCCCTGGTGGACGACATTGTCTAGCACGACAACACGCGAGTTGATGTGTGTTCAACCACCACTGGTGATGTCGTGCGTCGCCACAGGATCGCATTTGGGCACGCCATGTGTGCGAGCGCACAGGAGGCCAATGTCCGCCCCTCTCGTGCCTGTCCCGATTGAGGAGAGGGGGAGGGGGACGACGTGATTCGTGATGCCCAGCTAGATGTGCCCTCGGCCTAATAGCTTAGGGTGCAACTTACATTTAAAGACTCGATGGTTCACAGGATTTTACAATTCACATCAAGTGTCGCATTTCGCTACGTTCTTTATCAATGTGAGAGCCGAGATATCCGTTGCCGAGAGTTGTTTTGATATTTGAGATATGTCCACTCCCCCCGAGTGTACCACATACGGGGTCATCGGGGGGAGCATCGGACACCATGCGACGTGCGGTGCTTTTCCAATAGCTGGATCCTACCTCTGACTATTTTCTCCTAATACACTAGACTGTTCAAGCTCCCAACTCAATGAAGCATTTCAACATCCCTTTCTTTCCACCCTCTATAGTAGCTCCTTTGTTAGTAACATAAATGAACATTACCATCCCCACCACCAATGAAAGATAAAGCATCCTCTTAAATTATTTTGTTCTTCATTTCTTAGCCCTCAACTTTGCCTTGAGATTTCGAATGTGACAAAGAAGCTAGGTATGATAGCTCGACTCTTTGTCATATAAATTCAAGGCTATCTTACTATTTTCTACCCTTTAAAAGGGGTTCCTCCTACTGAAAGAAATTACGTCCACCCCTCTGAAACCCAAAAAGGAAAAATTCAATACAACTAAATAGTGAAAAAAACTAAGAATTTCAACAAATAATACCCTAGAATCTGGGCAAGCATGGACGTGTTGTCCAGGGTTTTCATATGTACAAGACATGCGGACTACAGTCCTCTTACCAAGGTAACAATTAAGATTTTCCTGAATTTCAGACATTTTCGACCCCTTCTCTTCTTACCTTGTTTATCATTAGTGAAGAACAAAAAATATTCCACAATAAGAATATTTAGGACTTATAAGGATGAGCACATGTTAATTTTGAAGGAAATTTTCCGTTTACTTTTGGCTGATGTGTACGGATTATATGGAAATTTCTTTTTCTTTTTTTTTTTTTTGTGTATGTTGCCAACATGTTAAAAATTGTTGACTCAGCTCTTTGGCCATACATATAAGCTTATTTTGATCAGATGATGAAAACCCCAAATTTATTAGCTCATGTGCATCTAGACAATTTCAAAATTTTTGACGAAATTTGTCCTTAAATTGCAAATCTACAAATTAAAGTTTTAAATTGCCACATTAAAAATAAGGTGTACCAAAATTGCCAGAGGGATAAAGGTACAGGACGATTTGTGCAATTTAGCCTAACCAATCAACCCCTAAAATAGATATTAGGGGTTGATTTGCTACATGTTTCACTATTATGAAGAGTTCATTTGCTTTATTTTGTAGTTTAGGGATAAATGCTACATAAAGCATAAGTTGAAAGTACAAAGTATAATCGATGTTGCTAGCAATGGTCATGTCCATTGATGTACATATCCATCCACCTTGTTTCCTGGAATGTCTCAAGATGAATAGTAACTTCAACGTTATGTAGTAATGTTAACACTATGATATTTTTTGCTAATTATTTTTACAGTTCTTCACAATGACAGAATTAGGAGCTGGATGGGACAGTCTCCCTCTGAAGCTTATGTAGGGCTGTATTTTATGTGTATTTTTTAAAAATTTAAAAAAAATAAAATTGCTTTCCAAGTTATAGAAACACCTTTCATATTTCGTATTTCAATTTCACTCTTTCAAATGAAAATTTTCGGTTATGTGCTTGCTTGTTTAGGAAATTATTCCGCCTTTAAAGATAAAAGTTTGTGGCTCTATCCCCATTTTCGAGGAAATAAATATTATAAGTTTTTATTCTTATTACTATATGGTAATGGTACCATTACTATTTTTTTTTCGAAATTGACTTTATATATAATTTTTATGTTTTGGACTTATTAAAACCATGACTTTTATCTCCAAACCCCGTCAAAAATACTAGAAATATAATTCACAATTACATCCTACTTCAAGACGATATTTATAATTTTTAAAACTGGAGGAACTAATTTATAATTAAACTATACCTAAAGGGATGTAGACATAATTTTTTCTTATTTTTTATTAAAATAAAAAATATTAAAACACACACACCACACTCGTCTCCTCATGATATAAATGAACATCTTGGCTACCATACTATGTATCTAATATACATGTGTGGTCCTGACCTGCACATTGCCAAAAGACGGTGATGAAGTGATAGGATCTTTGGGTTCGATAGTCCAAATTTGGATATAAAACGTGGTGATTATAAAATTTTAATAAAAAATGTATTGAATAATACCATCCGTTTTTATAAAAAAAAATGGGCTCACTAGTATTGGACGAATAAAGATAGGATGCCCAACAAATTTCATGAGGCAATTAGCCTATGGAGGAGGCCCTCCTGCCGGAGAAGCCTAACAAAGGCTTATCAGAACCAGGCCTATGAGTCGAAAAAGGAGGCCTAGCATGAGGCCCAAAAAAATAGGTACGCCTCCTCTTGATGACTTGAGTAAAAGGTTGACTAGTTCTTGAATTTTGTGAGCATAATGGCCAACATATCCTTCCTAACAATCAAAAAAAATGACATGATCAAAGCCATTTCTCCACATATGATTAATCCTCTCTCAAAATCTCTCCTACCTGAAACCCCCTTCCTCTTTTTTAGGAAGGCGGCTGAAAATCAAGAGGGCTAGAACTGCCTCCTGATATATAAAAGGGATTGACCCCTAAAGGTAAAAAATAATCAATCTTGTAGCAGTCTACGCATTTATCTACGATCATTTGTTATCTTCTATCGTCTTTACTCTCAAGTTTCATCACCTTTTATCATTTTTATACCAATACTAACTTAATTTAGTAGAGGGATAACCTCTGTTTTGCAAGTTCTTCACCTAAAATTTGTTCATTTCTACATGAAGTGCTCAAACTTAGTTCCCAATGTTACAAATTTAACATGCTTAAGAAAATCGCAAGCATCCGTATCAAAATTTATGTTGGTTAAATTCTAACCCAAAATCAACAAAAAATAATAACAATAACAAAAAGACAAAAGTAAAAGCTAATTTTCTTCATTCCTGTAGTGAATCTCAATTTACTCTTGAATATGCACATCCATCGTCATTCCATAATAAATTGATGCTTAAAATCTAGAATATTGCGATAATTATGCCTTTTTTGAAATTCGCTAACATGTGCCTTTTTTGTTAGTGCATCATTTAAAAGAATTGAATAAATAAATTTATATAGTTAGTGTTTCTTTTTAATTTAACCCAAAATCCACTACTAAAAAATATGGCTTAATTTGACACATGTAATGTAACACTTTTTAAAAGTATCTTAATTGTATACCCATTGTGATACTTCATAAAAGTGACTTAATAAATTATATCAAATTTGAATTTAAATGTCTGTTTTGCGACACTACAAAATACTAAAATAAGTTATTTTGTCGCTCAAATATATGAAAATTTTATTAGTGTCATCAAACTAAATTTGTTTTTAGTGAGCCTAGCTAAAGTAGCATGTATTTTAAGCGTAACGATAACCTATTTTGACACTTTATAGTGTCGGAATAAATATATTATAGTCCAAATTTAAGATAACTTATTGAGACAATTTTTATGTATTGTTGTATAAAAAGTGTCTCAGTAAATACACAAATATGATATTACAATATTATATGTATTGGATTAGGTTATTTTTTTAATAGTGATCACATGCTAGATCACTGCCTGAAAAGTTCATATGAAAAATGCAACAATATAAACCCCAAATGAAAAGGGAAAAAAAGGTTTGATTGTGGCCTATTGTTAGCCCCTTGAGGCGTGACTCGGCTCAGCACTGCATGTGTTGCGTGCTGGGGCGAGTGGAGCATCGGTGCGGATCGGTGTTCCTAATGTGACTCGGTGGATTCGACGGAAGAGCTGGGTTGCGGGCGTGTGGGCAGGCAGTGCCGTGCCGTGCGTCCTGTGTAGACGTGCACAAGTTGACTCGTGTGCGAGTAGTTGGTCGCGTAGGACTCGTGCGCTCCTAAGGCGGAATGACGCGAGCTCGGTACATTGTCGTGCGAGCAATGCAGTCTAGGACGTACATTTGAGCGAGACTTGGTCAGTGAATGATTGCACGCGTTCCGGATAGGATGATCGGACTTGCACGGCGGGACGTGCAAGGCTGGTCCGTGCGTGCGCAAGCCAACGCGTGCACCTACACGAACAAGGCAGCGAGCGAGTGCTGAGCACAGCACATGCATGCGGGTGACCATGACGGTTAAGAGTCGGTTACTTGATGACGTTGCTGACTCCTTGAAATGTTGAGACGGTTCTCCTTGTTCCTTGGAGCAGTTGCACGAGTCTGGACAGAGACAAAGTGGCAGTTCCAAGACACTAGGAGCAGTTGCGGGAAAATTGCTCCGGCACTTGTCCTAATCCTAGATAGATGGTTTCACTCAGCAGTTGGGAGTTGTCCTCTACAAAATGTATTATAAATATGATGGTAGGGTACTCGGTTTTGGCAGAGAAGAGAGTTGAGCACAACCTGATTGTATCTTGTTGTAATTACTAAGTTTGAGTAATACAAAAGTTGGGAGTTTCCCGTAATACTTGTGCATCGTACTTGTTCCGCATTGTGCATTGTGTGCTTGTGCTAGTGTGTTGCTTGACTCGTAAACACTTAAACACGAGAGATAAAGTCGTAAGGTTGAAGGAAGGCTGATAAGGTACGAGACCTTAGCCGCACAGAGTGAGAATTCTAGTGAAAAACTAAGTGCTAAATTCGGCCCTGTGACACCTACCTTAGGATGCCTCCCCCGTCCCACTCTTTTTCCTTTTTTTTTTAAAAAATAATATGCACACACATCATCTATACATATACATTATTGGCATTTGAACTTTTAGCAAAATTCCTCACACCTTTAAAATTAAGGTACATATCTATTAAAATAATAATCTATAGACCTCGGAATGGCCCTAGTTAAGGACCCACCTCTGAGGACTTCCATGAGTTCTAGTTGTTAGAAGAATATAGATAACATCAGAAAAGGAATAAGATTGTTACTTGGATAAGATATTTTTCCTTATCATTATATGTGTTACTACCAAAGAGATCCACTCGCCCCAGTAAAACTCTACAAAAATCTCAACAGTCCCCACCTGATTCTTGCTTGTCCACTTGCTTCTCGGATTGGGCTCCTCAGTAAATACGTACTTGATGCTTGAAATCGAGATACTTAATTTTTACCACTCTAAACTCTAGCTACTCAAATTCTCTGTACTTTTCTTTGCATTTTTTTTTTTTTTTTTGACTTTAATCACCTAGAACTTGAGTGACTAAATTCAGTGGAGTATTGATTTTTTTTTTCCAAGTGCCCCCACCCCCACCCCCCCAAAAAAATGAATAGCCTACCTTCCATTTAAAAACACAAAAAAAAAAAAAAAAAAAAAAAACTCAATTTGGCTTGAATATGAATCTAAATATGAAATCAAGGTTCTATAAAAGTAGTAAATGTTGATCTGCAAAATATATATTTGAATTTAACTTGTAAATAAGTTTTCAAAAATAATAAAGAATAGATGAAGTTAATTACACAATTATAACAAAAATTCATATTCGTGTGTATCCAATCATGGAACCTCCCCTTCACCGCAAAATTGAGGAATTCTTAAGCACAAAATTAAGTAACTTTCACATTCAAACCCACCAAAAATATTACACTTGGATTCCGAACTGCAACAATTACTTTAGTGAAGTAATGGGAAACAAAAAGAAAACTTAGCAAATATAAAGATTTAAAAGTTGGACTAATATGTCATTGTCACATCAATTGTAAGTAAAATAAAATTATCTTCCCCTGTGACAAAATAAAAAGTACAATTATTTAACGGATGTTATTAATGATAATTTTCACAATTTTTTTCGGTTAAATTTATATTTGGTCTAGTAATATTCAATGATATAAAACAAGTAATCTAAATTAGGTCAATTATAAAATATTACATTTGAGCTTATTACTTAGTTATCCGTGGATGGGGCCATAATTTTTACTTATATGAACAAATAATAAGACTTGGATTGGTCTGACTACTTGAGTAAATGCACAAATGATGCGAAAATAATTGAAATAAAGTAAAACTGGAAATAGAGTAACAACAATTTGATAATTGAGAGGAGTGGAGAGTAATATTAATTTTTGTTTTTCTTGTGTAATTTTAATGTTCTTCAAAAGCCTGCTTTACAGGCCTATGAACCATACAATGTGTTAATTGATATAATTTGCGAACAACTCATATATTTTCAACCATTAATTTGTAAATAGTAAACGATTAATTTGTTGTTGATTATATCGACATTCATAAAATTATAGCTAAATGGTTAGCAATTCATATGTTGTTGGTTATATAGACATCCATGAATTTTATGAGTATAATTAAACTCCCTCTATCTCAAATTATTAGTCATTAAAGATTTTTTAAAAACAAACCAATTTTGAAAATTGGTTGTTTCCAGTACTAGACATGGCTATCCACTATAACAGCGGATGAATACAATGTATTTAGGGATATGTTCAAAAATGTGTGCAGAAATATGCCTGATAAATCCTTGCTTGGCTTATTTCTTTAGCTTAAAACTATGGAGGATTTTGCCAAAAACATCATAGTAAGCAATATCTGCTTCTGTTTTTGTAAGTTTAACAGATATAAAGCCTTGCCCATCGTGGTAGAACCTCAAGTTGTCCTTGTGTCTTTCGTAATGAGTAATATTATTCCATGCCCTCGACCCCCCTCCGCTCGTCAGGAACTCTATCGGGCTGCCAAATTGTTAGAGATATGAATATGTGAGAATTACATATATAGATGACTATGTGGAATTAAAGAAAAAATGTGAATCTTTTTGGATTGGATTATTCTTACATTCTAGTGTTGTTGATATGTTCCAGACAGTGGTCATGTCCATTAATATAGATGGGAACCTTGTTTGCCTGCAGGACAAAAAGGATCCTATTTATATACGTAAACATATCATAATACATATGTTGAAAGTATGATGATATAATAAAGTGTACCTCTAGAATGGGTAGGAGCCGATCCACAAGTTCTTTCGTGTCGCCTGATTTGCCTATGCTCCTTATAGGGTGATGACCAACAACAATTTTCCAGGTAGCTTTCGAGGCCTTGAGGGCTAAGCTTAAATCCTATGGAATGTAGATGTAGAATGAAGGCCTTCATTTATATTTGGAAAAACTCATTTAATTACATAAACTTAAAAGATGTTTACCTTGAGAAGGTTAGAAGTATATGTTTCTCTAGGGAGTATCCCTGTCCAGTTGAACTTTTTGCCTTGTATAAAATACTTGTCCTTGAAAGGATTTGTGTCCACAAAGAAAATTTCTAGAAAATGTCTTGACAAAATTCTTGTCCCTGCAAATTATGCTTAATTTGGGTTAAAATTGTTAAAAGAAAAAGGAACTGGGGTTACTCACAAGTTTAACCCAAGTTTAATTGTTAAAAGCACATAGTAGTTAAAGGCATGTTTCAATTAACAAATCTCATGACAAACGCTATTGCATTCGTCGTATGATTGATTATTCTCGATAAATTATATACTGATTATATGGCGATTATAATCCGATCACCATGTAATAAGCACAAGTTCGGCCATTATCCGCTCTAAGCCTAGTTAAAGCTTGTTTATAATATCGTAAGGAAATCATAGAATATTATAACAACTTGAACTCTACTAAATCTCTTCTAAGATTGGTGTTTAATCAACTTAAACGATCTTATTGTTTGGCTTAACTAGATTCATATACACCCCTAGGGGAAGCAAACAAAAAATACAGTAGGAAACGGTACCAGCTCGAACTATGAAAGACCTGAAGCAATTCCATCGGCTGTCGCGCTTTTTGATCAGAGGACTGACTTGTGCTTCACTATTCAAATGATAATCATGGTTTCCCAGTACTAGAGGATGAAATCAAATAGAGGAAAGTTAATTAAGATCCTAACATTTAGTGCAGAGCCATAGAAGGAGATCTCGAGTACTTACTTGCATACCAAGGCTTTTGTAGGCTTTTTGCAGTATATATATTGGTAAATGATTCTGCAAAGGCAGAGTCGTTAATCCCAGTCAATCCATCCTTGTAGAAGTTATCACCAGTCGACACAACAAAGTCGATCCCTAGCTTGGCTCCTACCTCTCCCATCTGCCATTAACATTCGAAATTTAGAACATACAATTTATTAAGAAACTCGGATATGTATGTGCATGTATATATAATAGAGCATTGATAACATCATTTAACTATGTCAAATGATCGACGGAAGGGAATAGCAGTGTAAGTTAGAGGGGAGGGAGATGTAATTTTGAAATGAAGAGGGGGGTGATTATTTCTAAATTCTACAAAAATGCAGTATGTGATGAAACTAGTTTTACACTCTTAGCAACGGCAGATTGATTGAAAGCTCCCTTTCTACCCCAATCTCCGACAGCCAAAAAGGTTGCGAGGTTATGATATCTCAAATTGTGCCGAATTTGGACAAGTTTGGCTGTAACGGTTACTTCATTTAGACAGAGACATGCTATCAAAAATGGCAACAATATCGGAACAATGTTTCTGTATATATTTGCCATCTTGTTGCTATGGGATTTCGCTAAATGCTCGGCTATCCTAATTTATATGGGTGTGTTAGATGGGCGAACCGCCATTCTTGGTTGATAATAAAGAAAATTTTCATTCAATGCTTTTTGAGAGGATCATTTGTATCAGTATTTAAGTTTTTGATTCTGACATTATGAACAGCTGATCACGCTTTGGATAATTCATGCGTTCAGATTACAGGATTATTTATTTACTTTTTTTTTCCTAATTCTTGATTAAAGTTGTAGCTGATAATATAGGCATTAGTCGCATATATGCAGGAACTTAAGTGCAAGTTTCCTGTTTTTTGCATTGGTATCAGGCAATATTTATTTTGGCCTAAAAGTAACCTCTAGAAATCATGTTGATGACAAAAAAATTGCTAATACATTTCATTTTTTTTCGCATTGGGTTAATTTTTATTTTATCTCCCCGCCTAATTAGATATAAAAGAATTAAGTGATAATTACACCTAAACTACTTGAGTTTTCGTGTAAAGACATGTAGACCCTTTAAGGTTTGCAAAAATTACAGAGGCCACCGCGTCGTCAACTAAACGAATTTGGATCAAACCTGAAGGGGGTATCGGTGTGGTTATCCCAAGAATTAAACATCATTGTTAGAAATACTTTAGATAAATGTCTTTGAACTTGTTATTTTTGTAGCTTGCTAAAACCTGAAACATTTCGTTTAGGGTAAATTACGTTAAGCATCCCAATTTTTGGAGTGTTTTATACTTTGGTACCCAACATTTATAAATTTCGATTTTAGTACCTAACATTTATTATTTGTGTGTTGATGGTCTTTTTTACACTATTTCGATAGAATATTCCCCAAAATATTCTTGAAAATTCCCTCAAAGTAGTGAAAAAAAGACCATTAACAATCAAGATTGGGTTCTAAAATGCATATTCATAAAAGTTGTATACCAAAGTGCAAAACATCCAAAAAGTTAGTTGGAGTGATTTAACGTAATTTACCCTTTCTTTAAACCACAATGGACATCAAAAGATCAAATATAAATTATTGTCTTTATTACTTCATACAATATTACATCTTGATCATGTTTTGCTTCCTCATCAGTACTTGGGTGTGGCTTTTATCTTGAAATAATGCAAGGTTTGTCCTGAAATGTCGTAAAACGCTATTTTTGCCTCATTCGATTTAATCTCCACAGACATGAAACCTTGGCCGGCGTGAAAGAAGTGCATACTACTGTCGTTATGTAGTTCGTAGTGTATGTCCTTTTTCCAAACCTTCGATCCTCCTCCGCTCGTCAAGAAATGCATCCAACTAAAGAGAAACTCACAAAATGTATAACTAAAAGGGTTAATAATTGCACCATATATTACTTTTATCCTTTTATATAGCAAATCAACCCTTCACAATGGTAAAAAATATGTGATAAATCAATTGTTGAGATAGATATTAGGCGTTGAGTTGTTACATGTAGTTAATTTGTTATATTTGTGTAGTTTAGGAGATAAAAGCAACATAAAGCATAATTCAGAGGTACGAAGTATAATTGATTTTAATCAAAAAACAGTATATTCGAGACATACCCTTTTTTGTTGCTAAGGTGTTGCAAGCAATGGTCATGTCCATTGATGTACATATCCACCTTGTTTGCCTGAAACATCACGATATAAATAGTTGCTTCAACATTATGTAGTTTTGTTAACACTATATCTGGGATTTTTTTGTTAATTATTTTTTTCAATTATTCACAACAACAGAGTTATGAGTTGGAAGAGGCAATCTGCTCGATCGTGAAGTTTACAGACAGCTATATTTTATGTTTTTTTTTCTTTCGATAATATGCACACGCCACCCCACACACGCACATGTACAGTTGCGATTCAAAACCTGGCAACAAGCTCCCCATGCTTCTAAAGGTAGGGTACATGTTCATTAGACCAAAGGGCCACGGATAGCAATATTTTATGTGTATTCTTTAAAATGTTAAAAAAATTTGCCTCCCAAGTTAATAGAAATGCCTTTTATTTTTCGTAGGAATTTCAATTTTTCTCTTCCAAATGAATATGACCATGCTTGTTCAGAAAATTATTCCACCTTTCAAAATAAAAGTTTCTGGCTATGTCCCCTGTATTGAGGAAATTAAATATTATAAGTTTATGTTCTTGTCATAATATGGTACCTCAAGAATTGGGAGAATTTGATCAACAATTTCTCGAGTGTCACCATGATGTCCAATGCTTCTTATGGTGTGGTGTCCAACCACAATCTTCCATGGAGCCCTTGATGTTTTCAGTGCTAAATCCAGGTTCTAGCAAACACAAAAAACCTCAATATTCGACCTATTTTTTTTTTTTCCTATCACAATATAAAGATGGGATGATTATACATACAACCTCAGATGTTTGTTGAAAATACACTCGGAACCCTCTCAAGTTTGTATAACTACATAAACCACCCTTATGGTCAAATTTTATCTTGCAGTTAGACCATCAAAAAAGTTGATGAGGGGGTGGTTTCCGTAGTTATACAAACCTCAAAGGCCTAATTGTATTTACACCAAACTTCGAGGGTGTAGGTGTAATTAGCCAAATAATTTTACACGAGCAAGGCTTACTTCTCGAATGGCAGAAAGATATTGATCTCTTGGCAATATAGCTTTCCAATCAAACCTATGCTTCGGAAGACGGTTAAAGTAATTGTTGACAAAAGGATTGGTATCAATGAAAACGATATCGACGATATCTATGCCGCGTTACAAGTTACAAAAAGTGATTAGTGCTTATAATAACAAAAAGTACGTTAAAGAGAGAATTATCGATGGAGAAAGATAGTATTACCCGCTCTAACAATGAAGTTCCTCTGACAATGCCACCGGCTATCGAGTTTCCTAAGAGCTTGGCTTAACTGAGCTCCCGTATTGCCAAGATAGTCGTGATTTCCCAACACTGTTTTTTTGTATGTTTTCAAATTTCAGTAAACTTTTGAAATTGTTCTTTCACGTTCAAATAATGTTATCCAAGCTTTAAAATGAACATTTTCAATTTATTTTGATCAAATTGTGAAAATCAAACAAGGATATTCGGTTTTAAAACCAATAGGGGACATATATGTAGTTATACATAGTTACAGGGGAGGTCAGTGTAAGAAAAGAGCAATCTTTACCAACGAACCAAGGCCTTTGCAGGCTTTTGGCTGTGTAGATATTAGTGAACGATCTTCGAAAGAGAGGATCATTTACATCTTTCAATCCATTATTGTAGAAGTTATCGCCAGTCGAGATCACGAAATCAATGGCTAACTTCTTTCCAACAAGTCCCATCTGAAGAAACACTAGAAATTATAGACATCAACACTAGAACACAAACTATAACAAGAATCAAATTAACTACTAAAAATAATGAGCAAATTAAAAAAACCTAGAACAATATAATACGGTAACCTGATAACCGACTCTAGACTGATTAAAATTTCCACCTCTTCCCCAGTCCCCCACAGCTAAAAACGAAATCGAGCTGTGTAATTTTCTATCAGTGGACTGTTTCATTTCGGGAAAGAAATCGGCCGCATTGCTTACTATGTTCAGACAGAAACAACTTATTAGTAATCTTGACCATATAAAAACTGAGCTAGCCATTTAAGCAATGCTTAGTAGCAGTACTACGAATCCGTGCGGAGAATGTGAAATATTTATAAGCCTTACTAATGCATATAAGAGTGAAAGCAAAATTTATTCTCATTTCTAGAAGATAAATAACACGAAATAGGTCATAATTTTTCCTGAAATTAAGAGGGTGGTGATTGTATACAAGCAATGGACTCGTGAGACGAATGAACTGTTCGCATGATCCATCATCGCGTTTTACTCGTTTTGAAGGAAGCTCTTTTTTGATATTGAGTCAAATTTGGGATAAGGATATGAGCTTATGGGAGAAGAAAAAGTGTCACCAAGTATTTGCTAAGTATGAATATTGTGGAATAAAATATTTTTGCCTACTTTACTTTCCCTTTTCTTGTTGGGAGATAAAACTCATTAAAATGCAGATCTATAATTCAGCGTAGATGCGAGTTTCTTTATGTAAGGTGATCTTCAGCTTTAATGAAAAGCTTGAAAAGAGAACATGCAAAAAGGGAAATTGTATTTAATTAGTGCTGTGTGTGAACGGGATTCATATGTATGATTTGTGCAGATTTAGTGAGGCCTAAAAGCATTGTGAAAATCTTGTTTCTGATCATGTAAAAAATAGTAGTTTTCTCATTCTCAAAAATCTAAGTACTTATCACATGAGGATTGATGAAGTGTGTGAAGAGACGCAGAGCAAAGTGGTCATGAGGGATGCGCAAGACATCCCACTAAAAAACACGAACAACACATACATATTATGGAATAAAACACTTTTGCCTGCTTTACTTTCCCTTTTCTTGTTGGGAGATAAAACTCATTAAAATGCAGATCTATAATTCAGAGTAGATGTGAGTTTCTTTATGTAAGGTGATCTTCAGCTTTAATGAAAAGCTTGAAAACACTACTAGAAAACAAGGATTTGGCCACGGATTTGGACACGAAAAAATTCCGTGGCCAAATTTGGCATTGCTAAACAAGACCACGTTAGCCACGAATTTTTTTCACTTTGGCCACGGATTTAACCGTGGCCAAAAATAAAAAAATTTTAAACAAATTAAATCTAGCCACGGATTTATCCGTGGCCAAAATGAATATTATTAAAAAAATAAATAAATTTAGCCACGGATAAATCCGTGGCCAAAAATAAAAAATTTAAAAAAATGATAAATTTGGCCACGGACCTTTTTTTAAAAAATTTACATTTAGCCACGGATTTATCCGTGGCTAAGATAAAAAAAAATATTTTAAAAAAAGTAAATCTAGCCACAGATAAATCCATGGCTAAAAACAATTAATAAAAAAAAAAAAAACTGGACCTAGCCCACAGCAGGCCCAACCCGCACGCCTACCAGCCCAACGATGCGACCCGGCCCAGCTCGGCGTGCCCATTTCAATTAATCGAATTTCACCATTACCAGTGGGACTCAAACTTGAGACCTCTTGGTATATTGCCAAGCGAATTACCGCCAGGTTATGATGAATTTCTTGATTAAAACGGCATGCCAAGAATATTTATATACATTTATATATTGAATTTTGTTAACAAATTTTACTAATTTATATCTATATGTGAATATATTTTATTAATTCATACTTATTATGATTTAATTAAGAAATATTAAATCGTGCAAATTATAATTATTTCTAATTTTACTTTTATCCACAGATAATTTTGGGATACAAAATCAAAATTAAAAAACTTATAACTTTGACCTTATAAAAATTTGAAATTTTTCATCGATTATTTTGACTCAATTTAAGAAATTAAAGTGATCTTATTCATTGTATGTCAAACTATCAATTTATTTACTTAAATTTAGTGTAATTGACAAAATAAATCAATCAAATTTGAAAATATAGTGCCATCGTTAGATCAATACTTTCAAAATACAATTGACCGATTAGCTATTAAGAGAATATAAAACAAAATATTCGACTCGTATGTTTAACTAAATTGATTAAATTATCAAATTATATAGTATTACAATTAGTATTACAATTATACATAATTGACTAATTGAATTGATTGAAAGGATTAAATGTTTAAATAAATTGATGTATATATCACTGAAAGTGGAAAAATGTATTCTCGCTAAGTAAACTATAATTTTTAATGCATAAGATGGGAAAATATAATAGCCGCAATGAAAATAATATGATTTTGAAATGACTCAAACCTTTTGGTGCTCCGTAATGTCGGATCGAGTCATTTAAAATTAAAAAAAATTAAATTTATTTATGGGCCATGGATTCCAAATTTTAAAAAAAAATTAAATTTATTTATTGGCCACAGATAAATCCGTGGCCAATGGTCAAAACTTCATGTTGACTTTTGCCGAATCGTGCGTTTTCTTTAATTAGGTTAGATGGAACCGTACGATTGGAGCAATACAACTTCAACACTAATCAATCTGCTTGAAAGTCCATTTTTTTTATAATTCCTATACAAGTTAACTGACGTTAGCATACATTGATATCGGACTACAAAGTCATTCGTATATGTCACCGAAAGAGAAAAAATGTATTCTCGCTAAGCAAACTGTAATTTTCAACGCATAAGATGGGAAAACATAATAACCGTGTTGAAAATAATATGATTTTGAAATGACTCGAATATTTTGGTGCCCGGTAATGTCGGATCGGGCGATTTAACCGAGTCATTTAAAATTAAAAAAAAATTAAAATTATTTATTCGCCACGGATAAATCTATGGCCAAGCCCAAATTTTTTAAAAAAAAAAAATTATTTATTGGCCACAGATTTATCCGTGGCCAAGTCCAAAATTTTTTTAAAAAAAAATAAATTTATTTTTTTTTCTTTTAAATAAATTGAAATGGCCACGGAATTGTGGATATTTGGCCACGGACATATGTTTTCGTTTTTTTTTTTATATCCGTGGCCATTTCCGTAGCTATTGGCAATCGATTTTATCCGTGGCTAAAAATCCATGGCCAAAACCGCGTTTTCTAGTTGTGAAAAGAGAACATGCAAAAAGGGAAATTGTATTTAAATTAGTGTTGTATGTAAACAGGATTCATGATGGGTGTCAAATCCACCAAAAATAAATCCTACTCCTCTAACTACAAAATTAATTTGTTGATAGGGTGAGAAGAATCGATCACACAGGGAATAACTACTGATAAATTCCAAGTTAATCAAGAGTGCAAAATAAAGTAAAAAGAGGGGGGGTTTGAATGATAAGTTAATAAAAGCAATAAAAAAATCAAAAGTAAATTTATAAGAATAAAGACTCAGTCAAGGGTAGTTCTTCGCACAAAGTTTTCATGGATTGATCATTGATTCAAAAATAACTTTTAATTCATGCAATAGATTAATTATAGCCTTCAGAGAACTCATCCTACCTAATCTTTCCTTAATAATAGATTAGACATGCGAACGCTATGAATAATCCCTAATTAACGAATAGGATTTAACCCGTTAACAACATTAAAAACTACAAAGACCCAAATTCTAGCCAACAAACCTACAAACGTGGTTGCTTGAAACTAGATTGCGTATTTTCTATAGTAAAACGAATTATACTACTTTCCACTTGTGTTGATTCAATCAAACAATTACGGATTTGATCTTATCAACTCGAACTTTGAAGTTAAATTAATTGAAAAACCGGCCGAAATTGTACAACTAACCAAACAACAATAAGAGATGGAGTTTTCCCAAAAAGCACAAGAAAATATACAAATACTGCATAAAATTAAAAGACAAGCAAACCGATTAGATCTCACAATCCTTGAAGAAAACATTGGCTTAAATTATTCCTTGACTGAATAAAGTAGTTTAGCCACGCATGGTCATAATAACAAATAGAATAAAAATATAAAAGCTGGAAATTCTGAAGGTTCTAGGTTCAAATCCAACTAACTACACAATTTTTTTTTTAAAAAACAGTCTTTGGGGAAATATATATAATTTTAATATAAATGATGTTAATATTACTTCTACTATTTTGTTTCCTTAAAAATTGTGATTGTTCATTCAATATTTTTTTCTTTTAACAAATTAAAATTTTTATATACATATGTTTATATAGTATATTTTCATATAGTATGTAGAATATCTATATATATATATATATATATATTTATATAATATCAATACTATCTTTTAACTATTATTATTTATACTATCTATTAGTTATGTATAATATATTTATAGGTATACATATGTTTATATAGTATATATAATATATATGTTTGTATAGTATCAATACTATCTTTTAACTATTATTATTTATACTATCTATTAGTTATGTATAATATATTTATAGGTATACATATATTTATATAGTATATATAGATTCAATCAAATGATATGGCTCTGATACCATAAACAGCAGGACCCAATCTTCTTGCCAAGTTCCTTGTGTAAGAAATGGGATGTTTTATCGGGAATTACAGTTATAATTAATCCTGTCGTCATATCTTAAGGATCTGTTTACAAAAATTTTTCTAAACCTGTCTTTGGTATCCAATCAAGCCAAACACACAGCCCTAAACGCCTTCCATGGCTCCAGCGGGCAAAACAACAGCTTAACATATATACCAAGACTGTATCCAGAAATATTTTAACCTTAAATATAAGACTGGAGAATTATACTTACCCTAACCCATTAGTAAGGTTACAAGAAGATTATGATAACAAATCACACCATTATCATGAACCAGCTTCCATAATATTTGACACACAACACACTTAGCAACACATTAATAATGCTTAATTAAAGCTGATAAATGGGAGAGAAAGACGTACCAAACTTTTACTGCCTTAAAACGTGAAACTTTATTTCTTCGATATTGAAATACAGCTTTACAAAGAGGAACGCTAGGAATGAAACAAGGACGTACCAAAGCGAAAGGATACAAAACATATAAAACTGATAAGAGAAATTGATTTCAAGCTTCTGTCTAACAACTAAACTAGTTCTCCTTTTTATAGGAGGATTCACTCAAAACGGACGAAAGAAAATAGTAAACACAATAATTTACAAAGTCTGATTATGACAAAAGGGAACAAATTATTGTCCTTCGCAGCATCCTGGAATAGTGAAGTGGCAGACAATGTTTAATGGTCTTCAATTCAATTGTACCTTGGCATCTTGAAACAGCAAAAAGCAGGCGCATTATCGTCTGGGAAAAGGACTGGCAAACGAAAACTTATCTTCGAAACAAATTCTTTAAATTTGTCAAAAAGTACACAGTAACTTGTCGGCAAAGCATCTGGGAACAGTGATTCGGCAGGCAAAATTATTGCTTGAGAGACTTCTTCTTGAAAGCGACAGATTTGGCATCTTCAATAGTGACTTCAATTATGATTCTGTCGTCATGGCTTACTTCATTGTTTTTGGACTGAACAAGACTTCTGTATTACAGAACTGGCTTTTTTCCTTGAGCTTTTTCCTGGGATTGACTTAACAAAGCAACCATAGCATCAATCTGGATTTCGGATTCTTCAGCATATGGATCTTGTGATTCACCAGCAAGAACTTCTTCTTTAGAAGAGGATGAGACTGATGAAAATTCTTCAGGATTTATGTCAAAATCACAATTTTCATTTATTTCTTGTTGAACTTCAGAAAGATATTCAGAAATTACGTCTTTTCTTTCTTCCTTGGTTAAAGGACTTCCTTTCTTAATGGTAGCTTCCTTAAGCATCTCTTTAAGAGAAATTGGACCACGTTCCTTAACTTGTTTTTGGTCTTCATGAATTCTGTTTTTAATGGCGTTTATAGTCTCTTGGCCATGCAAGGCATGTGTATTTGGATCAATAGTTAACATCTTTTTCCAAAAAGAGGTGAAAAAGATGCGATTTAAGCAAGGAAATTGTTGAGAGGTTTTACCAATCTCTGGTTCCCAACGCCATATCCATGGGATAGAGAATTGGATGAAAAAATGAAAGCAATTTATGCCTTCTGGCCACAATTTTAATTGTTTGGCTCTTTGGACAATGGGAGAATGAATTACCCATGCTGAATAAAGGGTCTTAAAAATGTCTGGAAGAATTTTGATGGAAGGACCAAATGTCATCCACCATTGAATAAACCACATGGGCAAACTTTCAGACCTTAAAGTTGGACATAGCTTAAACATCCAAGTATGTTTTTTTCCTTTATTTTCATAGAAAAAACATTTATAAAAAGCATTAATATAATCCCAATAATTATATTTAATATTGAGTTTTAACTCAGGACTATAAAATTCTCTTTCTTGTAAGGTACTTATTCCCCACTGTTCTGCAGAAAGAACTTGTCGAATTACGACAGTAGTATAAACATAATATGCCATGGATCCTTGAGGGTAATTATGAAAAACTTGAAGGGTTCCAGATTTAATGAGTATTAACTCATAAATGATCCGGGTCTTATCGGATTCACAAGGGAAACTTCTAGTATCCACATACCTTTTAAGTATTTCATACGGATCTGTATTTAACAGTAAATCCTTTGGTTCAATCAGGAATATTAATTCCTTATGATCAGATTTAGTATAGGGCAGAGGTCCCATTTCTTCATATACCTCTGGGTTCTTAACTTTATCTGCATAAGATGAGGGATTACCTCTATCTTTTGATGATAACCCGGGGAAATCCTCATTATAGGCTTTCCTTGAACCAAAACTTCTTCCTCTTCCTCTACGGAGATTACCGTATCGAGGATGAATAGATTCTTCGTTTGGAAACATTATTTCCTGAAATAAAATTATTAGGCAATATAAGAAGTATTTATTACCTTTTTAATAATCTTTTGTTGTTCCAAAAGTTCATTAAGTTCTATTTGGAATTGATGGAAAAAAGGGTTATAGGGTTGAGGGAATAGTTTGAACCATTCTTTATAAACAAAAATTTGTTTATCAATTTTCTTTGCTCTGTGAGCCAAAGTGAGAGGATAATTTTTAAATCCATGAAAATGAAATCTAGCTTTCTTAATTTTAAAAAGATTAATTTCTTTTTCAGTTGTTAAACCTAATTTATTAAGATAATTTGAGAAATTTAATTCCCATCCAATTTTTTCTTCTTCAGAGAAATGAATTAACTTTCTCTCGATCATAATCCTCCAAAGTAATGGACCATCCATCTGTTTAAGAGGGATTGTGAAGAAATCCTTTTTCAACCTGTTCAATTTCAAGAATTACTTCATATTGATTTTGAATATTATTTTGCATGTCTGAAATATCTCTTGGAGAAAGATAAAATCTATTAAGGATATCTTGCATATGATTAATATTTTCATAACATTCTTTCTTTAAATTATAAAGACGATGAAGATATTCCTGTTCTTTCTCATCAGGAGATTGATAAAGATAGGAATTTTCCATCTGCAAAATTATTTAAATCATGCATTTAGAAATGGTTTTAGCAAGATATTTTTTCGTGCTAAAATAAACTTCATAATAGTACATTAAAAATTTCTTATCATGATAAGAAAGAGTTCTGGGACTATCCAGATAATGGTTTTGAACCAATGCATACTTCATGAGATTGTACAACTTAGTTGTATTTTTATGATCCTTAATCAAAAATTTTAAACCATTCCTTGGCTGAATATCAACAAATCTGAAATTATCAGAATGAACATAGAGTGCTTTATAAATCAAACCATCAAGATCAGATGTTATCGAAAAACAACGGTCAGGATTAAAACACAAACAACACTGAGAATTACTCATTAAAACAGTAAAACTTACAACCTATTTAGGCAATACAGTTACGATTTATCTCTGTTTTGATTTCTCTTCTCATAAACTTGAAAGTTGGGAGCATATATAAAAGATATGCCTTATCCTGAGCACTAAGTCTTTGGGCTCTAAGTCTTACTTTAGGAGCATCCTTATGTTGAAGGTAAAAGCCTGTATCAAGACAATTTTCAATGTTGGTAATTAACCTATCCAAGTGTCTAGATTTTTGTATCATGCCATGAATTCCACGACTCTTAAGCATGTAATAACTGACTGGCTGATTATACATATGAGAATATGCATCTTGTTCATAAAACAAAATGACTGGAATCTTGGGGATATGAACCCTAGGAATGATTCTGGTTCTGGGAGGCATTATTCTGCAAATATTCTCTAGTTAAAAAATCAGGAAGACTATTATCTGTACCTTTCTTATATTTAATTATGAAATCAAAAGGGGCAAGATGAGATTGCCATCTAGCATACATAGCTTTACTAACATTATGTCTACAATCTTTTTCAAACATAAATTTAGCAGATTGACAATCTGTAAAAACAGTAAAAGGTTTATTATACAGATCATCTTGGAATTTTAAAACACATTTAACAATGGCTAAAACTTCTTTAGCAATAGTAGCATAATTCTTTTGACTATTATTCCACTTACCAGAATAGTATCTAATAAGTTGTTTAGACTTATCTAATGGATTAACTTGACTTAGTATGCCACCATATCCAATATTGCTGGCATCTGTTTCAATTATTTTTTCCCAATTAGGATTTGCTAAATTTAAGCAAGGTAAATGACTGACCTTTTTCTTAATTAGTTGAACTGCTTGAGTATGAGCTATACTCCAAGGTTTAGGAACTTTTTTAAGTCTGTCATACAGAATTGCTGTATCTTGAGCAAGATTTTTATAATAGGCTGATATGTAATTTAGGCTTCCTAAAAATCTCTGCAACTGGGTTTTATCTTTAATTTCATCAGGAAATTTAGATGAAAACTCAATACTCCTATTTATAGGAATGATTTTTCCTTTTTCAATATTATGTCCTAAAAATCTTATTTTAGTTTGGAACAGTAACATTTTGGGTTTAGAAATTACTAAACCATTTTGGATAATGATTTTCTTAAAAATATCAAGATGTTTAAAATGATTTTGAATATTATTTGAAAAAATTAAGATATCATCAATATACACAATGATAAAATTAGTATAAGGAGTAAAAATGTCATTCATAATTTTTTGGAATTCTGAAGGAGCATTTTTTAATCCAAAAGGCATTACTTTCCATTCGAATTGTCCAAAAGGGACATTAAAAGCAGTTTTATATTGATCTTTTTCAGCAATTTGAATTTGCCAATAACCTGATTTTAAATCAAATTTAGAAAAGATATTTGAATTATATAATCTGTCAAGTAAATCTTTTTATTAGGAATAGGATATCTTATCCATTTTAAAACTTTGTTTAAAGGTTTATAATTAATTACTAACCTAGGAACACCACGTTCTTGTTCTGCATGTTTATTAACATAGAAACCTGTACAAGACCAAGGTGACTTAGATGGTTTAATTAATCCTTTATTTAATAAAGATTTAATCTCTGTTTTACAAAGTTCTAAAAATTCTTTATTCATTTGACAAGGTCTGGATTTAGTAGGTATTTTATCTTCTGAAAAATTATCTTCATAAGGTAAGTCAATAATATGTTTTTTACGATTCCAAAAAGCATTTGGATGTTCATTACAAATGGTTAATGAAAAGTTGTTTTCAAGAAATTTTATTTTGTCTTTTAATCTAGGATTTTGTAAATAATTCTCAATATTAGAAATATTAATTTCTTGTTTAAGAAAATTAATATGATTTTGTTTTTGATTTATCAAATCTTGAATTTCATTCAATAATCTTGTTCTTGGTTCAGTTATGAATTTGAATTTAATTTCTTTATTTTCAAAAGTACCAATAAAACCATTAGTATCAATTTGTTTTAAAGGGAAGAGTTTTTGAATGAAAGGAGTTCCAAGGATTACTTGAGTAGTCATGTTTTTTATTAACAAAAAACTTGTAGGTATACAAATATTATTTTGACAAATATAAGCTTTAGGAATTTTATAAGTAATATCTAATTTATGACCATTAACAGCAGTTAAATTATGGGTAGTTTTTTCAAAATACCTAGTAGGAATTATTCCTTCTTGGATACAATTAAGATCAGCACCACTATCAATTAAAGCAGTAAGATTTTTCACAAATTGATTATCAATTAACAAAGTTATTTTAACATACCATTTTTGAGAGGTAACAATATCTAAAGTTGCAAGAAAATTAGTTAATTCTGTTCCTTCTTCAGGAATGTCATCTTCACTACTCACATTATGAATATGCAACTTAGGGGAATCTATAGGTTGTTTTCCTTTTTCAAGATAAGTTATTCTCTGAGAAAAATTAATATTTTCTTCTTTAAGCTGTTTAATTTCTAATTTTAAATACTCAATTTCATTTTTTAAATCAGTAGGAGTAACTGGGTGTACATTGTTATACTTAGTAGCTAATCTTTTATGAACTTCATCCATTGTATAAGGAAGATTATTCCTTTGAATATTATTGTTCCTATTATGTTTATTACGATTACTAGATTCACCAGTAATATGTTCTATTAAGAAAGATTTAATAGTAGGATCATCTGTATGGTTTAATAAATCAATTATAGAATTTGATTTAATCATATTTATCTCGAAATCTTTAAATTGTGAAATCAGTTGATATAGCTCATCATTTTTAGGATTTTCACAAGGTTCATTATTCTGACATGGTTCACATTCTGATTCATTTTCAGAACTAGAAAATTCAATTTGATCTAAAACATTTATGTTTTTATGAATATTACTATTATGTGAAGAAGAAGAATTACTATCACTATCACTTTTAAGTTCAGATTCTGAAACAAGTAAAATTTTGCATAATGAGTCTTTAAGATCATCATCTATATTTAAAGCATAAATTTTTTGTTTAACTCTACAATTCTTAGCATAATGACCTATTTTTCCACATTTAAAACAAGCATTATAATTCTTATATTGAGTTTTAGAAATTTTTTTAAATTTTTTCTTTTTATTTTGTGATTGAGGTTGAGGTAATTGTTGTGCATAATTTTGTTGCTTAAATCCTCGTTTATCACGTTTTTTACGTTTATATTCATAATAACCAACAGATTTATGTTTTTTCTTTTTCTTGTAGACTTTATCTACTTGAGGGTTTTTTGGAATGTTCATGCCAAATTGATCACAAAAATCTCCTAATTGCTTTTTATGCAACATGTTGTGTTTTTGAACCTGTTGATTAAGTTTAATATCATTAAAAAGATTTAATCCTTCAGTTATGCAAGCACTTATAAGTTTACCATAAGTATAACTTTCATAATTTATATGTAAATTATTTCCTCTTAAGGTTTTTCTAACTTTTTCAGCAAAAAGGGGAGGAAGACCATCTATAAATTTAGACTTCCAATGATCCGAATTACTTTCAGGCAATTGTAAGACTCTACTTAAGAAAACATCCTTATACCATCTAAAAGAGCTTAAAGCATTACAACGCATATTTTGTAATAGAGTTCTTATTGTCTCAGAATTATCTGTCCATCTTCCAGTAAAATGTTCAAAAATATTGACAACAAGAGTATATACTGCATCTTCAACTTGAACATTATTATCAAGCTTAGTCTTATTTAATATTTCTTGTTTGAAATCTTGAGTAAGGTAATTATCCCACCATCCTTTAAGTTGACCAGTAAAACCAGCAATTATCATGGATGCAATTGACTTATCAGTATTACCATTTGATTTACAAACAGTACTATACATTAACATTCTATGAATTATGTTAGCAATTTGATTAATAGTATATCCATCAATATTCCATTCATATATGTGGTTACCACTATAACTAGTTGTATTAACAAACTCTTGTTCCTCATAGAGAACATCTTGAGGAGTAGGTCTAGGGTAGTAATAAAATCTTTGATTTGATTTATCTGCATATTTATTAGAATATGACCTTCTACCATACTTACCAATTTTATTTATTTCTTCTCTGATTACATTATGATAATCAGAATCAGGTTCTTCCAATTTTTCTACAAACTCAACATTGTTTAAATGGAATTCTTTAAACTTTTCATTTAAAAGTTTTTCAAATTCAGTAACAGCAGCAAATTTGAAATTCTTAATTTCAGGAGGAGGTTGAATAGTTGGAACTGAAGAAGTACTAGATTCAGCTTTACTAGTTTCTTCCTTTTCATGTTCTTTTTCAATTAAAACTTTGTTGATTTTTTGATTAACTCTATCAGTTTTTGAAAGGAGTTGATCAATTCTATTTATAGCCAAATTAATTTGTTCACCCAAAATTATTAAATATAAATTTGAATAATTTTGTTGTTGAATTATTTTGTTAAAAATTTGAGCATTACTTAATAAAGTCTTTTCTTCCATCATTTTTCCAAAAGCAGTATAATACCTGGTTTGGTTTTCTGTTATTATTTCAAAAGTATCCTGTGGAGGGTAAATTCCTTTAATAACTTTATTTGGAGAGATTTGAAAACTTCTTTCTAAAACCGCAATTTTATGTTCTAAAGTTTCATTTATTTTGTAAATAAACCACTGAACAAAAGGTATGATATCATTAATATCAGAAAGATGTTTATAATATTCTTCAGAAATTATTTGTAATTCTGTCTTATCAAAAATTTTATAAAACCATTCTCGGAAATTATTCCAGATAGGGAGATTAAATTCATTTTTACATTTTTGACGTGCCAGGGATCCTGGACTTAAATCAATTTTGGTGTCAAACATGATAACCCATTTCACTTAAAGTTGGATCGATTTCATCGATTTTCTTAGTTGGTGAAACGAAATTATCAGAATCAATTTTCAAGTTCTTATATGGATCATTTAAATAGATTGTTGAATCCAAAGATTTATCAGATCGAGCGGGACTATCGCTATCATCATCTTTTTTAATTTCAGAAATTCTTGAAGTTGAACTTCTTGAAGGATATTGTAAATGATAAGGTTTTGGTGAAATAAAAGAGTATCTGGATTTACTATCAAAATTATTTCTTGGTAAAGAAAGTTGTCTTCTTGGCATAGTTATGAAAACATTTATAGGTATACATATGTTTATATAGTATCAATACTATATTTTATCAATGTTATCTTTTAACTATTAATTATTTATAATATATTTATAGGTATACATATACTTATATAGTACACATATATGTTTATATAGTATATATAATATATATTTTTATATAGTATCAATGTTATTTTTTAACTATTAATTATTTATAATATATTTATATATACGTATACATATGTTTATATGGTACACACATATGTTTATATGGTACACATATATGTTTCTATAGTATATATAATACATATGTTTATATATTATCAATGTTATCTTATAACTATTATTATTTATACTATCTTTTAATTATAATTAAAATAAGAATAATGAAACAAATATATAATATATATAACACAAAACAAAACTTATCACAACTTCAAAGGATAGCTAGGTGGTGGAGTGCTTGTCATTCAACCCCAAGGTCACGAGTTCAAATCCCTGCAATTGCAAATATTTGAATATTTTGGAATACTATTCCAGCGGCGGGTCCGGAGCGGCGGCGGGTCCGGGTGGCGGCGGAGGCGGTTCCGGGTGGCGGCGGAGGCGGGGCGGCGGTGGCGGTTTCGGGGGGGCGGCGGCGGCAGGTCGTAGCCGGCGGAGGTGTCGGGGCGGCAGTCCGGGCCGGAGGAGGGCGGTGCGCGGCGGTACGACAAAAAACCGGGGAAATATTCCCCCGGTTTTCCGCCGGACGAAATCCATCGGAATATTCCGCCAGAATGCCGTCGGAAAATTCCGCTAGAATTTCTTACCGAGGGAGAAATCCGGCGGAAATTCCGGATTCCGGGGGCGTTTTTTCCGGCGGAACGATTTCCGCCAGAATTCCGCAGGAAAATGCCGTTTTTTCTGTAGTGTGTGTTATTTGAGCTTGATGTTTTAACATGCTCCAAAAATAATAACAATGATAAAGACATGATATGAAATGCATTTGATAAACAACACACTTTAGAAAAGTTGATTTCATTAATAAGGGGCAAAATACATTCGGTAAAGAAAAATACCTTATCGGGCTTACAATTACTAAAACACAAAAAGAAAAGGACTCTTACCTCTTCGAGCCCATGCTTGCATTGGTGGTTTCTGCCTGCCTATCTCTCTCCTCAGCCCAGTTTGATGGGGCTGCCTCCCTTGATGGAGCATTGGTTGCCCCTTGGTCAAATTCCCCTAGGTCGAGTGCGACCACGTCATCGAGCTCTATGTCCGGTGAGAGCGGCCTACCAAAAAGCTGGTTCTCCTTATTGCGGACTTACCATTGAATAATAGAGATCACTCCTAAGAACTCCGTATTCTCATAATTAGGCAGCTCCTCGTTACTAGTGTCTTCCTCCTCGGTGTCGATCAGATGTACGACGTAGCCCATCGTGGAGAAGTCCGAGGGAATGACTCCTTGAGTTTTCAGCTGGTTGAAGTCCTTATCGAACCCCATCTGGGCGTCGCTAGCCCCGCGAAGAAGAGTCACGTACTCAAACACAAGGCCGCAGACAAACTGCTTCACGACCCCCTTTTCGAGGTTGGGGATCTCCAACGTGAATTCGACCTTGGCCTCCGCCTTGTCTTCTCACCAACCTCTTTTCGCCTGCCGAGCATCCCCCTCGGTGGCCTTCTATTGTGAGTAGCGCATCTGCTCCTCCAGCTCGGACTCCTTTGTCTTGGAGTTGAGCTCAAGCTGGCTTAATTTCTCTTGTAGTTGGCGGGTTTTCTCCCGCTCCTCCTCGATCTCCTTTTGAGCGACTTGGTTCTTTTGTCGCTTCTCATCGAGGTCAACTTGCAAGCTGCTCCCTCAAGCCTCCTTCTCAGCCCAGTCGCATCTCCTTCGATTGACCTCCAGCCGACGAAGAGCGTGAAACATCCTCTGTTGCAGGGAGTTGATATCCTTCCTGAGGCTCTGGGCTAGACCGGTGTCATCTAGCTCGGTCAAAGCCACCTGATCGGCCTTGAAGACAATTCCTCCAACACTTCATGGCCAAGTTCAGATTTCCCTCGACGGGGATACTTTGAGCAGAAAAGTCACCAAACTTGGGCCCGAAGCCAGGCTCCGTTGCCTCCGAGTAGGCTAACACCTCCACCTCCTCAGAGGTGTACCCTGACCCATCAGTGGGCCATTTGCCTTTGCTCTTTTTTTTTCTGGGCAATCCTCTTCGGAGCGGGCCTCTCCGTCTTTTTCAAAATAGTAGAGGAGTTGGGGGCCTTCCTCTTCTTTGACTAGAGGAGTTTCCTCCTCGACATCAATCGTTTTCACCTTAGCTCGGGCAGGGCCTTGTGATGAGGGAGTGCTCGCGGCCCGCACCCCAGTCACCGGAATCATCACTATCTCCGACGGTGCCCAGGCAAACCTCCCCGCGACTTTCCTCGAGTAGGGGGGATGGGCACCTCCTTGAACCACTGACCTTGTTTAGGATATTTGCGGGCCCATATCGAGGATACGATGATCTACAAAAAAATAAGACGTAATAAGCCCGGTCATAAGTATACTCAAAATAATATCGAACAAAAATAATAATAATAATAATAAATAGACAGGTCGATTAATACCGAAAACAACATCATCGGCTCCTAATCTAGCCAGGGAAAGCCCGGCCTTCACCAAGAATCTCTCTCGAGTCAAAAAGATCGAGCACATTAGCCCCTGACTCTTATGTTCGAGGACCCACTCCCTCGTCCAACTCATTGACCCGGGCCTGACCAAAGTCAATTTCCTAACATCGGGGTTGTGTAAGGGTGTCAAAAACCAACCCGACCCGATGACCTGAACACGACCCACCCGAAAAAAAATAGGTTTGGGTTTGGGGTTTTTAGGTTGGGGCCAAATCAGGTCGAACCTATTGACCCGAAAAATAAAATCGGGTTGGGTTAGGTTGGGTTCGGGTCAACCCGAATAACCCAAAATTGAATATTGGGTTACCCAAAACCTGATTTAACCCGAACCCAACCCGATTTATTTTTTCAAAAAAAAAAATTATTATTCACTTAGTGATTTATTTTTCACTCTCCAAGACTTTAACCTTTAATATTAGTTTTTTATTCATTCACTTATTTTATTTTTTTCTTTTATAACTATCTAATTTTTTATAAAATATTTATTATTGTGTTTAAAAATAAATACAATATAATTCATTTTTTACTAAATTAAATAATGGGATTGAACTTGAAAAGAGTTTTATATAATTAACAAAGAGTTCAAATATTCTCTTTTTCAAGAACAAGTTAATAGTGTGGTTTAGTCTTGTAACACATAAAAAAGATTTAAGAAATCAAAATAATATATTTGATTATCATATATCATTGTCTTTATTTTCCTTACCTTTTCATGCCCACTAGTTTAATATTTGGCCTCACAATTTAAAATTTTCAACACAATTGAGGACATTATATGTAGTACTCTTGAACCATTTTGTTAACAAAAAAAAACTCAATTTATATTTATAGGAAGAATGATAATGGTATAAAAAAATTAGGTTATGACTTGTGATCTTTCTGGAAAGATTATGTTATGTTGCAGGCAAAAAGAACTTTTAATTATTAAAAAATACAATATTTTTTTTAAAAATAAAATAGATTAAATAATATAAATATAGTTTACATAAGATTAATATTTTAATAGTATAAAAAATATAGTTATTTCATTCTTATTAGTTTATTTAAATTTTATTATAATTTATTTAAAAAAATCCTACTTAATGAATCACAAATTTTCATGTGTCCGGCAACTCCCCTACTATGTGTCAGGGAATATCCCTTGTACGAACGGCGAGGCTGGGCCGATCCAACCCTAGCCCAGCCCATCCATCTCCGACTACTATAAATAGTAGGTCATCACTGTTCATAAAGGTAAGCTTTCTTAATTCTGACTACGCATTACCTCACCTTCCGATTACCTGCTCGAATATTGACTTGAGCATCAGAAGGTCTTCGCCAGAAGCACTTCCGGCTATGCTCACGTGTGTTCTATCCTTACAAAATAGAGACCAACCAGCATTCAGAGGCCTTTACTCGGACTATTGGAGCATCCATGCTTGAAGACCAAATCCGACCACATCAGATATAAATTGTCAAAAAATCATATATTTTCAACTATTAATCTGTAAATGGCTGCCAATTAATTTGATGATTGCCATATATTTTCAACTATTGATTTGTAAATGGCCAATTAATTTAATGTTGATTATATAGATATTTATAGAGCTTCTGTTAAATTGTTAGGAACTATATGTTGTTGATTATATAGGCATCCATAAATTTTGAATATAACAACCAATAGAATAATTAACACATACTCCATTCTTCCCAAATTAATCGCTTAAAACTTTTACACACAAATTTATTAAATTAATTAATAACTTTCTTTTTAGATAAATTTACTATAATTTGACAAAAACATCATTCCAATGACTCATTACCTCATATGATAATTATTGAGCTTTAGTTGAGAAGACAAAGGCTAAATTTGGAGAAAAAACATGAATACCATCTTGAACTCCTCCAAATGCATATGTTGTGAGGCAAAGAAAACTTTTTGAAAAGATTGATAATTTGGGATGCGGGGAGTATTACGGAATTAGTTTTAATTACATGATGAGTTATTTATATTACGTAATTGATGTATAATTTAAACTTTAAAAAGAATAATTAATTACTACAATTATATTAACATTTGGTATATTATAAGATTGATTGAGTTGGTTCGGGCTTTGACTTAATGAGCATGTATTTTATTTTAAAGGCATAAAAAGTGTAATAATTATAATTCGAATCTTAATAAATATATTTGTGTGGATTATCATTTCACATAAAAAAAATAAATAAATAAATAAAAAGATTAATTGAGTTGGACCAAATCCAAACTATGAGAGAATTTTTCGACTTCCAAAAAGCGCAAGATTGGCCCCACCCTACATCTGGCTGGGGTGGGCAGGAATATTCGGCTACATATACCATCCGCATATTCCCATTATTCCCCGCTCCAATCAAACATTCACTCCACACCATTAATTTTATGCCTTTGACTGCACACCAAATCACAAACGATTGGACACAGATGTCGTAACTGTAAAACATTTCTTCTTACTTTAAGTCTATAACCCCCACTTCATCAAAGACTTTTCTAATATTCATCCACCAATAACCAAATTTTGTCCCACACCTTCTCGTTCCCATATTTGCATGTCTCTCTCTGGGATTAAACAAAAGTCATTTTGTTGGTTTTTGTTTTAGATTTTTTAGTTGATCGTATAGAATTGATTAACTAGGCATGGGGAGATCTCTGTGCCTGTTTTTAGTGCTTACAATCGTAAGTTTTTTGAGAAATTCATGGGCTGAGTTTGAAAGATTTGAACAGCCCACCAAAGGCGATGGAGCGCTCAGATTCTTGGTCGTCGGGGATTGGGGACGAAAGGGAGATTTTAACCAATCCCAAGTTGCTTTCCAGGTTCTTGTTTTACCATTATGTGTGTGTGTGTGTGTGTGTGTGTGTGTGTGTGTGATTGATTGATTTCGTTGGATATAGGGGGAAATCAGTCCCTTTTGACTCTGTCTCTGGATTAGAGTGTTTATAACTGTAAATAGTTGGATTGTTGATGTTGATCTCTGCAGTTGTATGGTTTTAATTATCACATACATGCTCATTATCACCATATCTTGAAATGTTCAAACGAATAGCATATATGACAATTTTCTTGTTTGTGGTAACAGATGGGGAGAATTGGAGAGGAGTTGGATATAGATTTTGTGGTATCAACTGGTGATAATTTCTATGATAATGGGTTGAAGGGTGAGGATGATCCAAATTTTCTTGAATCTTTTACCAATATTTACACGGCCAAAAGCCTCCAAAAGCAATGGTTTAGCGGTAAGTAATACTAATTAATTTGCAAAATTTATCTTTTTGTTTTTTTTGGGTAATTTGGGTCTAAAGTTTTTTTTTTTTTTAAATTTAATTTTTTTTTTCATGCAGTTCTGGGGAACCATGATTACAGGGGTGATGCAGGGGCCCAACTGAGTTCTCATCTTCAGAAACTAGACGCCAGGTGGCTTTGCTTAAGGTCTTTTCTTGTTAATACAGGTGCTTACCTTATTCTTGATTATAATGTTTTTTTGGTTAATTGCGTGATTATTTATCTTAATTGATTGAAATCTAAGTTTCTTGATTTGTTCTTATCAGAACATCCCATATATATATTTTATTTTATTTTATTTTATTGAACAGATATTGCTGATCTGTTTTTCGTGGATACCACTCCTTTTGTGGAAGAGTATTTCACAAATCCAGGGGATCATAAATATGATTGGCGTGGTGTGTCCCCTGTACACAACTATACTGCCAATGTATTAAGAGTAAGTAAATAAACACTTCTTTCAACTTTAATGCAAACATGTAGAAATATTAGGGGTTTGGGCTAACTCAACTTTAAAAGATAGTTCAAGAGGTGAGAATTGTCCAATGTAAATCTGTAGAAATATTAGGGGTTTGGCCTAACGCAATCCCAAAAGATAGTTCAAGAGGTGATAATTGTCCAAACTTTTATAAGATAGACCACGTTTTAGTATTTATTACATGTGAGATAGTTTAATACGCCTCTTCACGTCCATGCTCGAATACACGGAAAACACTCCAGAACGTGAAATCATAAATAGCAGTAGTATAGCAGGGAGCCCAATAAATAACGTAGGATCTAATATGTTTTGATACTATATAGAAAATAATTTAGAATGTGAAAGTAGTATAGCAGGGAGCCCAATAAATAGCGCAGGATCTAGTCTGCTTTAATACTATGTAGAAATTTTAAAAGTTTGAGCCTAACTCAATCCCAAAAATTAGTTCAAGGGGTGAGGATTATCCAAGTCTTTATACGGTAAATCACATGTCAGTATTTATTTGATGTGGGATAGTTTAACAAAATCAAAATTTTTTTAAAAAAAAAAAGTGAAATTTTTCTTAATTTGTTACTATTTATACTAATTATTAAATGACGATGATTTTGATTGGGTCATGATATGACTCGATACCGACAACAATCAGTGTTCTAACCAATGTTCTGAAAACCGGACCGGACATAGAATCGGCCGTCTTACTGGTTACTGGTTCGATCGGTTCGACCGGTTCAACCACCGGTTCGACCGGTGTGACGTCATAATTAATTATAAAATATATTTAATTATATATAAATATGATATTGTAAATATTAATGAAACATATAAAAAGAGTGCAATTAACTTATAAAAAATATTTAAAAAAAATTCTAACTTTTTGTAACCCTTTTAAATTCATACTAAAAAGCTTCATTTCATACCAAATATCCAACAAAATTCAAAAAATATAAACCCTAACTAAAATAGGTAATTTTTTTTTTTCCAAATATACGACCCGCCGGTTCAACCGGTCGAACCGGCACCGGTTCAACCGGTAATTAGCCGGTTCAAGCCGGTTCTTACTGGGTCAATTGAGGACTGGTTTTTTGGGGTCAACCGAACCGGCCATGCCACCGGTTCCCGGTCGAACCGGTCAAACCGGCCGGTCCGGTCCGGGTTTAAAAACATTGGTTCTAACACACTTGAGAGTAAGTATCATCTTACAATGACAATTACCGGTACAAATTGAAGACAGAATTTTTTAGGTGATGAATTGTAGCTATAAAGATATCATTAGCATAATTATTACCACTATGGACCTTATAACTATATTTATTTTTGTGATAAAATAACTTATTTTTTTCACTCAATTTATGTAATTGGTAAATTTCTGCATTATAAGTTAATATATTATCTTAATTTTTAGTTTTTCTTGTAGTGTTTCTTGGGTGTTTATGTTCCCAAAAACAAAAAAACAGGTTTAAGATACAATCAATTTCCTATAGAATGTCCACTGGACTTGGAGTTAAGTGGTGGAGGTTTAAATTGGATATTAGTGAGGTTCTGAGTTCAAACACTCTTATCTTCTCTCTTTTTTCTTTGAGTGATTGTGTGTAGGGGGTTCTTTTTAGTTGACAGCTATAAAATATCTTGATTTGATTATATAAAAAAAAAAAAAAAATCCTAGAGAATGGCCCATGTGAATTATTATGCCGCCCTATTATAACCTTTTAGTTGGTAGAGGAACGAAGAAGGGCGGTGATCAATAAAGATATATGTTAATAATTTAGCCATTCCAACGACCAACTAACTGTGCAAAGAATTCAATGAAGTTAATTATTAATGACATAGAAAGATATATCAAATCAAGATACCAAAATTCATAATGAGAACCCGGAATAGGATACAGTAGCGGTGAGAAATGCATCTACCAACTACGTGTTATTAATAATATAAATAAGGAATTTTTTTAAAAAAAAAAATAAAAAATGCACCGAAAAACAATTAAGAGTGCACTAAAGAATATTAAGGATACTTTTCAAATTAGGAGGTGCATTGTAGGGGGTGCATGTCACGTTAAGCACCTATACAACATATATATGTGTCCCATTATTGTATCGTGCGCGCAAAACCTGGTAATTTCTCGTAATTTATGGTTACGTACATCTATGTTAGGTCAATTTTCTTTAACTAAAGAAGCATATATATATATATATATATATATACACCCCTAAAGTATGAAATAATATTTGTCATGTATTCATGTTTGACTAATTTTCATACATTGGCGGTGCAAATTATTTTTATAATGTAGGATCTTGAATTAGCATTGAAGGAGTCAAGAGCCACGTGGAAGATTGTGGTTGGGCATCATGCCATACGAAGTGTAGGCCATCATGGTGACACTCAAGAGCTTCTGGACCGCCTTCTTCCAATTCTTAGGGTAATAATAATAATAATATACCCACTTTAATTTTCTCAAATAAAGTTAATTAGCAAAAAATATATATTTGTGTCTTGAAACAACCTTAATTAATTGTGCTCTGCTTATGAAACTTTAGGCCAACGGCGTAGATTTGTATATGAACGGCCATGATCATTGTCTCGAACGCATCACCGATAAAGAAAGGTACAAAACTGACAAAATTCCGAGATATATATATATATATATATATATTGTGACCCACCTTTTATGATTATAATAACCTTTCCTTCAAGTTCTATTCTTTGACAAACTTTCCATCGATTGGAGGTCGTTCTAATTACGTAAAATTGAAGGTGGGGTTGGTGTAATTAACCCTATGTATTCTTATGCGAATTCTAATATGACTCATCTTTGTTTTGAATTATCAGTCCAATTCAATTTTTGACTAGTGGAGCTGGCTCAAAGGCATGGAGGGGAGATGTTGATGAATCAAATGATGAAGGGTTAAAATTCTTCTATGATGGACAAGGGTTCATGTCTGTTCAACTGACACCAAGTGATGTGGAGATTGTGTTTTACGATGTTTTTGGTAGAGTTTTACATAGATGGACTATGTCCAAGCAAAAACCACTTCACTCGGTTATGTAGAACAACCATTTTAAACACAATCTGAGTCCTTTGTACCTCATGAAATTGGATTAGTGTAAATAAATAGGAAGTATTTTTATTTATTTACTTTTTAAAGAGAAAAAAAAATGCAAATTGCTTAGCTTCTCTCATTTGAGACTCGACCACGTGACCAATCTATTTTGGAAAAATTACACTGACCATTCCTGAGGTTTGGTTGATTTACAAAAAACCCCCTTTTTTTTCAAAAATTACCAAAAACCCCCTAAGGTTTCAAAAATATTACAAACTTATTCGAATTTTCGAAAATACCCCTTCCCTTTTTTTGGGTGATTTACATTGACCATTCTAAGATTAGGCTAATTTACGAGAAACCCCCTATGGTTTCAAAAATTACCAAAAATCCCTTAAGGTTATACTAATATTACAATTAGCACCTACTTAGGTTGAGTTATCAACAATATTAATTCTTTTTTTTTTTCTCTGTAATATTGTTATCATAAAATTTTAATTTAATAGATTTGAAAAAAAAAATAATAATTATGTGAAATGAGAAATATAAACATTGACTGAAATAAAAAATTGAAATTAAATAATGCACTTGAAAACTTTATTTAGCTTGAGGACCCTAACTCATTTTTCTTAAAATTTACTCCGTATTAGCGATAATATAACATACTTGATGTGTTGGTAGATATCTTTAATGCATTAAATTCAGAATATTTATTTGAATAAATAATCACATTTTTTTTCAAATCTATTACATGAAAAATTTATGATAACCATATTACAGAGGGGAAAAAAAGATTTAATATTGTTAATAAGTCAACCTAAATAGGTGTTAGTTATAATATTGGTATAACTTCGGGAGGTTTTGGTAATTTTTGAAACCATAGGGGGTTTCTCGTAAATTAACCAAATCTCAGGGTGGTCAGTGTAAATCACCCAAAAAAAGGGAAGGGGTATTTTCGAAAACTTGAATAAGTTTGTAATATTTTTGAAATCTCAGGGGGTTTTTGGTAATTTTTGAAAAAGTAGGAGTTTTTTCGTAAATTAGTCAAATCTCAGGGGTAGTCAGTGTAATTCGCCCATCTATTTACATGTAAATGAACAAATTAGAAGATAACTTAGATTAGAACATGGGAGATTGGTGACTCCTGTACAGGCGTATTCTATATTGCACAACGATTGAATGAGTGTTTCATGTTTAAGAATAATATCATAATTTTAATAGGGTAAATCAAAATTAATGGAATTAAATTAAATGAAGACATATACACCGACAATGTGGTATATTAGGTACAACATTTAACACCAGCCATTTTACCTGAAAATGGCTATAATTTTTAGTTTCCTTAATCAAGTAGCCTCTCATGGCTAATCCTCAAAAATCCAACAAATTTGTTTTCTTGGAACGCAATGATCACTAATTGATAGATGGATAACCTATTAATTGAGTGACGCGCGCGCTCTCATGTGTGGCTTTTTTTAATATATATATATATATATATATAAATACATACATATATATTTAAATTGTGATTTTTGAAAGTAAAATTAAATGTGCAATTTGATGTAGTTTATCCTGAACCCACCCTTCACACCCGAAATTGAATATATAGGAATTAGGGAAAACCTAAATCATGAAGTCAGTCTGTACAAGATATTTAACACACAAACCAAAACCATTCGCTATTTTTCCTCCCACGTGACCACCCACCCCCCTGAAATTTTCTCTCTTTTTTCCGGCCATTTGGCCACCCATGGGTGAGGCTTTGGCCGCCCAATTCCCTTCAAAACCGTCGGCTTTTGCTGGACTTTTCAAGCCCGATGGAGACTCTTTGCCCGGAAAATCCTATGCCGGAGTTACAGCTGCTGATCAGTTTGCTCCAGATGCTCGTGAACGGAAAAAGAACTTTGATCTTTCCACGTTCACGCCGGCAGGTTCGGTTATGGAGCACAACGGCGAGAAGATTGCCGTTTTCAGTCCCCAAGAGAAAGAAAAGTTATGCGACACATTTAAATTTGCATTAATTGGTAAGTTTTCTCATGGGAGGCCATCGTTGAATAACTTGCGAATACTGTTCATGAAGATGAATCTGAAACGCCGATTCAGGTTGGTGCCTATTAATGCTAGCCATATCTTGATACATCTTTATGATCATGATGACTACTCACGATTGTTTATGCGCGAGGTTTGGTATTTTAATGGATTTCCAATGCGTATATTTAAATGGACTCCAGATTTTGATCCGAATTTTGAATCCCCTATATGTCCAGTTTGGTTTAAAATACCGGACTTACCTTTTCATCTCTTGCCGATTCCTGCTCTTTATGTGGTTGCTTCATGCATTGGTAATCCTTTGCGCGTGGATGAGCCAACGGCAGATATTACCAAGTTAAGGGAAGCACGTGTTTGTGTGGAAATTGATATTACAAAGCCTGTTAAAAAATCTGTCAAAGTGAACGATGGGGACCGTTTTTATGAACAGTCCGTGGTGTGTAAAGGAATACCACTTTACTGCTCCAGGTGTTACAGAAGAGATCACAAGGCCAAGGATTGTAGGGTGGTGGTGGACGAAGAGGAATATAGGGATGAGGCAGAGGCAGATCAATATCAAGGAAATTTGAGAGATCTGCTAAATGTTATACGGAAAGGCAAACAGACGGCCACAGAAACTTTGGCAACCCATGAGAGGTTGGAAAACTCAGGCGTTGATTTGCAAGGGCCCCGTCCACTGGTTCAGACGGGGCAGAGCTCACGAAATCAGCAGGTTCCGCAAGCTGCACGACAAAACCAGTCACGAAATCCAGATTCTGGTGGGAATTTCCAGTTTTCGGAGGCTGCAATGCAGAATCCGATTAATCAGACTATGGCTGCCCGTTTTCCGGCAATGGAGGCGGCTGCGGGTACGAAAAATTCAGAATGGGTTGAGGTCCCGAGGCGCAGGACTCTCAAGGAGAAGACCCCTGCAATGAGGGAGAATCTGCCATTGCAGCGCAATAAGGGGATAGTCGAAGCCGATATATCAGAACAAGTTGAGCCTACATTGGCTAGTAATCAATTTGTGGTTCTTAGAGAGTCTGAGGGTAATAAGGAGTCTATGGATAGGATTGATCGACAGGGAGTGGCTGAACTTTCAAAAAATCACAACAACCAGTCTGCAGCGCTGATGATGGAGACTTACAGGCCTCATAAGTCAAATAAATCTCCACAAAATAAGGGACGGGAGTTACGATATGAACAGGATGCTTGCTTAGCTGGAAATCTTGGTGTAGTGGTTGAGAAATTTGTACAGCTATCAAAATCTGAGAAAGCTCTGGAACCTGAAAATACGGAGAGACAAGGTGAAACATGTGCTGAAAATGAGTTTCATGCAGACGTGGGCTTGGAAAATGATGATATTGCGGAATGGGCCGATGAATCCTATAAGCAACCCATTTTGGCCCGGGACGAGATGGACCCCGATTTGGATGGGCATAGCTTGGATGAAGGAGACGAGTCCAGTGAGTTGGGCTTCAGAACACCGCAGCCCTATACGAATAATGTTGCTGGGCGCAGTCAGTCTCAGTTGGGTGAGCCCAATGAATTGGGTTCACGGACTAGTGGACGGAATTCTGGGCCACAGATTTCAGGACCAGGCGGTTTGCCTCTTCATGGACGTGAATTCAGCCTGCAAGGAATTAGGACTAAGGCTGAGATTTTGTGCTCACCACGCCAACAAAATTTAGATGAAAGTGATCCTCATAACAAGAACTTTGGGCCTGGCGACCCCACCATGAGAGATTTTGATCCAGGCCTGCTAGACGCTGGACTCCAGGATGAGGAATCGGACCAGAATTCTTCCAGGGCTGACCCGGCCTATAGGCCTAGTAACGAAAAAATAAAAGGGACAAATGATACCAGTGGGAGCAGCCATCTCTGGCAAACTCAACAAAATCCAATAACAAGTCTCACGCGATGAACTCTGCAGATCTAAACAAGGGGCGAATTAAACCCAGAAAGAACACTATTGATATTACTCCTAGAGTCGCAAGGAGTAAAGCAAAATCTGGGAATTCTTCTCAAAATGTCTCATGATCAATTTCCTCATATGGAATTGCCAGGGTTTCAGGGACCCTGCGAAAGCTCGTTGTATCAAACAATGGAGGAAGAAGCATAAAATCCATGTCTTGGTGATTTTAGAACCTAAAATTCCTTTGGATCAAGGTTATATGTCTCGCAAATTAGGATTTGCTAGGGTTCTTGCAAACCCTTCTAATCATATTTGGTGTTTTTTTACTGAGCAGGTGAAGATGCAGCTATTGCTCAATGAAGATCAGTTAATGCATGTGAAGGTCAACTCTCCCCTGCTGCCATATCCTGTGCTATGTTCCTTTGTCTATGCACGACATACTAGGGCGGTACGGCGGGAGTTGTGGAGTTTGATGAAGTCGATTGCCACCCCTGACCCATGGTTAATCGGTGGCGATTTCAACGTGATCAGGTCGGTGGAAGAAAAGAGAGGGGGTGCCCCACCACGACTTGGTGCGATGGAGGATTTTGATGACTGCATATACGGGTGTGGTTTAATTGATCCAAGGTTTATGGGCGATCGTTTTACTTGGACTAATCGGCGACTATGGGAGAGGTTAGACCGAGTTTTGATTTCCTCAGGATGGTTAGAGCTATTTCCGGAGTTCAAACCGGTTCACCTGGTCCGAAATACTTCGGATCATGCTGCGCTTTTAATGAAGCCTACGCCAACATCATTGAAGTCACCGTCGGCATTCCGATTTCAAAAGATGTGGATAAGGCACCCGGACTTTAGAGACGTGATCACTCAAAATTGGGGTGCTCCTATTCTTTCACACGGCATGCAAACACTTCAAGATAAATTGGTAAGGTTAAAAGCATGCTTGAAACACTGGAATTGGACGGTTTTTGGGAATGTTTTGGACAAGGTGGCTGAAGCAGAACACCGTGTGGCTAATGCGGAGAAGGTGTTCGATAGCACGCCCGATGAACAAAACTTAATGGCTATGAATAAAGCAAGTGCCGAATTGAATAGAGCATTGGCAATCGAAGAGGATTTTTGGCAACAAAAATCCGCAGCTAAATGGTTGGTGGACGGTGAACGAAATACGAAGTATTTTCATAGCCTTGTGAAGAAAAAAAGGCAAACGAATCATATTCATCGTATTACCGATGCCGGCAAACTGCTGGAGCGGCAGGAGGAAATTCAAGCCTCAGCCTCAAAATTTTTCTAGCACTTACTTACGGCAGAGGAGAATGAGGATTCGGGTGATACTTTTGATCATATCCCATGTATTTTAACACCTGAGACTTCTTTACAACTTTGTGCGCAACCATCGCATGAGGAAATCAAAGCTGCGGTTTTTGGCATTTCTCCCGAATCTGTGGCCGGGCCTGATGGTTTTTCTTCTCTGTTCTATCAAAATTGCTGGAACATTGTGAAATCTGATGTCTATGAAGCAGTGGCGGAATTTTTTACCGGGGTGCCTATGCCAAGAGCATTCACATGTACTACCTTGGTTTTATTGCCCAAAACTGAGGAGGTGACGGCTTGGACAAACTTTCGTTGCATAAGCCTATGCAATGTAACGAATAAAATCATGACAAAGTTACTGTATTCGCGGCTTGCTAAGGTTCTGCCCTTGGTTATTTCTCAGGCTCAATCAGGTTTCGTCGAAGGTCGTGCTATAGCGGATAACATTCTTTTGGCGCAAGAATTGGTTCACTCCTTAAATCAAAAGGTGCATGGTGGCCGCCTAATTGTCAAGCTTGATATGGCCAAGGCGTATGACCGCGTTCATTGGCCATTCTTGTTCCGGATGTTAGCAAAGCTGGGCTTTAGTGATCAATGGTGTTCTCTCATTAGGAATTGTGTCACTAACTGCTGGTTCTCTGTCTTGGTGAATGGGGCCAACGCTGGTTTCTTTCCCTCATCTCGAGGTTTGCGTCAAGGCGACCCAATTTCTCCCGCTCTATTTATTTTAGCTGCGGAATGGTTAGCTCGGGGTCTCGATGCTCTCTTTCAGCGGAACCAATCAATGCTTTACATTGATAATACAGAGGTTGTTGTCTCACACCTGGCTTATGCAGATGATATTATCATCTTCACAAAGGCAGGAATATCCGGTCTTAAAAAGCTCATGGCCTTCTTGAAAAAATATGAACTGGTGTCGGGTCAAAAGATAAACATTGGTAAGAGCTCTTTTGTGGTCTCCAAAAGATGTGTTCAAGACAGGGTTAGCAGAATCAAACGGGTCACGGGATTCTCTCAGGCTTTTTTGCCTATTCGATATCTTGGCGCTCCTTTATATGTTGGTAATAAACGCGCCCTTCTATATGCAAATATCCTTGAGAAAATGAAAGCCAGTTTACTGACTTGGGAAAGCCGGCACTTAACCTTTGGGGGGCGGCTTCTGTTAATTAGGAGTATCCTTATGTCTTTGCCCATCTATTTAATGCAAGTTCTTGAGCTCCCTCAACAAAGTTTGAGGAAGATGACACGACTCTTTAACCGTTTCTTCTGGGGCTCATATGGAGGAAAAAAGAAATTACATTGGGCTGTATGGGATGCTATGTGCAAACCCATTGGTGAAGGGGGGTTAGGTGTTCTAAGCTTGGCGATATGGTGGAGTGTTTTCTGGGAAGTTGTGGTGGCGATTTCGATCGAAAGAGTCCCTTTGGGCGAAATTTTTGAAAGGTAAATATGTGGGGGGACTGCATCCTATGGAAGTTGGTATCAAAATTCATGACTCTCCGGTTTGGAAAAGAATGTGTCGTATTCGATATGTGGTTGAGCCCCATATTGCATGGCAGCTTGGCAGCGGTACCGTTTTCTTTTGGCACGACCCGTGGTTGCTTGAAGGCTCCCTAAAAGATGTTTTCGAGCAACATAATTTTGGGTCAGAAAAAGTGGCGCAATTTTGGAATGCTGGCGACTGGGATTTTGATAAACTGGACGCGGTTTTACCAATGCACCTTGTCGGAAGGGTGGTCTCAGTCCCTATCCATTACAGTGGTGAGGATAGGCCTGTTTGGAAACTGGACTCGAAGGGGGATTTCATAATCAGGTCTATGTGGGAACTTGTTAGGGAGAGATCACAGACTTCGGATTTCTGGTCACACATTTGGTCCCCTCTTATTACGCCAAATATCTCTATATTCATATGGCGTCTTCTTAGAGGATGGCTGCCGGTGGACAAAAGAATGCAGCGAAAGGGTTTTGATTTCGCGTCTAAGTGCCAATGTTGTTTTAATGAGGAAACGGAGGCACATCTGTTCTTACACAGTGCCAAAGCCCAGCTGATCTGGCAGTTCTTCTCCAGCTTATGCAATGTGTCTTTGGTGGTTTCAGATGATGTTCGAATGGTCATGAACTTTTGGAGAAATTCGCAGCAGCAAGAAGGTGGCATTACTATACGTCTCATTGTGCCCATCCTCATTGTTTGGTACATTTGGGATGCACGTAATAACGCTAAATATAGAGGACGCAAAGTGGTGGCAAGTAACATTGTTCACCGGATCTGGCGCCACATCTATATGCTAAAAGGGGCGGGACTTCTTCCACCTAAATTGTGGCGCGGTAACGAGGTTGCTGCTCCTTTTTTTCAGATTAATTTCCAGCAATAGCAGCGGACTGATGTGTGGCTCGTGAAGTGGTTGAAACCTGATTATCCGTGGATCAAAATTAATACGGACGGGGCGTCACGTAGTAGTACTAAGGTTGCCGGGGCAGGTGGTATTGTGAGGCAGCACACGGGAGCTTCTATTTTTGCTTTCTTCAATTATCTTGGCACTTGTACAAACACATATGCAGAGCTGTTCGATGTGTATGAAGGATTAAGGCTGGCCAAGGTGCGTGGTTTTCATCACATTTGGGTGGAATTGGATGCCCAGGCTGTCCTGACGCTGATCCAAAACAAAAAGGGGTACTCTTGGCATTTACAACATATTTTATGCAAGATTGTTTCTCTGATGCAGCGCATAGAGGTTAGAAATACGCACGTGTTCCGTGAGGCCAACCAAGCGGCCGACTTCTTGGCTAACATGGCTTGTAATTTGAAGGAATCAAGGGTACTGGAGCCGGAACAAATTCAAGGGAAGTTGCGAGGGATAGTGCGTCTTGATGTCCTTGGTCTCCCATATTTTAGACACAAAATTAGGAGTTAAGTTTGGGTTTTTTGGGTTTGTATTCATTGATTGGTTTTGTAAAGCTCTTTTTGGTTTTTTGAAATTCCCCTTTGTAAATGTTTTTGCTTTTTAATGCAAGGGGGGGTCCCTACGAAAACCTCCCGGCGGACACGTGCCGGCTTCTTTCCAAAAAAATAATATATATATTTAACACACAAATCACTGTAAACTACGTCATAATTTTGTACTTAGTCAATGTGGAATATTTAACATTGTCAAATGCGTGATTAAATTGGGATTGTTTGAGTTCAACCATAGCCGGAGGCACCCTATAACATATGGGCTCCAACGACCCCACCAAAAAAATTAAAAAAAAAATCCCATTATAGTAATATATAAGATACTAAAAAATAGATCAATTTTAAATTTTATTGTTATAGGACCCCATTGAAAAATATAAAAATCTCTACGTAATGGGATGCAAACATCAAATCCATTATTATCTACAATATATATAGTAGGTATATATTTATTATATATATATATATATATATATACTATTATAAAAAGAAAGCTACTTTTGTGTCTAAAATGGCAGATTTTTTTTGTAATTTTACAAAGTTGCCCTTGAACTCTATGTGAAATAAATAGAATTATGTAAAATTATGACTAATATTGAAAATTCTCATAAAATTAAATCAATTCGGATACCAAATTTTAATGTGTCAATTTTACCCTTCTAATTAGTAAACACATGCAATAAAGAAGCAAACAAAGAGGACAATATTGTAATATCACAATCAAATTTGAAAACCCACTTTCTCAACCCACAAACCACTTTCTCAATCATTTTGAATTTTGAAAATTGAAACCCATTTTTAATAAAAAGCTCATTTAAATCAATAATTAATGTTTTTAGTTCTCTCTCTCTCTCTCTCTCTCTCTCTCTCACTCTCTCTCTCTCTCTCTCACACACACACACACAATAATTCCTGTAATTACAATTATCTGATATTTTTTCCTTCCTCTGGTATTTATTTCTTTATCACGTGATTTTATTTTATATAATTATTTTATTTTTAGCTTATTATTATTTAATAAATTATGTCAAATAGTTCTTAAAAAGTATTCTTATAAAGAAAATTTAACAATATATTTATATTTTGATCCTAAAATAATTTAAGTACTAAATTAAGGTATATATTTTTTATATTTTGCACACGCATAAAGTGTGCGGCACTGCTAGTATATATATATATATATATATATATATATATATATAATGAAGTAGTAATCCCAGTACACAGTCTTTCTGGTTTTGCCAATGACTTCAACTCAAATTGAAGGTCTTGAAGCAATCATGGAGTGACCAGAGGATCCAGTAATCCAACATCGAAAAGTCTCTAGGAACACTTTTGAGGGTCCAACTTTCATATATTTTTTTCTCAAGTTTTTGCAACATTTTTATGAGTCTAATTTAAGTATCGAAAGATTTTCGCTCCAATAAATTCGGCCTAAAACGAATGGTATGTAGAAATTAACTTAGAATGAGAGGTACTGGGGAGAAAGATTAGTGCCCAGCCCACTCAGCAGTTTGGCCCATTGGTAATTTACCACTATAATTTTCTTTTTTAATTGACTTCATATTTCTTAAGATACAAATTGATTTCTCAAAATCAAATTTATCTCATCTAAAATACAATATGCTATTATTAACTCTTGACCCTCAAAAAACTTTATTTATTAAACTTAAAACTTTATATCAAATTCAGTAGGTAAGTGATATTGCTAGCTAATCTCGTTAGTGGGCCTAATCTTTTGTTGGAGTGGGCTGAGCCATTGAACCTAGTTAAAAGTAAATGTTACAAAACATTGTTTAGTGCTGTCAATGGAGCGAATTCTAATTCAAATCCGATCTTATAAAGAAAAATATTCGATAGATCAGATTCAAATATGAATAGTTAAAATTTGAATACATAGATAAAATATGTACCCAAGCAATTCAATTCGTTAAAAATTCGAATCCAAACTCTAACTTATGTACATAATGTTGATAAAAAAAAAATTAAAAAGAATGTAATATAAAACCTGTTATAACTAATTATAAATTATTTTGTATTTTTTAAAAGTAATTTTTTAAACAAAATAATTTATAATTTTGTATATATATCTTAAAATAGTTTTCTACTTAATTATATGTGTGAGGTGCACAAATCAAATTTATCTTATTCGCTCATCAATAAAATATTTTATGAATTTATTTAGATATACTTAATATTTGTGATCTTGACGTCCAAAAGAAAAATATTTGTGATCTTAGTAATTATATTTAAACTAAAAGATAGATGCTCATTCATATTAGATATCCTACTTACACGATGTGTTACACAATAATTCTATTTGCCATTTCAATTATAAACTCACTACTGTATTTCTAATTTTCTACATATAAATATATTAATTTCAAGTTAAATTTTTTAAATAAGTTATTAATTTATATTCTTGTAATGAAAAGCTGATAAAAATGTTAATTTCAATTATTAAAATAATATCTTAAGAAATAATTGTTTTTTGTGAAATGTATTAAATAAAAAAATACACTTAATATAAGTTTAATATAAAATGATATAATAAGGGATGAGTTGAACGTAATATCAATCAATATTCTTGTTATTAAAATTCATATATTAAGAAGCACTTTATATATATATATATATATATATATATATATAAGATAAGTAAAATATTTGATTGATGAAATAATAAAATAAATTTGATTAATATAAAAAAAATAAAGCACATACAAAAAAAAAAAAAAAGGCAGCTAGGGGATGTAATAACCATTTTCGTATCTTTGATCTCTTTTGGTCTTTTTTAAAGGAAAGCGGCCCATTACGATCAACCAATTACATTAATAATCTATTACAATCAATTAATTGCATAATATTTCAAAGGGATAATTACACTGAAGTACCATGAGGTTTGTCTAAATTACAAATAAAACTCCCTATTTCGGGAATTACCTAAATAACCCTGAGGTTTGCATACTAAATTATAATGCTAACGGAGATGAGAAAGACAAAAATGTCCTCAAATCTTTTACTATTGAAAAAGTGTAAATTACATTAAACTAACTTAAGGTAACACAAAATTACAAATTTAACCCTCAAATTTTAGAAATTACCTAGATAACCCTAAAGTATGCATACTAAATTACAATACTAACATAGATTTGATAAAGATGAAATTCCCTCAAATCTTTTGTAATGAATGATGTTTTTTTAATCGGAAAAGATGTTTTTTAGTAGTTTAGTATTTTTTTATCGAGAATGACATTTAAGGTATCATATATGTGGTGTATTACGAAAATTAATTAACATGTGTTTAGTTTTTAAAAAAATTCCAATTTTTCAACGTGGATTCTAATATTTGTATTTTTTTCGCTTGGTTATTAGTGATTTTATTTGTTAAGTTAATATAAAATATTACAAAACAAGCCTCATGTATTTCAAAAATTACGAAATCAACCTTGGACAATTTATAAAATTTGGTCAAATTTGACAAAAGGGTAAAATAGGTCAACTGTGTTAAAATTTAACAATTTTCGTTAAAAACCCTAACGGCAATAGGCGGAGGGTTGAAAATGTATAACGTTTACAAACATCATGGTTATTTAGGTTATTTTCTGAAATAGAGAATTTTGTTTGTAATTTAGACAAACCTAGGAGTACTCCAGTGTAATTATCGCTATTCCAAATGAAAAATAAATTATTACAATCAATTATCATGAAATACCAACGAAATATAAACCACTATACAATAAAAAAATATATTAACTATTAAAATAGAATAAAATCCGTATTAAAATTATGGGTCCGCCACTTTACCCTTAGGCAAGACCTCATCAGTTTAGTCTCTTTTATTGCATTTACTTTCTCATTTATATTCTCTTTCATCTTCTCCCACTACTAATGTGCTTTCATCTCTCTTTTATCTTTATTTTTAATTTTTTATTTCTTATTTATTCATTAATCTTGCAATTTTTTTCACTTTAAACTACTTTTGTATAATAAATTTAATAAAATACATTCATTACAAATAATTAAAGAAAATATAATGATGTATAAAATTCAAAAAATATTTAAACTTTATATCAATAATTTAAATATATAATTAAATTGTATTTTATTTTTATTTTACACACATCGAGTGTGCCCAATCGACTAATTCAAATTATATATCTATACTATTAATAAGGTTAGTGATAAATCCAGAGTAAAATTTTAATTAATCACTATTTTGCCCTTCTTGATCAATTATCAATATTGCATACGTTTTTTTATTCATATTATATTAATGTCATCTAATATCTCCAAAAGTGAAAGAATCTTTTATTTCTCTTTCTCTTTAATTGTTTCTTCTCTCTCTTCTTCTTCTTCTTGAAATATCCATTTTCAGGAGTCATTCAAAAATTTAATTTCATCTATTTTTATATTAATCCTTTTAAATTTTTGTATTTTGTTATTTTTATTAGTAAACACTGTGCCTGTGTTGATTAGGAGAACTCCTCTAATTATTTTTATATTACAACAATTAGCTAGATTCATTATATTTCTTTGTTCTTTTCTTTATTGTGTAATAGTTTGGCTATTAGTTTTGGATGTTATGATAGATATTTCAATTGCTTAGACAATTTACACGAGTTATAATTTCTCTACTTATTAATATTACTAATAAAGTGAATTCTCTTGGTATAATATTATAGTTGAATGGATTTTGTGTGGCTCATTATTTAGTCAATCATAACTCCTCTTTTTCACTTTTTTTTTGTGATATTTTTAAGATTTTGATTTTATATGAGATTATTTATATATTCATATAAAAATCAAAATTTCACTGTTCAATTTAATCTGGCAATGTTAAGAGTGATATCCAACATCCCATCCAATTATTTTATTAATTTTCTTTAAAATTTTATAAAGGAACACAAACATTGAAAAACCTTATTCATAGAGAGGCCCACAAATAAGAATGTACCAAGAGTCTAGTGGGGGATTTTGTCATTTGCATTAATTATGCTAGCTATATTAAGAAGTAAATTTCAGTATAATTTAATTCATTTATCATTGAGAGTCAAAATGATATTTAAACAAAATTTGCTTTGGCATGGATTTTTCTCTAAATTTATCACTAGCCTATTAATAAAGCACTTAGACAGTCTAATAACCACATTCATTTTTTCTTTTCTCCTTCTATCTTCTCTGTAAATAGATATATTTTTTCATCTCTCTTTTATCTTTATTTTTAACTTTTTATTTCTTATTTATTTGTCAAACTTATAATTTTATTTTTATTTTAAATTATTTTTCTATAATAAATTTCATAAAATACATACATTACAAATACTTAAAAATCCGTAATAATGAATAAAATTCAATAAATATTTTAATTTTATATTAATAATTTAAATATGTAATTGAATTATATTTTATTTTTATTTTGCACAAATATCGAGTGCATCCGACCAACTAGTTCAAATTATAAATATCGAGTGCATCCGACCAACTAGTTAAATATGTTCGCACACTAAAATGTAATCATGAAATGTTGAATTAAAGTGAACTAAAAATTAAAATGTTATACCAATCACTATAAAAAAAAACCATATGTTTAGTTAAAAAAATAATATTTAAGATTATACGCCCATCTCTAAATTATAATTTTAGTGAGACTTATTCTCTTGTGAATCAATTTTATTTTTGACCAATCATCAACATGACTATTAATCTCTAATTACTATGTGATTCGATAAAATTAATAAAACTCTGTAACTTCCAAATGTTAGTATAAGATATGATTTCTATTGTAAATAACACATAAAGAATGTGTGTAATTCTATTGATCTTCTCACCCACACCCCCAATGTTTAAAGCTCTCACCCGCTCAATATTTCTTCTCTCCCTCTAACTACAAGAAAACACGGGCAATTTCAGCGGAATACTCTTCCAAAAATTTTGGCAGAATTTTGGCTGAAATTTAAAAAATAAAAGAAATTATATTTTTAATTTTTCAGAAGAAATTCAGCGAAAAATTATGCTGAAAATCAAAAATTAAAAATAAAAATCTTAATTTTAACGTTTTGGAGGAATTTTGACAAAATTTTCTACTGAAAATATAAAAAAAATAAAAAAATTTCAATTTTCAATTGTCAATGGAAGTTTTCACCAAAAATTAAAACAAAAATAAAAAATCTTAAAATTTCAATTTTCGACAGAATTTTGATAGAAAATTTAAAAAAGAAAAAATCTTAAATTTTTGAATTTTAGAGAAAAATTCCACTGCAAATTAAAAAAAAAAAAGATAATAAAAGAGGGCTACACGCGTGGTGGTTGTGGTGGACTACGGTAGGGCGGCGGCGAGAGGGCGAGATCGAGTGCTTGCGTCGTGGTGGTGGATGGCGGCGGAGAGGGGGAGAGAGCGACAGCTGAGCGGGGGGAGGGGGGGGGGGAGGGAGAGAAGGGAGCAAAGATTGAGGAGAGGTGGCGGTAGCCACGCGGCAGTGGTGGAGGAAGAAGTTGGTGACGGCGACTAGGTGGTGGTCGTGGGGAGGTGGGCTTGTTTTGTTGGAAGAAGAAGATGGTCTTTTTTTAATTTAAAAAAAAAATAATTTAAATTAAATTAGGTGGCAACCAACATAGCAAACTAACCCGCTACGTCATTAAAATTCGTTGAGAATAGGGTCACATGTGTCGCACATGATTTTTTCCGGTCACTTTAGTGATTTTAGGCGAAAATAGACATCAATTGCGGTAAAGTTTTAATTGCAGGATCAATTTCCTAAAGTACAATCCTGTCGCGCTGACAATACAAGCACAGAAAACACACAGGACCAAAATTTCATTTAAGCCGGTCTTTGAGTATCTATTTGGATACCCTATATAAAACTCTAGCTCTATGCTCGGGGTCAAGACCCGTTCCTGAAGCTCCTAGTGAGTCAAATCGGTTGCAAGTTCGTTTAGTAGGTGAAGAGGAAACCAATGTCCAAGTTTCGATTCATGTGAATCCTAATTCTGCAAGTGCGTTCACTGGAGACCTTGACCGAAGTATTTTGCAAAAAAAAAAAAAAAAATATGAAACACATGTGATCTTTTAAGCTGGAAATATAGTTCTCAATTATGAAAAGATGACAATATTACTCAACCCATGTGCTTCTCATGTGTCGCTACTCTGGCGTACATTTTTTATTAGAAAATTTACTTAGGTTGTATTCAATGAAAATACACAAAATTAAGACGGCAGTCGAAAAAACTCAAAATTTAATATTGTAAACTGTAAAAACTCGTATAGTTAGAATGACAAATTATATTTATCTCTGAATTATATGTGAGAATTTAGGGAATGACTGTAGCAATGTGGGATGAATCATGATAAATCGACTATGCCATTTCATTACTTTGCATTCACTTTTAATTATTGCTTTGACTGAAATTTGTCCGGTATGTCAAACACAATTATTTTCAAAGCCAAACACTTGCGCTTACATTCTAGTGATAGAGATATTATTACGTTGCATTTTCATAAACAGTATATACTCATTTTTTTAACAGTTTAATTTTTTAATCTTTCTAAAGAGTTATTTATGACTTTCCGATTAAATTTATCAAATGTTTATATAGCACATGTCGAAAGAAAATTCGACTTCAATTTGTATAAGCAATCTATACTAGCCCATATGACTTGCCCAATCATTGTATAGCACAACTCTGGAATGTTCTTTGGAAGTGTAAAAATTAATTGGACACCTTATCCTATTTCCAACGTCCACAGTCCACACCCCAGGACGTGTCAATGCAAACCATTAAAACAGAGACACGTCTCCTCCACACTCTTCATTTCTCCAATTCAAAATTCGTTCAACACATGAAATAATATTTTTTATCATAGACATAAGTAGATCACTATCGTAACTTTACGTAATATATCACACAGTGAATATGTTAGGACGTATTTGATTCGTCATGTTAACATATAAAAATGCTTCATTTTTCTTTTTTCTAACAATGAGACCCACATTAATTTAGGTATTTTATAAATTTATTTAATGTGGGATCAAAGTTCTTTTTAACTGAATTTTTTAAAAAAATATACATATTTAATTCGTATATGTAAAAATGGTATTAGGGATATTTGACATTTTTGTCCTCTTTTTTTTTTAGTACAATTAATTTGGGACATTGTATAGATATCAATCGAAACGCCACATATTTACACACGCATTCACTCAAAAATAGGGACGGAGCTAGAATTTAATTGAGGGAGGGCAAAATTTTTCGAAATCATTAGGTATTAAAATGTATAAATATTATAAGGGTTATATATAATATTAATATAGAAAATAACAAAATTATCATATTTATGAGTGTATAACCAATTAAAAGTGCTACAATCAAAATAGTATATAAAAAATGATACTGAAAAAAATAACAAGCTATTCTCTGTTTTAAAAGAAACAAATATAGTGGATAATGAATTGCTTTTAAAAAATACTTAACAAAGAAATTTTTAACAATAATAAATAAAATTGACATAAATCCACATATTGATATATAATCAAAACTCAAAACGTATTAAAAAAAAATTCTCTCTCTATGTTCTCAAAAATAAAAATTATATTCAAACCTCAAAAAATATCTTTAATTTTTTTCCGCCATCAAATTCCCCAAATCACTCCCAATTAAATATGAACTATCAAATTAGTAAGATTCATTCAAATTCAATAACTCAACAAATTAACATTTTGACTCATTAAGCTTAATATTGAACAACTATCAAGATTCATACCAATAATCCTAAGATTCAAATCTCTATACAATAATCAATTACAAAAAAAAAAATTAATAAATAAATGTATAAATTCCAAAATTAATACACAATACCTTCTTGTACGTTGCTTTCGAAGAAAAAGTTGAATACTGTAGGGCTTGTGAGAAAAGAAAAATTATAATAGAATTTTTGGTGTTTTAATTCTAATAGGATAAAGAAGTAAAATATAATAGAATTTTTAATATTTTAATTTGAAGATAATAAGGAAAAAGAAAGAGAGATAATTTAATTATTATGGTAAATGAGATTAAGTAAAAATAAATTATCAAAAATAAAATAGATAAAAAAATTAAAAATTTTATTATATAACTTATATAAAAGTCAAAATTTTATTTTAGCGGGGAGCAAAATTTTAAAATTTTAATAAATATATATACTAAAAATAAATTTTAAAAAAATTAAGAGTGCGCCACCCCCCACCCCTCCCCCCCACCCCCCCGGCTCCGTAACATCCTTATATATGTATTTCATGGTGTGTAATTCTTTAAATTAGTGAATCAAACATGTTCTAGAACATATGGAGTCTTTTCGTGGATCTACGATTTCTCATATCGTTGGTTTTCCTTTTTTTTTTTTTTTTTTGTTCTCTATCAATGTTTATGAATTATGATTCCTCATGACATTAAGAGTCGTGAAATATTAACTAAAATTTTTTAAATAATTAAAGTATTAAGAGTTTATGTCTAAGAAAAATAAGAAATTATCAGTTGATTTTTGAATAATTGAAGAATTTAGTTTGGTTTGAATATTTAGTATTTTATTAATATTTAGAATGGAGTTCAGCCGACCAGCATGTCACATACAAATGAAAAAAATCGCTGCATGTTCCGACACGTGGCCGCCCTTGCACCGTACATCATGGGAACAGCCCTCGTGAAACGGATCGGATCCCCTACCCATAATAGTGCCCCATTTTTTACCCCACACTTTTGATGTGCGACACGTATAAGTTTTAAAAATTTACTTACTAAATTAGATATTTTGTCCAATTAATTATATTTTTTCAATCATGTAATTTGGTAAGTAAATCTTTAAAACTTATACGTGTCGTACATCCAAAATATGAGGTAAGAGATGGGGTACTATTATGGGGTAGGGATCCGGTCCGCTGGTGAAGCTTCACCCGCAATTTTCTCGAACACCTATTTATACGTCTCCGCAAAGTGTATATTTACATCTCCTTTTTCAACCCTTTCAATTTCTTTGATCTTCTTTTCCGCTCTTCTCATTCATTCTTTAATTTGCACAACAATTTTGATCTCTGCAAATTTGCTATTTTTTTGGCTGCCACCTTTTTCTGGGCAGTAAAATTCTCTGTAATTTTTGTCTCCCTTTTTGGTTTATGATTGGCTTTGCATTTCAGAAACCGAATAATTTGATTGCAAATGAGCATCATTTTCGATACCAGATCGACATAATCGGAAAACCCAGATCAAAATTCAGCAGATTTCAGTTCAGGAAAGAGAATTATATTGGTAATTATCATCTAATTTCGTCAAGACCTATAATTCCATTGGAATTTCAATCGCCAGCAAGAACAAGAACAATGGTGAGGAAATCGAACGGCTCATCCACCATAATGCTGACGTCCGGGGCGAGCGGGAGAATCAATGCTCTGTTGTCCTTACACGCGTTGAGCAGTTTGTGGCGGCTCATCACCGCCTTTTTCGTGATCCTCGTGGTGCCGTTTCGGGGGAGGCGGCGGTGCATGGCTGTGGGGGCGGCGCCGGAGTCGGGGGACAAAGCTGGCGGAAAGGACGAGAAGCCGACGTCGGGGAAGGTGGTGAGGGTGCCGGCGGCTATGGTGCCGAGGAAGGCAGCGGCGGCGGCTGTGGACAAGGAGGTGGCGGCACGGCGGGCGTTGGCGATTAAGAGGGTGGTGGAGGATAACAATGGGGATGAAACAGTGAGGGAGTTTTCATTGTTTGTTACGTCCAAAGGTGACACCATTTTTACCCAGTCATGGACCCCTGTCAAGGTTCAAGTCAGGTAAAAAAAAAATTAAAAATTCTTCAATTTACCATAACTTCAGTGATTTATTCTCAGTTTATATAATCGCATTATTTTAGGGGTCTTTACTTTTACGGTTAAAATTTGAGTTTAAGGGTAAATTTTGGGTTTAAAATTTGAGTTTATTGTTAAAATTTAAATGATTTAGCTAATGATGGTTTAATTGAATATTCAAGAGCATTAAACGGCTCAAGTTCTAACGATAAAAGGAAACTGACTTCTTAGTTTTGCAAATAGACGTCTCGTGGGTTTATAGTTAAAATTTGAATAATTTAATTATTGATGATTTAATTGAATATTCATTCAATAGTAACCAAATGACTCGAGTTTTAACCATAAAAAGTAAACGATTGAGTTTTGAAAATAAATGTGTGATTTCCGTATTGATGTCATTTAGTTTTTTACTAGGTAATTTACTAATAATAGGCAATTTAAATGAATATAATTCTTGGCACTGATGCTCTTTGGTCAAAGGAATGTGATTGTTTTGAAAAATTAATCGGTTTTGATTTTTTTTTTCCCGTATTGAATGGTGAGGGTCTCATTTAGCTGTAATTGTCATATTAATGGCCCTGATCGCATCTTTTTGGTTTTCGTCATTTTGTTTTAAGTAGGGCCATATTTGAAGCTACTAGAAGACATATCTGAACAAAGCAGAGGTTTATTTTCAATTTATGATGCACGAACACGCCTAAAAAAGACGTCACGGCTCCGACACGGCCTCGACACGTGTTCGACACGGCAAAAATGTATCTGAAAATTTAAAAAAAAAAAGAAAAAAATCCGATACGGTGTCGGACACGGCTCAATGACGTGTCTGACACGGCTGGGACACCGTTGGGGCGTTTTTGATATATTACAAAGTTTAAATGGAGTCTTTTTTAAAATTTTAAAAAATTTAGTGGAAATACTTAAAATAACAAATAATTTTTTTTATCTTTAAATTTTATAACCCAATTAAGAGGTGTTTGTTTTAATGATGAATATTATTATTTATCTATCATATACTTTAATTTAATGAATTATAAATAGATAATATAATATAAAATATTTTTTAATAACCGTGTCAGTGTCGTGTCCTAAAATTTTGAGATTTTTTGTGTCGCCGTGTCCGTATCCGTGCATCATAGTTTTCAATCATATATATGTATATATATGTGTGGGGGGGGGGGGGGGGGGAGAGAGAGAGAGCATTATGTTACATTAATCATACTATACATCCTTAAATAAGCAAGAATAGTAACCAACTAAATCATAAAGAAATTATCAACCACACACACACATACGGGAGGTAAATACCCAGACTTGTCGTGGGGCTTGAACACAAGATCACGTGCCTAGAGAGTCTTGGGATCTCAACCTGGTCTATTTACAATTTTGTAATCCTTTCGCCGATTTCACCTTTTTGCTTATCGGTAGTTCCAAACCTGCTGTCTTATTAGAGAAGGAAGTTTTAGTGCAGCAGGTGGTGATATTTACTATGATACCTAGTTTAGATATTCATATGAGATAGTATCATAGTGTAGTGCAGTTTGGAAACATGAGATATACATATCAGGTTTCTGTTATTCCTCTTGTTTTCGTCGGTGGTTAAAGACATTGTGATAGTAACAATGCCAAAAGGTGCAACACTGATGGAGCTATTTTTATGTTAACATATTAGTTGATGTTGCTGGTAACATTTAGCTGCATCCAAGTATATCTAGGTATGCAAGAACTTGAAGTCAAAATTTAATGAGAATATTCCCTGGCAGTATTGATACAAGTGTAATAACTACTAAAAGTGATCATTCTTATTTCTTGATATCTTTTTTCTCCGGTATGGCCATGTTCCATTCCTTTGATGGGATGAGGGCCTGGTTATAATTATGGAGAAGGATATATATATATATATAACCCTATAGTATGAATTTTAGATACAGTCGACTTAACTATTTAACATGATTGTTAAAGTCAAAAAGTTTGATATATATCCCACCTTCTGGAGTTGGATTATGTATCAATATTTCGGAAAATTTCATACAGGGAATGTCTGGATCATGGGCTGTAATCATCTTGGAAGAGCATTTGATTAGCCTAGATATATATAATAGTCTATACATGCATATCATACAAAGTGAACAGAACATGACCTCTCTATGCTGTCCATTTACTTTTTGGGATCGGAAGTTGATTATATTTGTTTTCTGGAATGTAGGGGCTTGGTTGTTCTCTTGCACGGCCTGAATGAACACAGGTGTGTACACCTATATGTACATGTTCTTTTTTATTTATTTTTGATGTGATTCAATACTTTTTGCAGCTGGTTTACCTTATAAATCTCTCTCCTCACTGCTAAACATGTGCTGCTTTTGACAGTGGTAGATACAGTGATTTTGCCAAGAAACTGAACGCAAAGGGCTTCAAGGTTTACGGAATGGATTGGATTGGTGAGTTGGATCGACTCTATATTGGGAACTTGTTAAATTATTCTAGAAATAACTCTTAGTAAGGAATCATTGTGTTAACATTTTATTTTATATTTGTCTTGAGATATGTGAAAATAGTTGTTGAATTTTCTTTCCTTTTTTCCCCTTTTTCCTTTTTTGGTTAAGTTGTGATATTTTCGTACTTGTCGAAACATAAATTATTCTGCTTCATGTTCCTTTGTTTGGTGGGTATCCAGCACAAGGGCTAGAGGAGGGAACCTAATAGAGGCAACTTCCAATTTGATTGTTAGTTTCCTAATTATTATGTAGTCAATAGTCTTGCATGAAAAATATCTGCTAACAAGGACCAGAAATGCTAATAATAGTTTGGATTTTTTGTTATTGTCTCTGATTTAAGCGCTAGTGACTGATCTTTGAACTTTGAGAGGGCTACATTTGACATCTCTTGAGAATATCTTGGATATGTCTGGAATAATAAATATAGATAGCTGCAATTTTTTTTTTCTTTTTCTGTGAAGAGAAAATTCTTATGCTACATGCCAAAATACGACATATTCGAGTTGAGCACCATCATCCCTCCTAAAGAGGAGCAGCACTTGTTGAATTGATCATCGCCCTTCGTTGACAATCTGTAAGACCCCCATTGGGTCTTTCTTTATCAACTCTTAAATATATTAGACCTATTTGGCTGTGATACTTTTATTGTAGTTATGGAAGAAAGGAAAGAAGAATAAAAAAAGGGTTAGCAAAAAAAAAAAAAAAAAATCAAAGAACGAAAAAAGAAACAAAGAAACAGCATTCACTGTCCATATGATGCTACCCCATTTTTACATGATTCTTACTCAGACTTGGGAAGTTCATATCATCAGAAAGTAACCCTGCTGGTAAAATTCGCTGTCACCGGAGCAGAGACTATGCCTTTTCAAATTGTACAAAAAAACATTGATAAAAGCCAAGAGGTCTTTGCTATTCTCTAAGCACATAGTCAACTATACTTTCATAGAATGTAATACATTGCAAACTAGAAATCGACCTTTCCATATTTGCCAAGTTTCTCCTTTTTCAACAAGTTCTCTATTTGCGATGTTCATCTGCTGGATGATCATTTGCAAATAGAACCACTTTTTGTTTAATATTTCTTATAGTCCAGATGTCGTAGCCTTCAACAATGCACTATATATTTTGGTGTTGCAGGCTTCAATATTATTCAATCTGGCTGCCGTTGGTGCGTAAAAGTAACATGTGAAGCCTCCCCCATTAAGTGAGGTTATATTTGAGTCTTTAAATACACCTTGCATGCAACAGTTCTCGGAGGGATGAGGAATTTCTTTGAAATCTGGAAACATGAAAGAGCCTCTTTTAAGCTAAATGACTGAATCTTGTAAGCTAAATAACTATGTGCATCTTGCCATCATGAAATACTTTTGCCAGCGAATGTGCTCTGCGTGCAAAGTGAGAGCCAATTGAATTCATCTTAAACTGGGAATCTTAACTATAAAGAAGTAAATTTGTGATAACAGGGAATGACAGTTATGATAATTCAAACTTGGTTTTTTGCGTAAGCAGAGTTTCGATACTACTGTTGCGGCTGAGATTTTGTTGTGCTTTATCTTTCCTGATAGCTTACCAGTATTCTCTTGTTTTGGTTCTCTCTCTCTCTGTCTTTCCTCTTCTTCTTCCTTCCTTCCTTCTTTCTTTATTTTCTCTTTTTTCCTCCCTGTTTGGGTGGTACCATCTGTTTGATGAAATGAGAACTGAGATGTTACAATTACCTGTTTGAAATGTTGGTCTAGTTTGCTCTTTTGATATATGTACGATGCAAAATATATATTGCTTATTGCTTTAATATTTTACGTCTTGCAGGACATGGTGGAAGTGATGGACTTCACGCTTATGTTCATTCTCTTGATGATGCAGTCAGCGATGTGGTATAGACAGTAACTTTTTGCGGGCTCATTACACCGACTCCCCTATAACTATGTGTAATCACACAGGCTCGTGTTTTTGGTTTCAAAGTAACAACTTCCCCACCTGATCAGCAAAGTGTGATAGGGGTAATTATAAGGTGGAGATAAGTTCCGAGAGTGAACTATAAGGTGGACATAAGTTCCGAGAGTGAGCTATGAGTAGTTGCACATAATTACATGGGGCGGTGCTGTAATTATCTCTTTTGCTTGCACTTGCATACGTGGTATTTTTTTAAAATTAATTGTCTTGTATTACACACAGAAATCGTTTCTCAATAAGGTTTTGGCTGAAAATCCAGCAGTCCCCTGCTTCTGCTTTGGACATTCAACTGGTGGAGCTATAATCCTGAAGGTAGTACATACCAGATATCAATTTTTTACACTATCAGAACTTTTTTATTTCTCTTAGGCTGGTTGGCATCGCACATATCCTCAAATATATTAAATTTCTTCTACTCATGCGCAAACAGGCAGTACTTGACCCGAAAGTACAACAACGTATAGCGGGCATTGTATTGACTTCTCCTGCCATAGGAGTCAAGCCGTCTCATCCAATTTTCGCTGTAAGTCTCTTAATCTTTCACAAGTTTCTGCTGACCCTTCAATAGCGAGAGATGAAGGAACTATGTATTTACCTTAACATATAGCAAACAAACAAAATAATAGTTACAGTGTGCTTTCCTGTAAGTCTGTGTAAATACACAGATCTCTCCTGCTTATTTTAAACTTACACAAACTTCCCCATAGCTAATCGCAACCATACATTTACACCCTTATGTCGCTTTAGACATGGTTAAATGATGTTATTATTCAAACTTACACATTGTTAAAGATGTCATTATTCAAACTTTTATAAATTGCTCTCACACATACTGTGTTACTTTGCAAAGAATTATGCTGGATCTGATCAAATTTTGATGTTTGGAAGGGGTATTTGCAATTTTGAAATCAAGAAGAAAGATCTATGTAATTACACATTTTTTCTTATGTAATTACACATATTTGCTACATGAGAGCAAAAGTGAAAACATTTTTGTACTCCTTTAACATTTACAAAATCTCGTCCACCACAGGTGCTTGCTCCAGTTTTCTCCTTGTTGCTGCCAAGGTTTCAATTCAGTGCAGCAAACAAGAGGGGCATAGCAGTCTCTAGAGATCCAGAGGCACTTGTGGCCAAGTATTCAGATCCACTGGTCTTCACCGGTTCTATTAGGATAAGAACTGGCTACGAAATTCTCCAAATCACATCTTATCTACAGCAGAACTTGAGCAGGTTGAAAGTCCCATTTCTAGTCCTTCATGGTACTGCCGATTCAGTGACAGACCCTTTAGCCTCCCAGAATCTGTACAATGAGGCTTCATCGACGGACAAAACTATCAAACTATATGAAGGGCTGTTGCATGATCTTCTTTTCGAACCGGAAAAGGAAGAAATCATGGAGACTATCATAACATGGTTAGATAACAGATTGTGAGGTAGAAGACTGAATAGGTCAGTCTCTCCGCCATTCATGCAACTTGTGTTTTTTTTTTTGTTTCCTTCTTGGAGCTCAGACAGTCAAGAGTCGAGTAGGCGATGAAACACTTGTCTTGATGTATGGTATATGTGAACAAGGACATGAGACCCTTGCCGGAAACACCGCGTAATATCGGACAATGTAATGGACGGTGTATTCCTGAGCTGACATGGTGTGTTCCTGTGGTCTGCACTAGTAGGTACAGCGTTAGTATTGCTTTTCAAGCCTCTGAATTGGATTGTTTTTGTTTATGATTTTATGTTTATTGAGGAGGCAATGTTGCTGTCTAACTGGAATTTATGCACCTTGTACTCAAACAAGGTGAAGTTCAAAGATAGCGTTGGGTTGATATGTGCTGTTTATCTTTCGTTGTTTCTGAAACTCTGGTCTCTCTGTCTCTCTCTCTCAGGAGCATATGTATTTGAGACAAAAGCTAAATGTATCAAACTTTTCTTCTGCAATATCTTCAAGTATTGCTAGTTGGATACTTGAACTAGTCCTTGAAGAAACAATGTTTCATTGAGAAAATACAAGAATAGTAACATTACTGTTCTCTTCTTCAATGACCAAAAGTCAGCTCTCTTCTTTAATGACCAAAATCTAGTTAAGTGCAAGGCGGGTGATATTGGTGTTTTGAACTTGGTTAGCTAAACGCCTAGTTAATTAAATACGATACAGGAATATTCGTATGTAAATATTATAAATTACATAAATATTTTTGTCAAGTTTCGGTGAAAATATCGGTTCGATAACATGCAATCGGTTGATATATGGATATGGGTGGCAATTTGGGTGGGTCGGGTGGGTTCTGGTTGGATTGAGGTAGAGGTATAACATAAAATCTCGCAACTCTAATCCAACCCATGATCTATCAAACTTATGAAACATCAACCCTAACTTAATTTGGTTAGGTTCGTGTCAACTCAGGTTGATCTGTTTTAAATAAAAATTTTAACTTTTAGAATAAAAAAATTAAAGCAATTATAATTTATTAGTTAAAAGTTGATTGTTTCTCCTAATTTTTCTTTTGGCTAACTATACTATATATACATTTATTTTGTATACACTATAAAAAAGCACCCCTTTATTAAGTCTACATAAAATTTTGCGACAAAGAGATTTTTATATTGTGTCACAGTTTTAGAGTATCATCACATCATGTGATGATTAATGACAGAATTCAATGTAAATAGAACTAAATAAAAATTAGTAACAAGACATATACTAACAAATTTGTTATATATGAAATTTAGCATAGAAAACTAAATTTCTAATTCGTTTGTCAATAAAAGGTATACATTCTTGTAGTGATGGTCGATTACATACAAAATAAAAATTTGGAATTTACATTATAAATTACTGAGTTCATTTCCTGCTCTAGTTTATTTGAATTTTATTTATGATATACTGTAAAAATATTTGATAAAAAAATTTCATTCAATATTAAAATAAATCAATATAAAACTCCAATGAATGCAAATAAACAATTAAAGGAAGAAAATATACTTTTTTGGAGGGAAGAAGAAGATAATAAGTGATAACTAACATAATTATAGTTTTTCATTCAAATTGATTTTTCACTTAGTTAAAAGATTTAACGATCTCTTATCTTTAAATATCTAAAAGTTTTTGTGTATTTAATAATAAATAAAAAATCCCTATTCTCTTTTTCGTAATTTTTTCTATATTATATTATTAATGATTAATTATAGCTCATCAAAATATTATGATTTATAATTTATACATAATATATTTTTCTCTAAACGAGAGGGAAAGGAGAAAAAAGATTTAAAATTTTGATTTGGGTCGTGTTTGGATCGGGTTGTCGGTTAAACCATAAAAGGATTCGGGTTGTCTGAGTAATCCACGAGTCAATCCAACCGAACCAATCTTTTTCAGGTCGCTTTCGAATTCAATCCATTTTCAACCCACCCATGAGTTCTCAACCCTAACCCGCTATTTTTGTGTTGGGTTCGTACTGGATTGTCTTGTTGGGTCAGAAATTGCCATCCCTATATATGGACTAGTAAACGTATGAGTATATGCAAATGTGAAATAGAGGAATTTAATACATATGTAGATATTATAAATATTTTCGAGTTATGGTGAGAACGTTGGTTTGATAATAAGCAATTCGTTAATATACAGATCAGCAAAAATACAAGTATAACATTAATGTGAAAAAGATATTTCGGAATAAAAATATAATTTATTTTGATATCAAATAAATATTATTCATTTTATGTAATCTAAATAATGAAAAAATATGTAAATTTCATCGTAAATTATTTAATTTATAATCATAATATAAATTATATATAATTATCTACATCATAATTAATATTTTTATAAAGTATTGCATATTTTTTATTTACATGATATTCAATTAATAATTATAATTAATTCTGATATATTGTACATAGAAATAACTTTTACATATTCTAAATTTAAAGTAAATATAATAAATATTTCATAAAATGAAATATTTTTTGTTAAGTTCAAAATATGTATGAGAGACGGAAATATTTTTTAATTATTTGTACGTATGAATACCATATGGATACAATATATGTTTTAACTAAAATAGACTAAAGAAAACTGAAACTTTAGAACCTAGCGGTTGATAAAAAAAAATGTATCCCCTACGGAACAATTAAAATTTAATAAAGTACAAAAATAATTCACGATATACATGAAAACTATACATTGTTTTCTCAAAAAATTACTTCAGAAAATAGAGAATAGTGTATTATTAATTATGTTGACACATATATTACGCTTTCCTTAGGTTTCTTTAGTAATATTAGAGACATGGATATTAATTTAAGAATATTAAAATTTGAATTCGGATTTAACGTGGGACTTCATATCATATTCATTTATTTTGGGATTATTTATATTCAGATCAGATCAATCAAATATTTTAATCGATCGAATATGCTAAAATTTGAATTCAATTCACATTGGTTTCAAATTAAAATCCACTCCCTTGACGACCCTACTGGTGGCATTTGAACAATCTATACTTATATATATTTGACAACAGTCTTTGACTGATATTAATTTTATTTGTTAAATAACATTAATGGTTTTTTAATACTAGTTTTGACTTTTTTTAATTTTCTAAATCATTCAAATAAATTCATTAATCATCTAACTAACCCTCTTGATTTACTAAATCACCTAGAACTTATTAGTTCAACCATTTTCCTTAAATATATCATTACCTATTTTATTTATCTCTTAAAATCTTCTTTCTTCAAAAAAAGTGTAGTAAACTCCACAACCAACATTAGGGCACCATCCCCCTCACCCATTAGCGTCGGGCCATGAGAGGCATTCAAATACTTTTGTTCACTTCCTATTAAATTTGGATATACTCATTTTAGATTTATTTTAACTCTTTGCAGTAATTATCTTCACTTTTTTCTTTTATTATTCATCACACACACACACACACACACACACACATACATATATATACTATTTATTTGTCTTTTGTTTTTTATTTTTCTTCTTATTCTTCTTCTTATTCTTCTTGAAGATCTTACCTCTATTTGTGTAATCACTTTTTTTTTAAATCACATAATCCATTAAACTCTTCATCAGGTTTCTTTTTTTTTTTTCTTTCTTCTTATTTATGTTTTTTTTGAATTATTTCAATTTATCGGGATATAAAACTTTCATTTTTGTTTTCAATTTCAATTTGTATGATTAATGTAAAAAATTGGTGTTTATGGCTTTTGGCCACACACCAGTAGCATTGTTAAGCGAAAAGATTCTTTTATTATTGTTTACACTAATCTTGCAAGATACATTATGCCATAATTATTGAAATATAGATTCTGCAAATGAAAAATGCATCTTTCAAAAAGCTGGAAACTATTTATTCTATCTCCATTTATATCGTGGATTCATATTGTACTTTATTCTTTATTTACTATAGTTCAACTTCCATCATGGTTTATATAATTTTGATTTCATTTATTATTATTATTTTTATTATTATTATTATTAGCACTCTCAAAATTGTTATAGGGACTCCACTCTTATTTTATATTGAAAAATTCACCAAAATGCCCATTCATTTTAAAATAGAATTAAATATACTTTACCACCCCTAAATTATATGCTATGTAAACTAATAATTGCCCTTAGACCATTCTATCTATATAATCTTCACTATATATTTTTTTTTCACTTAGCATCCTAAAATTCAACTCCAAATAAATTAACTATAAAAACAATTCTAAATTTTAATTGAAACATAATTCATAACTTCAGCAAATTTAAATAAAACTAAGTTATTAAATTATTGTAATAATGCTTGAAATTAAATTACACATGAACAAAAAATTATTCTAACTTTTCTAATCTAATGAATTTCTTAAGTATAAAATTGAAGTAAAGTTTGACTAATTTGAATAAAAAATGGATAAGTATTTTAATTATGATTCAAATTTTCTTTTTCTTTTTATTAAAATTAGATTATGATACATTTAAGTAAATGTAAATTGTTTACGGGTAGTTTTGTTGAAATCTTTAATTGAAAAGGGTGTAAGTGATACTTTTATTTGTTTAGAGATATAAATGATTAATAGCATATACTTTTTATGGTTTGTTTGGTAGGGAGAAAAATTGGAGGAAGGGGATGGGAAGGAAGGAAAATGAGAAGAAAGAAATCATTTTCTTTCGTTTGGTTGCGGATGAAAAAATACAAGGAAAAAAAAATTGCGTGGGCCCACCAATTTTCTTTCCTCTCAAAACTGGACGGAAAATCAGAGGAAAATATTAAAGCTACTTTTTTCATTTTTCTTCCATTCATTTTTGTAGTTTGGAAGAGAAAATTCTCATCTTTTATTCACTCTAATAACGTCATATATATACAAGTACAATGCTAACGAAAAAGGAAAGAATAAACCCTAATCAATCTAGGAATCCTAATCAATATAGGAATATGCTTATAATAAATTTTCTAAATACATAATATTTACGTATATTCTTTACGCTCCCCCTCAAGTTGGAGCATAAATGTTAATCATGCCCAACTTGTTACAGATATAATCAATTCGAACCCCTGTTAGACCTTTTGTGAATATATCTCCTAGTTGCTCTCCAATCTTGATATATCCCGTTGAGATCAAATTTTCTTAAATTTTCTCACGAACGAAGTGACAATCTATTTCAATATGTTTAGTTTGTTCGTGAAACACTGGATTAGAGGCAATGTAAAGAGCAGCTTGATTGTCGCACCACAACTTTGCTGGCAATGAAACCTTAACACCAACTTCATTCAAGAGTTGATATATCCACATAACTTCACACACAGATTGTGCCATAGCTCTATACTCTGATTCTGCACTTGACCTGGATACCACATTCTACTTCTTACTTTTTCATGAAACTAAATTCCCTCCAACAAATACACAATAATCACTTGTAGATCTTCTATCACTCTTAGAACCTGCCCAGTCTGCATCTGAGAAACACTCAATGCTAGAGTATCCATGAGTTCCATACAATATACCACGTCCAGGAGCACCATTTAAATAACACAAAATCTGTTCCAGTGCAGCCCAATGATTAACTGTAGGTGCAATCATAAATTAACTAACAACGCTAACGGAATAAGCAATATCAGGACGAGTTACGGTAAGATAATTCAACTTCCCAACAAGTCTCCTATACTTCTCAGGATCTTCAAACAACTCGCCATCGTCTTTTACAAGCTGTAGATTAGGAGTAATTGGAGTACTGCATGGCTTGGCACCTAACTTCCCCGTCTCTGCCAACAAATCCAATACGTATTTCCTTTAAGATAAGTAAATACCTTCCTGCTCCTAGTAACCTCTACTCCTAAGAAATAAGTCAATTTTCCCAAATCCTTCGTGTGGAATTGGGTATGTAAGAAGGACTTTAGAGATGAAATTCCTTCATCATCACTCCCAGTAATGATAATATCATCTACATAAACCACAAAAAGAATGATGTCAACTGAAGAATGCCTATAGAATACAGAGTGATCACACTTACTCTTCATCCCAAATCGTTGAACACTCTCACTAAATTCTCCAAACCAAGCTCGAGGACTTTGCTTTAAATCATACAAAGACTTTCGAAGACGGTAAACTTTCCCATACTCCCCCTGAGCAACAAACCCAAGTGGTTGCTCCATATATACTTCTTCCTGAAGATCACCATGTAATAAAGCATTTTTGATATCCAATTGGCGAAGAGGCCAATTATAAGTAGTTGCCACAGAAATGAATAATCGAACAAAAGTCAATTTAGCAACTGGTGAGAACGTATCAGAATAATTCACACCATGGGTTTGAGCATATCCCTTAGCCACCAATCGTGCTTTAAAATGAGCCACTGATCCATCCAGAGTCATTTTCACTACAAATACCCATTTGCATCCAATAGCCTTCTTCCTATCAGGCAAATCAACCAACTCCCAAGTACCATTTTCATCGAGGGCATTCATTTCTTCTATCATAGCATTGCGCCAGCCAGGATGAGACAATGCTTCCCGAACAGTTTTAGGAACAAATACAGAATCTAAAAAATCAAATGATCATAAGAGACAAGGAAGAAATGGGATAAGTGCATTGACGTTTATCTTTTCGAAGAGCAATAGGCAGATCAAGATCATTTGTTTCAGGATCTGATGTCGAAGGGCCTGGTATAGGATGTGTATCCGAAGGCTCTTGTCTTCTTGAGTACACATGAACGAATAGGTGGTTTAGTAGATACAGGGGCCACAAGTGTTGGAGCTAGTAGTGGATATTCAGAGACTGTTGTTATAGTATAGACTAACAAATCATCTTCCTCCTCCTGATTCTGATAAGTAGTAGACATAGGAAAAAACGGAGTGTTTTCTAAAAAAGTAACATTAGTAGACACAACATATCGATTAAGACTGGGATAATAACGCCTATACCCTTTTTGAAGACGAGCGTATCCCAAGAACACACATTTGAAAGATTTCGTATCCAACTTTGTGATATGGGGACGAACATCACGAACAAAGCATATGCTGCCGAATATTCTAGGGTCTATGGGAAATAAAGACTTAGTAGGAAAGATGACAGTATATGGAATCTCACCATTAAGAACAGTTGATGGCATGCGATTAATCAAGAAACAAGCTGTGGAAATGGCATTAGCCCAAAAATGTTTAGGGATTTTCATTTGAAATAAAAGGGCTCGAGCTGTCTCAAGAAGATGCTTATTCTTTCTCTCTGCCACTCCATTTTGAGATGAAGTATCAACGCATGAAGATTGATGAAGAATTCCATTCTGAATCATATAAGTTTGAAAAGTTTTTGAAAAATACTCTTGAGCATTATCACTACTCAAAGTTTGCACAGAAACGTTAAATTGGGTTCGTATTTCGGCACAAAAGGCAGAAAAGTGAGAGAACAATTCAGAACGATTCTTCATAAAGTATAACCAAGTAACCGGAGAGAAGTCATCCACAAAAGTAACAAAATATCTAAATCCAGTTTTCGACACAATAGAACATGGGCCCCAAATATCAGAATCAACCAACTCAAAATAAGAACTAGCTCGTTTATTGACCCTAGGACTTAATGAAGTGCGATGATGTTTCGCAAACTGACACAACTCACAATCTAATGAACCTAGACTATGGAATTGAGGACACAACTTCTTCAGTAGTGGTAGAGATGGATGACCTAATCGACAATGTGCCTCAAATGGAGTTAAAACACTGGAACAAGCAATGGCTTTAGGTACTTGAGTTTCTAGAATGTAGAGACCTCCAGATTCAAATCCTCTACCAATAGTCTGCTTCGTCATAAGATCCTGAAATACGCAATGGTCAGGAAAGAATGAGATACAACAGTTTAAGGCACGAGTCAATTTGCTTACAGAGATTAGATTGAAAGATAAGTTTGGTATACTCAAAACAAATGATAGGGAAATTGATGGGGTAGGGTGAATAGTGCCTGATCCAAGGACATGAGATTTTGACTCATCAGCTAAAGTAACGCTCGAAGACAATGAACATGACTTAAAAGTAGAAAAAAAGACTAGGATTACCTGTTATATGGTCTGTTGTACCAGAATCAATGACCCATTTTGACGAGGAGGAAATAAGATACGTATTGAGTTTACCTGACTTGGCAATAACAGTGATAGGAGTAGATGATGCTTTCAATGATTCTTGGTAATGAGAGAACTTGGCAAACTCATCAGCAAAGACAAGCACACTTTTCTCAGATGATGTTGCTGTATCCGGGATTTTCTCAGAGGGTGAGCCTGTCGCAACATTCGCTGACCGATTCCTTCGAAATTGTTTACCCCACCATCTGCAAAAACGTTTTGTGTGACCTGGCTCACCACAATTAAAACATATAACACCTCCTCACGTTTGATTATTAGATGCATTGTTTCCTCCTCGTTCTCTATTATCATCTCTATTGTATTGTCAACCAATGTTATTTCGACTCACAAAGGCACTGCTAGGTTGAGGAGATGGGGTATCTTTAGTACGTAGCAGTCTAGTAAAAACATCATGTAAGGAGCAAATCTCAGAACTCGAGAGAATTTGAGATTTAGCAGCTACAAATTCTGAAGAAAGACCTGCCAAGAAACTCATAATAGCCATTTGCTCCCTTGGAGTTTGTTGAACCTTGACATCAGTACTAAACGGCAATAGGATATTCAATTCTTCATAAATTCTTTTAAACTCCATGAAATAAGCCGTTAAGGATTTGTTATGTTTCTCTGTCCGATAAAACGATTTACAATCGGCATACATTCAAGAAATATTTCCTTTCCCAGAATATAAAAAATCTAAGTAATCCATCAACTCTTTAACTTACTCATAGTGATTAATCAATCCAATTACCTCACTATCGATAGAATTTCGTATTTGTAAGAATAACCGGGCATCTTCTCTAAGCCACGCCTTCTTTTTATCATCTGTAGGTGGACTTTTTGTGAGATGATCGTCTTTCTCAATGCTTCGTAAATAAACCCGAACTGTTTTACTCCAGTCCAAATAATTTTGTAATGACCCGGTATTTCGAGGTATTTTAAAAGTTAATTATATGATTAAATTATCTAGTTTTTATGTGATTATTATTTTGTATGTGAAATATGTGATTCTATCTCAAATATGTGATTCTATTATGAATAATGTATAATATTCTCTAATATATTATGTATTTTCATATCTATACTTTGAATTTATAATTGTTACTATACTAATATATTAATTGTTAAAAATAATTTTTAGTATATTATACATATTCGAAAATTATATATCTATATGTTCGAGATATACATATATGTATATATCTTAATTTTATCACAACGTAAAATAATAAACTATGCCTATGTATACACATATCTATATTTTATTCCAAATATATATATATAGATATTAATCTAAGGTCATTTCTAATATATTATATAAATATATGTATGTTCCAAATATGTAGAAAACTATATAATATATAGGTATATATATCTATAGCCGAAAACTTACACATATATATAATAATATATCTAATTTATTTTTGATAATTATTCTTGATAATTCAAGCATTAAATGAATTTTTACACTTGTTATAACTCTTCTAGAAATTTATACACTGGTATTATTTAAATTAACCTAGACTTCCATTCATCAATATTAGGGCACACCTAATAACATTTAGGCCTATTACTAAGCATGTATGCATTTATTAAATAGTGATGAGTAAGATGAATCTAATTATGAAAAAATTGACATAATTAATTTTTTTATAATGTGTCTTAACCAACCTCTATAAATAGAGGCTTGTTGAATTCTATTTTCTATCATAAACACACACACCCCACACTATTTCCTACACACACACGGTACATATATATATTTATATAGTACACATCACACACAATACAAACACACACACTACTATCTTTACACACACTTCACGTCACACACACAATTCTCTACACACACACACGGTGCACATACACACACACACACACACACACAATAATAGTATTCTTTCATACACACACAAACACACACATATATATAAATATCAAGAAGGCTAGTTTAAGGTAGGAATTTCCTTAATTACATAAGTTAATTTCTATTGCTAGTTTATCATTTTATTATCATGATATTATGCTTCATTATGCTACTACAAGTTATTAGAAAGTATGTTTCTAATTATATTCTTGTTTTATATTCCTAGAATTAGTATAAAAATATGTACGTTTATTATTGCAAAATATGCTCTTAGTATGCTTTTATCTATAAAGTTATAAGTATGGAAGTGTGTTCTTTATGTGACAATATGTAGAACTCTTTATTTGTGCATGTCGGGCCCAAATGTGTTATCGGTGTGGATGGGGCTGAGTTCGGCCGGACGGCAATGGGCTTGCCGGTCTTAAAATAGTTCTCGCCATCCATCCCATCTTACATGGACGGAGTGTTCCATGTATTGGTATTTATTGTAGGGAATTGGCATAATCTCGAGATATGGCCACCGATGTGAACAGATGGAATCGATGTGGACGGATGGAATATGGGGATTAATGATGTGAACGGTTGGAATATTGTACTGTGGGAGACATAAGGGAGTCACTATTAAGTGACTCAAAAAGGTAATATTATGTGAGATATCATGACTATGTGCACATATTATACACACGAGCACCTTATGTGATTAAGCGAAATTTCTACTCAACCGTCGTGTTGATTCTTCTTAATATGACTATTTTTAGAAAGAAATAAGATAGCGGATCAGAGTGGCGCAGCAGAAGCATTTGGAGGCCTATTATCCAATAAAGTTACTTTTGTATTTCTTTTGAAAATTGTAACTTTTATTTTTGTACAAAGTTTATACGAAAGTTATTATTTAATTTTAATAAAATATGAAGGGTATTTTTCCGTTACAAATTTGACCCATTAAGTTTGTGTTCAGTAATTTTGGTAATCACCGGGACCACGTCTGTAACCGTAGTTTTATTCTCTTCCATTGTGCTAAAAGGGACAGCAACAAGACAGTAGGAAACAGGGCAGCAGCAACACGGTGGAACTGCTACAGTAACAGAAGCTGCAGTAACTCAACAGTAGCTACAGTACGAGATACCAAAAAATCACGTCAAAACAACCGACACCACACTTGAGACGGCTGGAAATTAAGATACAATGCCAACGAAACTGGCATGCCCCCACGCGCCGGCGCGTGAGGCGGCAGCGAAAACCTTCAAACAGACACACGCGCCACTTCTGATCACCGAATTTTGGGGATCGGCCTATCTTAGGTCGGTGGTCCTCCCTATACTGGAGGTGAGAACCAAAAACCACTGTAAGGGGGTGACCCACGAAACCCTAGCTCTATTCTTTTAGATTTGGCTCTGATACCATGTAGTTTGGAAGAGAAATTCTCATCTTTTATTCACTCTAATAACGTTATATATATACAAGTACAATGCTAACGAAAAAGGAAAGAATAAACCCTAATCAATCTAGGAATCCTAATCAATATAGGAATATGCTTATAATATATTTCTTAAATACATAATATTTACATATATTTTTTACAATTTTCCTCCCATCCAACAATCACGTGGGAAATTAAAATCCATCCTTTTCATTTCCTTCCTTTGTCTTTCCTCTCTATTTTCTTTCCTTTACCAAATGCACTATTAGGGGGTGAAGTGTATTTAACCTTATTTTAAAGTGGGTGGACATTTTAGTCAATTTTTCAATATAAAAGTGAAAGTGGAGTCCTTGTAATAATTTTGAAAGTGTCAATATCAACTCGTTATTATTATTATTATTATTATTATTATTATTATTATTATTATTATTATTATTATTATCATCTTCAAAATCTTCTAGAAGTTTCATGTCTATGACTCTATACTCATGCTACTATTAATAAAATTTAATTAGCCAATCAGATGTACTTGATGCTTGTGTAAGCTATAAAAAAAATTGTATGATTGAGAAAAATGGAAACAAAAAGTAGAAAGAAAATAAAAAGAGGAATGTGAGACGGGAGAGAGGAGAAGAGATGAAGGCAAAAAAAGAAAAATACGTTGAGAGAGGAGAGATAAGAGAGAAGAGTGTGTTAGGATTTTTATAGGGATAATTACGCTAAACTACCTTGAAGTATGACTAAATTACAAATTAAATCCTCAATTTTTCGAAATTACTTATATAACCCTAAGGTATGTATGTTAAATTGTAATGCTAATGGAGATGTGACAAAAACAAAAATGCCATTAAATCTGTTACTATTAAAAAAGGAAAATTCATTGAACTACCTCAAAGTATGATAAAATTATAAATTTAACCCCTAAATTTCAAAAATTACCTGAATAACCCTAAGGTATGCATACTAAACTATAATGTTAATGGGAATTTGATAAAGACAAAATTTTCTCATATCTTTTGTAATGCATGATGTTTTTTCATCAAAAATCATGTTTTTTTAGTAGTTTAAGGTATCATATATTTGGTGTATCACAAAAATTAATTTTCAACGTGGATTCTAAGATTATTATATATATATATATATATATCGTTTGGTTATAAGCAATTTTGTTTGTTAAATTAATATAAAATATTACAAAACAAACTCATATATTTCAAAATATTACGAAATCACCCCTAGATAATTTACAAAAGCTGGTCAAATTTGACAAAAGGGTAAATAGGTCAAAAGTTGGTTTCCATTAAAAATCCTAACGGAAATAGATGGAGGGTTACATATGTATAACATTTGCATACCTCAAGGTTATCTAGGTAATTTTTAAAAATTGAAAGTCTTAATTGTAATTTGGATCATACCTCAAAGTAGTTGAGTGTAATATTCCTAATACCCTTATTTTAGTAAGAATATTTTCAGAAGAACACATTTAAACCTACCAAAAAGAAAAGTCAAATGGTATCCCAGTTGATATAATAGTATAGATAGATACTTGTACGCTTTCCCACTTTTTCTGTTCTTTTTGAAAAACTATAGTTAGCAAAAGATTAAATTTTTAGTTGATCCAATTTGTCTTTTATTATTTTCTTCAATCAATGACAACCTTTTTCATTTTGTAATTTGACATATTATGCACGACTTTTTTTTCTCATATTGAAAATTTCGTTTTTGAATTATATACCAACTAAATATTCTAAAGCACTACATATTTTGATCACTAATGTTGTTCCCTCATCTAGCACAAGCAAGATTTCTTTATTTTCTTTAAGGGCGAATTACACTAACCAACTCTGAGGTTAGATTAATTTAAGAAAAAACCCCTATGTTTTCAAAAATTACCAAAAAAACTCTTGAGGTTATAATCATATTACAAACTTATTTCAATTTTCGAAAATATTCCTTCCCCTTTTTTTGGGTGATTTACACTGACCACCCCTGAGGTTAGGCTAATCTACGAGAAATCTCTTGTGGTTTTAAAAATTACCAAAAATCTTTTGAGGTTATGTCAATATTACAACTAGCACCTACTTAGGTTGACTTATCAACAATATTAATTCTTTTTTTTTCCCCTCTGTAATATTGTTATCATAAAATTTTCATGTAATAGATTTTAAAAAAAATATGATTATTTATTCAAATAAATATTCCGAATTTAATGTTATGAATTTATACTAAATACACGTAATATGTGCTAAATTTATATTTGAGAAAACATAATTATATGCGTTGTATATATCCATAATGTGAAATGGGAAATATAAACATTGATTGAAATCAAAAATTAAAATTAAATAATGCACTTGAAAACTTTATTGAGCTTGAAGACTCTAACTCATTTCTCTTAAAATTTACTCCGTATTTGCGATAATATGTCATACTTGATGTGTTGGTAAATATTTTTAATACATTAAATTCAGAATATTTATTTGAATAAATAATCACATTTTTTTTTCAAATCTATTATATGAAACTTTTATGATAACAATATTACAGAGGAAAAAAAATTAATATTGTTAATAAGTCAACCTAAGTAGGTGCTAGTTGTAATTGGTATAATCTCAGGGGATTTTCAGTAAATTTTGAAACCATGGGGGGTTTCTCGTAAATTAGTCTAACCTCAGGGATAGTCAGTGTAAATCACCCAAAAAAAGGGAAGGGGTATTTTCAAAAATTGAAATAAGTTTGTAATATAGGTATAACCTCAAGGGGTTTTTGGTAATTTTTAAAAGATAGGGTGTTTTTCGTAAATTAGTCTAACCCCAAGGATGGTCAGTGTAATTCGCCTTTTCTTTAATTCCTACCAAAATATTAATCACGTAATTTAAAATATATTTATCTTTTAAGTTTTTATTATATGCTTTAATTTAATTCAAATAATTATGAATAAATAATTGTCTTTATAATATAATTAATTAATTTTTGAATTCTTCAAAAAATTATTCTTTATCCCCTGCATAGTTTGGGTTTTACCCTAATTCTTGAATATTTCATGGAGATGCCAGCTCGTACATTCTATGAAGTCGGATGACAAATGGAAAAATAAATAAACGTATTATTAGATGGTAAAAGCATAAAGTCTGAAATAATTTAGATGGCAAAGAATTTCTTTCCCCCTTCATTTATAACAAAACATTTTCTGTTGATTAGTCAATGTAAGCCCACTTCAAAGTGTACAAATCAAATCTAAACTAAGATTCCCTATTCTAATCGTGTGTTTGGTTTGGTGGAAAATGGGATGAAGAAGAGAAAAATAAATGGGAAAAATAAAAAAGAAAATATTTTTCTTTGTTTGGGTGTGGGTGAGCGTTGAGTATTGGGCTCCAATTTGGATCTTCTATTATATAATTGTGATACATTTTCTTCTCAACTCATTAATACTGGTGGATGGTTAAGATAAAGAAAAATAATTTTTTTTAAAAAAAAAAAAATCATATCACAAGTTATTTCTCTTTTCTTATCTCAACTGCTTAATAATACACGTGGTATGTATTAATGAATGGTGGAGAAGATGTAGCATGATCATATAGGAGAACCAAAAATCTTTAACCAAAAATACATAGGAAATAATTGAAAATGAAATCACACAACATTTATTTGAAGTATATAACAAATGTAACTTTAAGGTGTAAGAAATTTTGTAATTGTAGGATTGATACACCATAAATTTAGAACACCATATATATAAATTTATATTAGCGTACCTTATACTAATAATTGATAGTCGATCAATATGGATATTTAGATAAACATCATTGGCTAGTTCTTCCTCTCCATCTCTCACCGATATTGACAGCTTTCAATGGGACAAGCAATTATCAGAATGTGAAGTGGATATGGGACCTAGCCAAATATATAATGTAACCCTAGGGCCCTCCCATCATGGATTTTTTAGGATGGACCTACACCAACTATCAAACCATATCTGCTAAAATCAAGGTCTTAACAATAATGGGTCAAACAAATCAGACTTTATAAATCAAGTCTCATTAACCGTATTAATTAAGCCCATTTTTATTTTATAAAAACAAAATATCCAATTAATAGAAATTCAAATTAGAATAAAATTCTAGCAGTCTCCCACTTGGACAAATATTAATTGACGTTTTAATCTCCCAAAAACAATTTATTTGAAAAATGACTCTCGGGCTAAATTACAAGTTTTGATTATGGCCACATTTTGAAAACAACAATGCAGCAAGGGAACAAGACTTCTGCAATCCGATCCAGTGAAAATCTCTAATATTGGATCATGGCGATAATTGCATCCTTAATTGACACAAGACCTTTTATGGTCACAAACACCAGCAATTCCACCGACATAGATTCAAAGATGGTGGTGTAACAAGAAATAGCATCACAACATGACTCAAACATATGCTATTTCATTGTCGGTCCTTTGATTTTCTTTTAAGATATGAATTTCTATATCAATATCAAATCCCAAAAAATCTGATTTTCTTGCAAAATATGAGTTTCCAAAACAATATGAAAATCCAAAAAAAATCAATATGAATTTCTTGTAAAATATGAGTCTTGAGGTCAATATGAAACTCCAAAAAAAAAATATCCAACATGGTTTTCTATAAGAAATGAATTTCTAGAATAATATGAAACTCCAAGAAAACCCAATGACTTCTTAGGAAGTCATGTATGTCTCGATCGATAATCGGATAACAACATGGTATCATTTATGAGACATACCCACTTCTTAAGGCCAACACCAAGCCTTAAGATATCCAAAAATGTGTGCACACAAATATAGATTAATCCAGGAGCTTTATATATTGATGCACATAGTCCAACTTAACCCTATAACAAAATGGATTAAATAATAATATATGAACCAAGTTAAATAGCTCCCACTATTTCAATATACCAAGGCTTGATTGCATATGCATGTTAAAATTATGTATATCCCACTTAATGGATATCGACTAAACCATCAACTTTTCAACAACTGGCCCAAAAAACTATGTGCTCTACCACAATATTACTTATCATTGATCAAGTCTGTACAAGTGAGAAATTTAACTTCATATATCGACATATTTGAGAATAAATAAACACATGATCACATTATAAACAAAATCCTCAACCAAGATTAAATGGAATCATCAAAGATATATCGTGAGACAGTGTTCAATACAATCTACACATGTAGTGTTTTAGCACTAACAGCCAAACATTAGCCTTGATTTATTGGGGACTTTTAAATTCTTCACAACAATCTCCACAGCAATTACTTATTCCACTTAAGTTAATAAACAATTCAAAATTAGAAGAATCAATCACTCCAAAATGAGTCTCCTTTATATTCAGTTAAATTTATAAATATTGAATCAAGAAAATATGCAACAATACGCCCCCCCCCCCATCAATCATAAAAGCACATCCAAGTCATTTGATTCAATTATCATGCCTACTAACGATGACCAAATGTAGGCAATTTGAGAAATCAACAATCAATTTCAAATCTTATGGGCTAAGTCATAGTATCAAGCAAGAGTTTATTTCTCCAAGCATTCCATGAAAATAATAAGACATTATTGTGCTTGGTTCATGAAATAACTCAAACAATCAGTCAACAATTTATTGACCATTTAATATTCCAATTTGTCCAAAACAAGAAGTTCTATCTTTAAATTTTCAATCAAAATTTTACAGCCAAAAGAGAACTTGAATGCTGCAAAAAATTAGAAATGGAGAATTTTCAAGTTCATCATATTATAAAGAAATTTATTTGAAACAAGGAGAGGAAAGGATTTATCCTTATCGACATACACCCCCTTTTGAATAAATTTCTTACCAACAAATTTTGATTGAATTATTCATGGAACTTCTCATCAATCAAATATTTTCTCATAATTGATAATTTAAAATAATGATCCATATCTATGGACTCCCGCACATCATTATGAAACATGGATTACAACAAAGTCCATGTATTCCCAAACTTAAATATCAAACTGAAAACTAGAAACTATACGTATTAGTTTCCCAGGATCAGTTAAACAATTCAATAACAATAAAGAAATTCAAAATATCTTTCTTCAAAATCGAAATAAAGGTATTTGCTAAATAAGATCTTCAAGTATTAGATTCTAATGTGATATTGAAACGACTATATCAATGAGATCTACATTGGGAAGGTAATAAGCTGGGCTAAAAATTTTCTCACTCAAGTTTTAAATAGACTTAGTTACATAGACAAGAATTCGAATTTCTAAATTGCTTTCGCATGCAGCACCAACAGTAAATATACGATCAATATTTTTAAATATTGCACAATAGGTCTCGATTGAAGTCTCTTATTAAGATTTCTAATAGACTTCTCTATTAAATATATAAACTTCACGTTTCTTTAGTATAAGGAGGAAAAACAAGAACTCTCCTTAATTTGGGTAGAACATGTCATCCACAATAGATCCTCTACGTGCAAGAACGAGTAGGAGAATATCATGATTTTCGAAAAATTGACTCCTTTGGGAGAACAAACCCTCTGGATCAGCATATCCCCATTAATATGTTCTTACATTACTACCATTTAAGTTCACAATAATGGTCCAAATCAACAAGAATGCAACGTATTATTATCAATAGGCAATTGATTGGAATAAACTTGAAACAATATAGCTTTATTCCTCTAAAAGTCCAACAAGTCATGACAACTCTCCTTTGGGCAGAGTAGTTATACATGATAGGTCCCTCCGTGCAAGAATGGTATAGGACTACCCTGGTCTTCGAAAATTGCCTTCTTTGGGAGACGAACTTTCTAGACCATTGTACCCTAATAATATGTTTTGCACCAACAAATCAAAATTACCACACATATTGTACCCACTTTGGGCAGGTAAGAATGCATAATAATTTATCAACTCGATCTATGTTTGTCACAAATTTTACAAGTCTCAATAAATAGAACACTTTGGTGTAATTATCTATTTCAACTCATAAAATTAGCACATGACCGAGTTAAAACAATTGCCTAACTTGCACACAGACAATATGTGTGCACAACTCCCACAAATTAAATACGAGAGCAATACGTACTTTAAGGAATTCAAAATATTCATTGCATTCAAGTTGTCATCAAATATGATATTCATGATTATTATTAACTAAAAAGAAGCGTATGCAGAAAACTCTAAAAAGATATATAACAACACAATATATACTTTTAAGAGTCAGCAAGCAGCATACTACACAATATGTATGCAAAATATTCTAAAAAATCAAGTACACAATTTATTTGTACTTATGAGAGCTATATATATAATTTGTTGCACTCAAGTTATCACTAATTTAGTAAACTAAAAGAAAGTGTATCATGCAAAATTCAATATCATAAGTTAAATTAATGCACGGAATACAATCTAAATCAATTTATCAGATTTTTAATAACATTGGCCAAATAAACTATTTTCGCTAATCTGATTCAAACTCTTAAGCCTTGTGGCATATAACATCCAACCCATAAAAAAATTTCTATAAATGAAAACACTAACTCCTTGATATATATATATATATATATATATATATATATATATCAAAATTCAGGTCCTGATGTAATTTCAAACTCAGGATATACATATATTAGTTGTATATAACATACACACCCACAGATACTCACACGGGATAATCAATGGAATAAAGGTCAATCTATATACGAAACTTATGACAATCTAATGCGCCAAGGGGCAAAATTTTGATTCCTCCAGTTAATCCGTGGGAGCATCTTAGGAAAACATGATTAAAATCATTCAATTTTCAATTCAATAGCCATAATAGTGGAATAAACCATAAACAATCAACAACCAACTCGACATGCATAATAAGGGTGTAAAATTGCCTTTTGATTGCATACATGAAGCATGCACAACTGGGTTAATTAACTGATATTTTGAATTTTGCATAGTAGAAGAGTTTCGGTACTTACAAATCATGATGATGAATATTTCAAATTTGGATCTTAAAGTTGATGATCCATGATAGAAATTGTAAACCGACTTTGATTCGGCTAATTATACATATTAAGACAATCAATCAAAATTTAAAACAAAAATAATAAAACTCAGGGTTCTAAATCCATAAATGTTTTGCTCTAATACCATCTATACGAAATTTTGTAATTGCAGAATCGATACACCATAAATTTAGAACACTATATATATAAATTTATATTAGCGTACCTTACACCAATGATTGACAGTCGATCAATATGGATGTTTAGATAAACATCATTGGCTAGTTCTTCCTCTTCATCTCTCACCGATATTGACAGCTTTCAATGGAACAAGCAATTATCAGAGTGTGGAGTGGAGAGAGGACCTAGCCAAATATATAATGTAACCCTAGGGTCCTCCCATCATGGGCTTTTTAGGATGAGCCTACACCAACTGTTAGACCATTTCTGCTAAAATCAAGGCATTAACAATAGTGTATCAAACAAATCAGACCTTATAAGTCAAGTCCCATTAACTATATTAATTTAACCTATTTTATTTTATAAAAATAAAATATTCAATTAATAGAAGTCTAAATTAGAATAAAATTCTATCATAAGGACCACTAAATTATCTAAACAAAACTTCAGGACCACTAAATTTCCACAATATATATATATATATATATATATATAGAGAGAGAGAGAGAGAGAGAGAGAGAGAGAGAGAGAGAGACTTCATACTTGTAGTGGTTGTACGATTGTGGCCTTGTTGTCAATGGAGTGAGAATGTGGTCTTGTTGAGTGAGAATGACAAGCAACTGGCAAACACACAGGCATCACGATAAATTAAAAGCTCAATTCTATTAATAATGCGTGACAGTGTAACAGTGTTAGTTTCTTCAACAAAACATTATTCAAAGGTATCCTATCATTACCATCACAAAATGACCAAACCATCAATTGAAAATTTGGTCACGAATTGATTTATTGATTTGGCGTACGTTCGTAAGCTTCAACCCGACTTGCCCTTTTTTTTTTCTTTTGCTCCTATAATGTAAAAAATAACTTTTCTTTTAAATCTCAGAACCCGTATTTTTGATCGTATTAAGAGAATCGCCTATTTTCTATTCTTTCATTGGTGATTGATTGATTGATTAAATAAATTTTGTTAGGAATATTCCATTGAAACGAAATTTTTGCAAGAAAAATAAATTTTATTTTTTAAAAAAGAATTTGAGTTGTGAAAATTCCGTTGGACAGACAAAATTACACACAAACAGACACACACACACATATATATATACATGTATATATTCTACATCTTCCAACGAAATTTCTGCAAGAATCCAACCAAAATACTCAAAACACTATATTTTTTTCAACTTTTTTCGTCTTTCCAGAGGAAACTCCATCGAAATTCCATCCAAAAATTCCTTCATTTTTTTTCATTCGTCGGAGTTTTGCAAAAATATCTCTCCGCATATTACTTTTTCCTTTTTCTTTTTCTTTTTGTTAGTGCATAAAATGTGATGAGTTAAATAGAGGTATTAACCCTAAAGTATGCATTTCACATAGGAAGAAAAAAAAACCCTTAAAGCATCAAACCTTTCAACATCCATAGAAGTTAACAATCAACAGTTCAAAATGCTAACTTTGTTAATCAATTTTGAAGAAAGGTCAACATTACTCCCAAAGGACCCAAACCCTGATTTCCTATGGCAAAAGAAGCAGAGATCAAAACTTTCAACTACTTTTGTAAAACGGGTAAACTTTCAACCTTTTTTTTTTTTTTTTTCTGCTTCATTTGTTTCATTTTTCTTTCTTTCTTTCATTTTTTTCAACTCCAAGAACGAATAATTATTCAACGTGACATTAACACATGTAAGTCCAATATACAATAATTGTTCGTTAAATTTGGACGTGTATATTATTGAATATCTAAATACATTATAGTTATTGTTTTCGAATTGCATGTCAAATTGATTTTCATAACTTTGCAAATATTTTAAGGTCGATATGTTATGTCTTAGGCTCACGAGTCCGCTCAATGCACTAGTTGCTTCTGCACCCATAAGTGCATCATAAAATTGGACTATGAAAGATTTGTCCAAACTAATATCCAATTGATATACTTGAATTTTCAAGCAAAACTTATAAGTGTGTACAAATATTTCAATACTAGTCCACTATGGGAAAGGATGTCACAATCGCAAAGCGACAAGGATGGATGTGACACATTCCAAAATCAACCATCAGACATTATGAATCTACAGTTGTCTCCTAACACACATGTAGTGCTTTGTCCTTTAGGTTCGAAATGTAGCTCCTATATGCAACACAATTCGCCCTGCATAAAACCTAACTCCCGGTATTCTAACTAGCAAGCGGCACGCTCCACTGTTTGTCATGCCCAATACTCGCAAATCCGTTGGATGTACGAGTTTCCTTCTAAATCCACCGAATGCATCCTATTTGTTACACTATACAAAATATCTAAACCTCAATATCCAAATTCTATCACAATATGAAACACCAAATCAAAATTCAAATTTTTTTTTCCCCAATTTTGGCCTTCTCTTTTTCAGAAATCAAGGTTTTAAGGGGGTATTATTGTCTTGTCCTCAAAATTGCTTAACAGAGTTACTTTCTTAACGATGATTGTTATGTATTTAAAAATTTTCAAACTTTGGGCGGTGTTTTTGATTATGCGTGCACACTTTAGGTGTAATAATTGTACTCAACCCTGAATTTACCTCTCCTTGTCATCAAAACATTGACTCTTAAGCAGCCATTTTGCATGGCATGGCCTAGCCGAAAACAACATTTAGCACACTATATTATCCAATTGCAAGATTTCCGTATTTTTTTAAATATAACATATGTCGTTATGATCAAACTTATTAGGATTTAATTAACCCTATAAATTGACTTAATGATGGTCCCTGTCTAAGGGATCATATTAAATTATCACATTTTTTGCTCTTTTTATATGCTAAAATGGCGACAATAAATAAAATACTCAATATGGTCCTACAAGTTTTATGCCTTGTGTTATCATGATTGGACCCTAAGGTGGCCCTTGGAGATTAAGAAATTAATTTTATTCTTTGGCTTATACATACGAGTTACGACCGCATAGGAGGTTTAATTGTTGCATTGCTCATGAAACCCGATTGGCTTTACTTTTTCCAAGTGATAATTTAATATATATTCGGGGTAAGATCTGTGCCAATTAATTAAACCCAACTGCCATTTAATTATATGAATAAAAATTGGCATTAAGCTTTTGCTTATTTTAGACAATTAAGATTTCCGGCCAGCCAATGTAATTGGTGGGCCCAAGTAGATGGCAACATGGACTTTACTATAGAGAGGAAGTATTTTGAGTGCATAATCCGTTACGTTCACTTGATTTGTTACCATTTGCCTCGGTTTCGGCTGTTAATTGGTTGACAATCACCAATCACAAACCATCATTTTTCTCACATAGAACTTTTTGGAGATTTCTACCACCTTCTAATGTTTTAATATTGAGCGTGTGGACTGTGGCCTGACAAAGATTTTTATTTTATTTATTTATTTTTTGTGCATGGAGTTTCAAGTAGCCATAATAGCACCTAAAGAAACCTACCCCCTTGAGAACTACACAAACAACTGAGACAATTACCCTAAAAGTTTTATCTTTTATTTTGTAATCTTTTTTCTACATTTGGAAAAGTGAACCATTCACCCTATGATTCATATTTTCATGGTAGATGCAGATTTCGGAGGCCATAAAGATTTTATGCACCATATCATCAATATCATTAGAAATTGAAACTAACTATCAAGTGGTCTACAGTACCCAAATCTGGTTTAATCAGCCAATATGTTAAAAACTGGATGGTTAAGATCGAAAAGTGAAAAACTGAAACTAATGTTACAGCTAGAAAAATACCAAGGCTAAGTTTGGACTTTAAATTGTAGCGACAGAGAGAAAAAGAAAAAAATAAGATAAAAATGATCAAACTGCTAATTTGAGCTACCATTGAACGGCAAGAAATATTGGCATCAACCACGCTAAAATTCAAGAACCAAACATAACATCAAGAAAATACTATTCTAGCTTTAAACGATAATATTTGCACTTTGGTCTTCTCAAATCTCCACTCTTGTACCCTTTCCCTCGTCAAAATTCAAGGTCCAAACAATATGTAATCTCAACATCCTTTCTTTCACCACAAATTGATTCAAAAGTCATGGCAACTTCACTAGTATATTTCTCAGGAAATCATCCTTTTCATCAGAACAAAACAAAATAAACCCATCATAGTCCCAGAATCACTTAACCCTTTCCTATCTCTAATAGTAGAAACAGAGGGACACTGGAAAGATATTGCAACTTGGAATGAAGTGTTGCCCCCTGATTTCTCACTACTAAATTGGGCAACTCCTTACAAGAGCACAAAGGTTGACTTTTACCCAAGCTAGTAATAAAGGCAACATGAAGTAATTCTGTTAATAGCAAGAAAAACTAGCACTAATAAAAGATCTAATGATAGCAAGGAAACCTAGTACTGATAAAAGGATAACACACGGAAGATGAGACGCCCATTGAAAGGAAATGAAAATTCGGGGATTCAATAGGTAGGCCTAGGTTGTAGGAAGGTCAGCTTTCATGTGGTCTAGGCTAGGCACACGAAGTATCACCTGCCCAATTCTTTTATCATCCTGCTCCAAAATGGATTATGTTCTCAAATATGTTGGGCTGCATCTTTGAGATTCAGTGGAAGTGATATGAAATTAAAAATAACTGAATAAGGAGAATCGATTTGTTATTATGGAGAGGAAATCCTAAATTCCTGTCTTTCAATCTACACACTTTTTTGAGTATCACAAACAAAAGTGCTTATGTTTCCTAGTCGAGGTCATTTCCTTCCTTCTGCATCTTTTTTAAGTATAGTTTATTTGGTTTTTTAGTAAACAGAAGAATAGTTTCTGATCCTTAGATTATCTTTTCTTTTTAGTAGAGCCCACAGATAACAAAACCTACCAACATGACAAATCTATTGTTTTCTATTCCATTATTTTCCTCTTATTGTTCTCAGATTCAGTTAGGTCCTACCTAATCACTAAGAGGGTGTTTGGCTAAGCTTATAAGCCCCTCAAAACATCTAATAAGATATTTTGGAGCTTATAAGATGTGGTGGTGTGTTTGGGTAAACTTTAAGGGAAGGAGCTTATAAGATTCAAAATTAAGATGTTTAGGAGCTTATAAGCTCATTTTAGAAAAACAAAGAGGTGTTATCTACCAACCTCCTTGGTTTTCAACTAAATTAATTACAATATTGTCATTATTAATATCTTATAAGCTAACACCCAACTTATTTATCCAAACACTTTAATAACTTATTTTTAAAATAGGATCCAATATCTTATAAGCTCTTAAAACATCTTATAAGATGTAAGAGCTTATAAAATATTTCAAATAAGCTTAGCCAAACACCCTCTAAGTCTCAACCCCTTTATATACCCTTTTCTGAGTTGTATCCAACCTGAACAATTTTCTTTAGTTCCATGGTTCTGGTGCCTAAGGAACATCATACAGTTCAAAACCTGCCCTGGAAGTGGGTGAAGCGACCCTACTCCTCTACATTTAAGGAACAAGGTTCGTTCTGGCAACACTACTACCACGAGCCCATCATGGCGACAAATAATATCCTAAGACAGCAAGTGATCGACATCAGTGTCATTTGTGAGACTGAAAATATGCCGGAAACATCGGTGCAAAGCTCAAATCAAGCATATTTCAGTTGTGAAGAGCACTGCGTCGCTCAAGAAACTTTCAAGTGCGGCCCTTTACTAATCAAATTCTTTTTTGATGCTCCGCGCCATAGTAACTCATTAACAATATAATTTCAACCTTCTTTTTTCCATTCATTCTGTTGCTGAATTTTCTTTTCATTTTTTTTTTTTTAAAAACTTTTACCCAACTTTTCTGTAAGTGTTAACTTTCGCATAAGAAAGAAGTCTTCTAAACATGGTTGAACCTAACATCCCATATTTCTTCTTCTTTCTTCTTCCCCCTCCAAAAGACTGTTTGTTAGCTCCTGGAATGTAGGAGGCATCCAACCACCAGATAACCTGAACCTCGAGGAGTTGCTCAGCACTCAAAACAACATGGCAGATATATATGTTTTTGGGTAATCTTCATCTTCTACAAGCATACTAAGTTATATTTTCATATTTGAGCAATGATAACTGTGGAGGAGTGTAGAATCAGATTCCTTTTTGATAAATGATAATGCATATAACTGTTTGCAGGTTTCAAGAAATCGTGCCTCTCAATCCTGGAAATATATTGGTACCAGAAAATAATAATATTTCAATGAAGTGGGATTCTTTAATTAAAGCAGCTCTCAACAAGCGACTGGTAACAGAAGATAGACTACAAAAGGCAGAAGTTGGAGAGATACAAAGAATTTATCCCCTAAAGGCACCTAGTTCCATCAATTCAAGTGCTCCAGATTTTGAATGCATAATAAGTAAACAGATGGTAGGAATATATATTACCGTGTGGGTCCGAAAAGAGCTACATGGTTATATCAGCCATCCAAGTGTCTCAACTGTAGGCTGTGGTATCCTGGGCCGCCTGGGAAATAAGGTGAGACATAGTAGTAGCTCAATTGGCACTAAATATAACATCATTCCAAAGAAAAATAAATGAAGATCCCAATTACATCTATTCATCATTGAAAGCATTGTACATAGTATCTAACATCTCTCCCAACATTTTCATAGTGTGTTTATTTTGATATTACTAGTAGATAAGAAAGTAGCTAACACAATCCATACTTGATAATAGGGTTCAGTCTCCATCAGATTTTGCTTGCATGGAACAAGCTTCTGTTTTGTGTGTAGTCATTTAGCTTCAGGTGGTAAAGAAGGTGATGAGAGACAAAGAAATAAAGATGTAGCAAATATATTGGAACGCACCTCATTTCGTGCCGAACCCCTCCAGCATCTGCCTAGAAAGATCCTTGATCATGAGTATGCACACAGGATCCATTGCTCTGATCTTATCATGATTTATGCTGCCTATCCTTTTGTTGCAGATTAACTTAATCTTGGATTGTGCATTCCTTTATCAGTTTTTCTCTTTCTTTAAGACTATACCCACAATCAGCAATATATAACTTTCCGGCTCAACACAAAACTATTTAATTTGCTGGTCTTTCTATACCAATATGTTGGTTTAACAGCATCCCAAACTTGTCTTACTTTTGGTGAGAATTTGGATGGAAACAAATAATTTATATTGATTTTGGAATAATACAATAAATCTCCTAACACTACAAATGTTGTTTATGATAATGACACAGTAAGGTGATTTGGCTGGGCGACTTGAACTACAGGATTTACCTGCCAGAGGCTACAACAAGATCCTTGGTGAAGAATAAAGAGTGGGGCATCTTATTAGAAAATGATCAGGTAATGATAAACAGGAATATATTTCGCAATAATAAATAGACTTCACACCAAGTTAGTATATGTCAGTTATCCTAATGTTCAATTGTACAATAATAAAGCTGAAAGCTGAGCTGACCAAAGGCCATGTCTTCGAGGGTTGGCATGAGAAAGAAATTGAGTTCGCACCAACATATAAGTATGATCACAATTCAGGTAATTATTATGGATCCAATCACAACACAAAAGTCAAGAAGATGAGAGCTCCTGCATGGTAAGTAACCGTGGCCCATTAATTCCATTCCTCTACTTCCATAACAAATTGTAGTGATATTTGATGAAGGCCAACATTTTGTAGGTGTGACAGGATCATTTGGTTCGGCACGGGAATGAAACAGATTCAGTACAACAGAGTTGAATCTAGATTATCTGATCATAGACCTGTTCAAGCAATTTTCTTAGCATATGTCGAGGTATCTAGACCGTCAAAAGAGCAAGGTGTCATCTTTGTCAACAGATTTGTTGATTCGCCAAACCATTTGACATCAAGCATTAATGACTAATCCTATATTTTATAACCACTTGAGCATTCTAGTAAATAAGCACACTTAAATCCCTTCCCCCCCGCGCCAAGTTAAATTAGAAAAGGGAATGCATAAGAAAGAAACCAAAAACTACAAAAAGCCAGAAATGAAAGAGCATGAGACCACAACAAAGTGATTGACTCTTAAACTCAAGAAAATGGACAGCCCCATGAACATTCTATTTGCTGCCATATTTTCTGGGGGACTACCTTCTCACTCCATTTTGAGAAGGGAATATAAAAGAGCAAGCATTGCTGCTTATGAGATGCAGAGTTATGAAACGGTTTTAAATGAGATACAGACTGATGAATCTCATATGAGACCATAAAGATTTGTTCTTGTTGCAAAGAGGTTCCTCAAATTGCAAATCATGATAACACAAGCACAAATCATAATGTTCGACAATTATCGAATGCCAACTTTATGTAATGTGCTTACACAAAGAAAAAATAAACGGAGGCCCAAAGAATGTGTCACAATTTACTGTTACAAGTAAATGGAAACACCAGATATTTAATGCAAAGTCCAAATATCTTTATATAAAGGAGGCATGATTGAACTTTTACAGAAGCAAAATACATGGATGGCATCTCAATGCTTGCAAAAACTCAAAAAAAAAAAAAAAAACGAGAAGTGCCTTCCAGCTGAAATAAAGCACTTATTTCCTTGTTTTGTTTACATGCTCAACGACCAATTCTCTGGATTCAAGTGCTAGAAGCCAAAAGCTAGAAAGCATGACTAATAATGCCTCTTCCAGTGCACAGCATTTTCATATATAGATACAAGCTATTTTGTTTGCAAGAGTTCTGAGCAAACTAGAAATAATAACACTAGAATCCTAATTGTATAGAAATCCTAATCCTAATCAAACCCTTTCACTATGAAACCTCGCATTACTCTTGGTAGTGGTACAATACTAGTGGTTTGTGTAAAATAATATTTAAAAACATATTGATTAATCATTACTCCAAAACTAATTATTGTAATGAGTATGTAATAAAAACAGCATATATACAAAATTCGTATTTATGGGATCATCTACCATATGCATACATAAGATATATTAGTTAGAAGAGGAAAAATTGAGAGAAAAGAGTTTCTTTCTGTGTATATTCACAATAGAACCAACCGATATATATAACGATGAGCTAGTCATACACAAGGAAATAAAATATACACTTTCCTAAACTACAAGACCAATTCCAAGGAGAAAAATTACGTCCAACAATTCTAACACTCCTCCTCAAGGTAGAGCATATATATCTATCATGCTCAGCTTGTTACACAAAGTTTTAAATCTATGTCCTCCCAGAGCCTTGGTAAAGATATCAGCAATTTGGTCAGATGATGAGGTGAATGGAGTACAGATAATGTAGTTCATCACAACATACGAATGAAATGACAATCAACTTCAATATGCTTAGTTCTCTCATGAAAAACTGGATTACTAGCAATGCGAATAGCTACCTGATTGCCACAATGCATAGGTAGGCTCATTGTAAGTGAACCCTAATTCTCCGAGCAAACTCTTAAGCCACATCATCTCACTAGTGGTATGCGCCGTAGCCCGATATTCAGCTTCTGCACTGGATATTAATTTGCATATATTGTGTCTAATTACACTATCCATATTTTTACATATATGACTACGCTTATCTATGGGCACACATATAATATATATTCACTCAAATGAACATTTTTGCATTTACAGAAATATTTTAATGTTCATTATTTTTATTCTGATGGTCTAACCATTTTAAGCATAACAAAAATGTAACATTAAAATACTTCTGTGAATGGAAAAAGTCATTTATTTAATTATTTATATTTGTTTAGATATTTATTTCCATCTATTTATATATATCTATTAACTTACATCCATTAAGTGTGTTAAATCCATAATAATTTTCATTGTTGCATATTTATATAATGCGTATAAACTGATTAATTTTACATTATATTTTGCTTCAAATGAGTCAATAAACACAAACCCCAAAGGAAACTTAGACATTTAACAGGAAAATAAAATTTAAACTAGTACTCCAGTCACTTGAGCAAGAAACCACGTTTTAAATTATTACCACTCTGCAGCACTTTTTGTAAAGATTTCCTACTTTTACTCTGTAGCCATTTTTCCAACGTTTCCTGAAAGTTAGCACATGTCCAGAAGCCCTTGCAAACAATGCCTAAGCCTAATAGTTCTGTCCTTTCCAATTTACTCCTTTTTCAGTACTTTTTGCAAACAATTCCCAACTTAACTTTTTAGCCACTTTTCCAACTTTTTTCTGAAAGGTAGCACTTCTCAAGAAGTAGAAACCCTTGCAAAAAATGCCTGAGCCTAATCAGTTTTTTCAGTTACACGAGTAATGGATCCATATCTGACACTCTCATGGCAGTTCATCGTGGGATGTCCTGTGAGCAGTTTTAATATGCTTGGACCAAATGTCATGTCACACACTTGGAGTCACTCAGACTGTTTGATAAATGTAAATAAGCAAGCATTCTAAACCACACACTTAGAAAGTCAACCTGTACTATGAGTTTGTAGACTAGAGAGATTGTAACAGTGTCGCTGGGACAAAGTTGTGCATTCGAAAGAAAACCGTTATCATAATACTGAACAGGCCAAATCAAAAACATTGGATTTCTTTGGTCTTACCTTATTCCTTGAAGAAATTATTATTCCTCTCAGCATACGCAAGATGCCATTTCAGTTTTTCCTCACTCGATTCTAGGACCCAACTGAATATAACATCCCATCAAATATCCCACTATGCATGGCGCAATGACATCTGATATACACTTGCATATTCCAATAATGTATAGGCACGGGAAAGTTGTCCACATATTCATGACTCAATGGTGACATGACATCTGTCTTCCAGAGGGCATCTACTTATGGAAGGAACCGTGGACGAAACACTCATCGCTGTTATCATCATAAATTTCTATTCTCCCTTAGTTTTCCTAAAACATAAATTTGAAATAAAGATGGACCACAGGTTTGTAAACAAGGCAGAGTACAGAAACAAATTACGGCTCCCGATGTATCATATACTGTATATCCATGGACCCAGGTTAGGGCACGTAATAAAGAGTACAAGAAGCAATCTCCAGGGGCAGAATTTCAGAGTAACAATACATCAAAAGAAATGAATAAGAAAATTTTAGGCTATATCAAGCGCAACACAGCTCCTTTCATCATTTCAAATCATTTCTCTTATACATAGCTTCCTGATCAAATCTATTGTGTCATTATGTGATTTTACATTAAATAATACAACATTGCAATAGTGGGCAATTCTGTGCAGTGACATACTATATCAAGTTCGACAAGATTTAAAAAACTTGATGATTTATATTCATGCTTAACGCACCTACAGGAGGACTGCTTCAGCATCGCAGTCAAATGTTTTACAGAGAATCTCATAGCTTTTCTCTGGTCCCAACTGCAGAAGGAATGGTAATCATGAACAAATTTGAACTAAAAATATTAAAAAGGTTTTCACCAGGTCACAATGAGTGTGGGACATAAAAAAAATTAAGTGACTAAAAAGTGGTCTGACCAATGGATCAACTCTTGAAGGTGAAATTGCGGAAATTTTATAGCTGCAAATACGAAATTTCAAGCAATTAGTTGAGAAGCTAGGAGAATTTATTGCAACAAAAACCCAAAAAAATGTAAAGTAGATTTACAAAACTGCTGAAGCAACTGAGTAATCAAGTCTTATAAGAAGACACATCCTCATTGCTTGTTCACCCATATGTTGGATTCAAATGCTGGAAGAGAGCACCTATAAATTTTGGGATAGGAAAATGGAGTTTTTATTCTTTTCATGATTATAGTATTCATTCTAAATAAAAGCAGAATAACAAACTTAATTGCAAAAAACCATATGATATTGGTTGCATATTAAGATCCCTCTTCCAAGAAACAATAAAGTTCTTCAGCATTGTGCGCAAAACAAAAACGACCAGAAAACCAAATACATTTCTTATATTATTATTATTATTGTTATTATGATTATCATCATCAACATCATCAACATCATCATTATCATTATCATCATCATTATATATATTTGCTTCAATGAATCATTAGACTTCCATGAGACAATTAGCAGAACAATTCAGCCAGAAATCTGATGACTCAGCTGGAGCGCAAAATAAAGTTTCTCTGGACCAGTAGGAATGTAATAACTCAAAATTCAGAGCCTCTCTTTCCTTCTAATGGCCTGACTACTTAATACACAACACATAGAGCAATGCATACTCAGCCCCAAAAGAATCTTTTGACTAACTTTTAGTACTTCAGATAAACGACAGATGAGAAAAAATGTGTACTATTGTCATTCCTTTTGTGCTATGTAACAGGCCAAAGAGAGAAATTTTCAATAAAGTAGTAAACTTTCAATAAAGTAGAAAGCTCACATTTCTTGTCAATAAAGTAGCAAGCTCACATTTCTTGTCATCAACAATTGCAGACAGACAAAACATGAGTTTCAAATCTCATGTGCTATGACCTTTTGATATTGGGCATGTATACAAGGAGAAAATAAATTTAAATGTTGAAAGTTTTTAAGGTAGAGGGAGAATGAAACTTAAGGATATTAAAATTGATATGGTCGCTTCCTGAGACTTGATTTAGCAATGCACAAAATGAAGCCATTCCACTAATGATTTATGGTTTATCATAATAAACATCATGGCACCAGGAGATGGGTGCATGTCAATTGGTTTATGAACCACGATATCTTTTCTTGCTCTACAAAGAATTGATCTCTGCAAGTCAACATTCTTTTAACCAAGTTCGAAAACTTAGAAAATAATTGACCATTCAAATGTATAACAAGTAATATAAAAAAAATGAAGTACATACTACCTACCCAAGTTTATGAATATAGAAGTCCATGGCTAACTGATTTGCTCTTTGAACAGTTAGCACCACAGCTCCCATTCTATTCTGAACAAACAGGAGATAAAGAATGAGTTTCTCTGAAATACGGCAACGTTTGAGCACATATATGCTACCAGAAAATAAGCTAGCATTTACATCACTTGCACCATGTCGATGAAATCGTTGAATGAAGAGAATTCAAAGATGCCAGTACAAAAGTTAACTGAAGGTCTAGAAATCTTGTCACATCAATCAAGTATTGCGCTAATGCAAACTTTTCTCGCAGAAAAGCCTCGATTCTCTATTGTTACTTAAAGTTCAAATGCTGGTCTTTGAAACATCTCACAAGAGCAGCTTAATGAAAATGGTAGAACAAGAGCGCACCTCACAAGCGATAAGCTCAATCAATTGCATTAAGCATTTTCCTAATCCCTTTCCCTGAACACGAGGCTCTAGTTGTAATTCATAAACATAAACCACAGGCATTTCTTCTTCAAGAATGAACCGGTAATGAACAAAACCAACAATAGGGCCCTCAAAACTGCATGCCTCCTTGTCCTTTAATTCCAACACTTCAAGAGCATCTTCGTTTGAGACTTCATGCACAAATATGTAACGAGCCTCCTCCGCAACCATTTCCCGCCGCTTTATCTTCTCTTCAGCTGGCCACTCAGGCCCATACAGGGCCTCCATATTTAACTTAAAAAGAATATATTCACAAAATTTTTAGACAAAAATACAAAATAAAGTTATAAATGTCAAAAATATATAGCAGGGATTTTTACATGAGAATAATGTTACCTTAAGAAGGTTTTGTATATATTGTTTTGTGCTTAGTGTGAGCTTATTGCCACGTCCCGACTCCAAGCATGCAAAGAAGCCTAGCAATGACATACATGCATGGCAGCACACATCATGTACAATGAGGAAAAACAACAGAGGAGGAAGAGAGTGAGAGGAATGGCTGCTAACAGCCCAATCACACTTCAAGAACAATATAAATTTATGTGCACGCAAGAGAAACCACGTCGAATCCAACCATTTTTTTTCGGAGTAATTAAGCTTCCCATCAAATTTCATTTCCAATTATCAATCCCATCAAACCAAGGTTCCCAAACACAGTTTGCTTTGCAGTTTCAGCACTTGGACAGCAACTATTCAATCATGAAAAAGCTCCAAACAACGACAATGCCCTATTTACTGCAAGTGTCCACTTGAAAGCCCATCAAATTTCGTTTCCAATTATCAATCCCATCAAACCATGGCTTCCAAACACAGTGTAGACAGGTTTGCAGTATGAAGACTGGAACAGCAACTATTAAGCTATGAAAACTATGAACAACGGCAATGTACTATGTACTGTAAGTGTGAACTTGAAAACCCAAAAGAAGAAGAAATGTGCACTTCAAAATCCAAAAGAAGAAGAACAATTCTTTTAGACCCAAAACTAATCGAGATTTTACCAAGAAATTGCCTCGGACCCCAAACCTAATCGAGATTTATAGCAGTGATATTATAAATAACTTAGTCCTAACAAGAAACAGGGTGACACAGACACACACACACACATTCCGCGTGCAATTTGAACTTCCGAAATAACATTACACATGCCATTTCTCCGGTAGTGGCGAAGGTGAGGGAAATTGGAGAGATGATCTTTCACCAAAGAAGCAGCTTTGATGATATTCCCAATTGATTTCTTCTTTTCCAGTATCTGCCTTCAAAAACAGATCGCGAAAATCGACATTGATAAATCGAGAAAATGCTTGTTTTTCAACTCAGACAGTAATAACGACAACAAATTCATCCAAAAAAAATTGATTGATAATCTCTACAAACCTCTCTCCTTGTCCTTTTTCTCCTCTGGCAATTGCTTCCATCATCAACCTCCATTGCTGAGCTGAAACGCAGAAGCTTCTCTAGTTTCCCTCTAGTTGTTTGTGTTGTTTGGTATTTATATATACAGAAGTTTTTCCAAGAGTACCCTAAAACCTTTCGAAAATATATGATAATAAGTTATCAATAAATTATAATAATAATATAATTAATTAAATATCATATCAAATATTAATAATATGGGCAATATTTTGACACATTGCGCCGTTTCGATTCAAATGGTTGTAGAAATTGAGGCTCCAAGATTGCGATGTATTGGACTCGATTTCTTATCATCTTTCTTTTATTTTGGTGCGTGGGTAGTAGCTAAAATAGATTCCTTGTTTTTTTCATGATGAAATAATTTGATTTTTTTTATTTTGGATTACAATTTAACAGTTTGATTTGTAAATTATGAATCACCGCTAATAATTAAATTTAATGTATTAAAAAAAGAAGCATCATCATTGGTTAAAATTTGGATTGTGACTTGTATATATTTTTCGGCAAAATATACTTAACCATATTGAGTTGTGTTGATGTAATATTGCTTAATTATACTTTTGATTCTGTAAGTGAAATCCACTTTTTAAATTTCATCATATAAGTTTGATGGTTGTATATTTAATCATGTATATTGATTCAATTTAATACATTTAGTCCTGAATTGACATACTTGATCATGTATATTAGTTCAATTTGACACATTTGATCCTCAATTTTCAAATATAGTAAATAGGTTGAGCAAGGTCAATCCCTCCAAGGATAACCGCCGACAAATTTCAAAGATAACTAGGCGAAGACAAGTAAAAATAAAGATTGGGGATTTTAATGAAAAGTAATAAAATAAGATAAAAGCAGAAAATTAAACAGAAATAATTCAATATGATAAATATTCAACCAAGGTAATTCTTTGTTCAGCATTCTTGGGATTGATCATTGATTCTAGAATAATTCTCTAATTCATACAAATAGACCTATTATAGCTTTTGAAACGCTCCTCCAATCAATCATTCCTTATTTTTAAGCTAAACATGCAACGCGCTATAAATAACACATAATTAACATACAACCTTATACATACAACAAAATTTAATCCTCTAACAATTTTAAAAATTAGAAAGACTTGAGGGGAGTTGGTCAAGGACTACATGTGTAGATTTGTCTAAGCTAGGTGCTTTTGTTCAATGATTATGCCCAAAAAAAGTTATATTAGTTTGGCTATAAGGGATATGCATCTCGAATTAAAAAAAATATATTTGGTCAAATATTTGCGGATATTTTTGACCTAATCAAACATGTAATCGAATACGAAGAATTGTCAAAGAAAAAGAACTGTAGAAGTCACCATGGCAAGGCCACTCACTATCAAGTATGCGTAGCTAAAGTTTAAGATGACAAAGTTAGTGTCGAAAAAAGTCAATGTGAGAACGAAGTGGGTTAAGCCCAAGTCATTTACCAAAAGAACACAATTCACTACAAGAAAACACTGTTTTTTCGGCGAAATTTTCGGCGGATTTTCGGCGGATCAATTTTGCCGAAAAAACCTTTGTCGGTATTGAATTTTCGGCGGAATTAATTAAAATTATTTTTTTTTTAAAAAAAAAAAAATTCGGCGGAATTTCGATGACAATTCCGCCGAAAATATAATATTTTTATTTTAAAAAAATATTTTTCGGCGGAATTTTCGTCGAAATTCTGCCGAAAATATAATGTTTTTTCGGAAATATTTTTAATATTTCGGCGGAATTTCGACGAAAATTCCGCCGAAAAATATTTTTTCTAAAATAAAAAAAATTATATTTTCGGCGGAATTTTCATCGAAATTCCGCCGAAAAATTAAAATTTTTTTTAATTTAATATTTTATTCCGGGCCTAAATTCATATTTTTTCAATTATCTTCAAATTAATTGTATTTTTTGTTCGTTGTTATAAGCACAATTTGTTTTAAAATATTAGCATAATTACGTAATTTGAATATATGAAGAAAGAACACATTAAATATATTAAAATGCACATATATATTAGAAAATCGTCAGAAATTTTAGAGAATAGAAAAAAAGAACATAATAAGTCAAATTATTCCGCCGAAACATAAAAAACCAATTATTTCCTACCAAAGTTCATACTAATCTCAATCTTCCTCCTCATCGTCGTCGTCTTCTTCCTCATCAACGCCAAACTGAGCCGGTTGAGGGGTAAAACTCGGTTGCTGTGAGCCGCTCGCTTTGTTCAGCGAGATCATCGTTATCATCTGATGCATCATTTCCATTATTTGTGTGTTTTGTTGGGATAGTTGATCGACCCGGTTCTCTAACCGCAGCACCGCCGGATCGGACTGCCTCGACGAACAACCGGGTGAAGAAAAACTATACTGATAAGTTGTCGATGTCTGATAATCTCGCCCGTACTCTCGGCCCTTCTTTGTAGGCGCCCCAGTAGCCTGATCAAACAACTCATTTAAGCTTTCTTGCGTGGAGGGATCAGATACGTCCGCATCCCGCATATCCGGATGATTTTGAACTAGATTTTCGAAATCATCCTGCAATTTTAATTAGTTAACATTAGCAAATTACATAGAATATTTAATTACATTAAACAAATATAACTTACATGAACTTGTTGTGGCTTCGGGTGAACCCATGTGCCTGCCTTTTTATCCGACCCCTTATCTTTTTTTCTCGTAAAACAATGGTAAAGGACCTCACTTTTAAGAGCAGGCCTCTTTAACTTCCCCTCCTACAAGAAGAATATTAATTAAAAAGAAAGAATTAAATCTATTATTGTACGTCAAATAACTAATAATAAAATGTACCTACCAAGTCCATCCGACGCTCAAAAATCGATTTACCCCCACCGGCATACAATGAGCCGCCCCCAACTTCCCTATTTATTCTGTTCTGGTCACTCTTCTTTTTCCATTGAGGTGTGCCCCAATACGTAGCCAGCTCTTGAAATATTGGTTCGGGGAGCCACGGTGGCCGACCATTCCCCAGCGCAATAGCTTTTCTAATGTCGCAATACATGTCAACCATTTTTTTGGCCGCACGATTATCAAAAGCTTTCTTCATATGGCCCGTCTCCTCCGGCCTAAAACAAATATATTTCTAACAAACACAAATAATATATTGTCACTCAAAGATGTTAAAATAAAAGAAATACTCACAAAATAATGTAAGAAATTTAGACATATACAATTTCAATTAAATTACCTGCCATTCACCGAACCATCGTAACTTAACATTTTCAGGAACCTTGCCATAACTGAAGTATGGCCTGTCCATCTGGCTCTTTATAACATTCCCAATCGGCCCACCACCTTTTTTACCGGGATAAAAACTACAAGAGAGTTCAAAATTTTTTGTCAAACATATACGATTTATTATCAGTTCTATTTGAAGTATCAAACTTAAAAAAAAAAAAACTAACTGATTCGAACCAATTGGTGTAACAGTAATCTTACTACTCGATCCAGGTGGAGGTGTGGGCATCGCATACGTGTCCTGAATACCTTCTATATCGGCCTGAGTCAACTCGTCAACCTCCGCCTGTGGTTGCTGCTGGGGTAGCGGCGGGCTAGGAATATGCGATGTAACAGGTGGACTGTGCCCGCTAGGCATCGAAGGAGTTGGCATAAATTGCATAGGAATGTATGGTGGTGGACTATGGCCTATACGAGTGGATTGGTAAGAAGGGGAGGAGCCCGAAAGTGACGCTGAGGATGTGCCTCGATGGGATGAAGACGAACCCGGATTATGTGACGGCCTATCAGTTGATCTACCATATGAAATCTTATTTTTCCCACGCCTCATCTATATGATTGAAAATTATACAAAAATTATCAAATACAAAATTTTATTATCAAACAAGGTATATTACAATTATATGCCGACATAAATAATTTATGCATATATCCAATTAAGTGCAATAACGTATTTTAACCCGTGATCACAACGACGTTAGTCATGCACATATATATATTAAGTCTATCTATATATTAATAAAATCTATATATCTTTTTGATTTACCATGCAATGTAACTTAATCATCGCTCGTTTCGGCTTCATCACTATCAACCTCCTCAATATCTTCTTCATCAGTATGTATAACCTCATTCAGCTCCCCTTCATCAATCGGTATTAATGTCAAATTTTGGTCGCACATAGATCCAACAACGTCATCAGCAGTGATGTCTCGCACACTTGGCCCATCATCATTTTGGTAAGCGACTTCCAACGCGTGTTCAACATCAACACGACCTGTCGCTTTACTTTTAATGACAGCGAGCCATCGCATTTTCTCTTGAATTTTTTCTGGATACTTAACAAAGTATACCTGTCGGGCTTGTTGTGCAATTATAAAAGGATCATATTTTCTATACCTACCTGATTGTTTTACTTCAACAATTTCGCATTCTGGATGTACAATACGAGTCCCTCTTCGAGGTGTGGGATCGAACCACTCACATTTGAATAAAACAACCCTTTTTATTGGCTCACCAGTGTATTCCAACTCTAATATTTCATTCAAGATTCCGTAGTAGTCATCCTCTATGGCAGCATCCTCATAACTGCCTTTCACCCAAACCCCGCAATTCATCGTCTTTTTCCCTTGACACCACGAGGAAGTGTGAAACTTGAAACCATTGACAAAATATGTATGATATGTTCTCATTTTCATATTAGGACCCCAAGCCAATTGATTTAAGAATAGATCCGTAATCCCGTTTACTGGATTATGAACCTGTAAGATAAATATCCGCTTGCATCATTAATAGTAGGTAGAGCTTCATAAGTAATAAAAATATTAATTTTTCGTTAACTTACGTATGACTTAAACCATTCATCAAATTCTGATTCAAGACGGTCACTGGCTTCAGCCTCACCAATTCTAAAGTATGATAAAAAGTAACTGCAATTTGAAATGTAGTTAGTTATTGAAGGGTTAAACATATTTTCTTACAAAACATGTATCATACTTACTTAATGTAAGGTTTAACTTCTTCGCAATTCAAAATGATATGGTGTCTCGCAGCTCTGTATTCTGCATCATGTTCGAAATACCGTTCTACACATTTACCTTGCAAACGACCCACTTGATTGAAAACGGACAATGTTGGTAGAATGGATTCATCTACCCCACCGTCGTCGTTCCTTCCAGGTCTATTTCTTAAAGATCGAACGTGTGATTTAAAGTAGAACGAACAAAAATGAGCTGTTTCACGTCGCAAATACGCCTCACAAATAGAACCCTCGACCTGGGCTTTTTGTTTGACTGTTTTTTTAATTTTTCCCAGATACCTGTTTGAAATTACAAAAATATCAATCATGTAAATTTTCATTAATGTATAATTACAAAAAATGGAATGAATTTATTTTGGGTTATTTAAATACCTCTCGAATGGGTACATTCAACGAAATTGAACCGGGCCTCCATTTCTTGCTTCTTCGATCAAATGAATTGGCAAGTGCTCCATCACATCGAAAAAACTAGGTGGAAAAATGCGTTCCATTTTACATATAATCACAGGAATATTTTTTTCCATCTTGTCCAAATCGGTATGCCTTAATGTGCTGGAACATATGTATCTAAAAAACATACTTAATTCAGCAAGTGGTTTCCAGACCTCGTCAGGTAACTCTTTAAAGGCAATAGGCAACAACTTCTCCATAAAAATGTGACAATCGTGACTCTTCATGCCATGCAATTTTGCTTGCTGTGAGTCAACGCAGCGACTCAAGTTGGAAGAATAACCATCCGGCATTCGAAGTTCTTTAATCCACTCACATATCATCCGTTTTTGTTCAAGAGTAAAGGTATACTTCGCCTTAGGTTTTCCCCATTGTCCATTGGGCTTTAGGACCAACTGTAGCTCAAGTCGCCTACAAATTTCTTGCATGTCCAGCCTTGCATTTGCATTATCTTTAGTCTTCCCTGGTATATCCATAACAGTGTTGAAAATATTATCAAATACATTCTTCTCAATATGCATTACATCTAAATTATGTCGTATCAAGAGATGCTTCCAATAAGGTAAATCCCAAAAAATACTTTGTTTGGTCCAATTATGTTCAACACCGTAGCCCGATGTCTTACCCATAAATGGTTGTTCTGTTATTTTCGGCAACCACTGAACATCATTCCATACCAAATCCCCAGTAGGCACCGGGAGGGGAGGATCATTCTCGACCAGATTTTTTTTAAAGTTAATCTTGTTTCTTCTGTACTGGTGATTTATGTCCAAAAAGCTTCGATGACAATCAAACCATGAATTCTTTCGTCCATACTTCAACGTAAATGCTTTGCTATACCCTATACAATACGGACAAGCTAGTTTACCGGCTGTCATCCATCCCGACATCATTCCGTAAGCCGGGAAATCATTTATAGTCCACATTAATGCAGCACGCATAGTAAAATTTTGTTTTGCATGTACATCGTACGTGGATACGCCATCTTCCCATAAAAGTTTCAACTCATCAATCAGTGGTTGCAGATATACATCAATTTTCACTTTTGGATTTTTAGGACCAGGAATAATGCATGTCAGAAACATGTATGGCATTGTCATACACATTTCAGGAGGCAAATTGTACGGAGTCACAATTACTGGCCAACAAGAGTATGACGCCGCGGATTGGGAATACGGCGTGAACCCATCAGCACATAAAGCAAGCCGCACATTTCTAGGGTCACTAGAGAAGTCGGGATATACTTCGTCAAAATTTTTCCAAGCTTTCCCATCTGACGGGTGACACATAACATCGTCAGGTCGCCGATGCTCTGCATGCCATCTCATGTGAGGTGCTGAGCTAGAAGATGCATAAAGACGTTTCAATCGTGGAATAAGGGGCAAATAATGCATTCGCTTCTGCGGGACTTGTTTTGCACGCACACGCCCCCCACTATCACGATATCTTGGCGCACCACAGAATGTACAATGCACCGCGTCTGCCGTTTCCTTGTAGTATAACATGCAACCACTTATGCAACAATCTATTTTCTTACTTGTCAACCCTAATTTTTTCACTAATTTTTGTGCCTCATAAAAATTAGTTGGCATGTTATGACCAGCAGGCATTACTTCTGACATCAATTGGATGATTTCGTCCAATCCATCTTGTGCAACATTATAATCACTTTTTATGCTCAATAACCGTGCAGCAACAGAAAGTGGAGAATGATCTATACATCCAGGCCACAACTCTTGATTAAACTCATTCAAAAGGTCAAAAAATTTTTGAGTTTCAGGATTAGGTTGTTCCACACAATCGTTTGGTATTTCACCCCCTACCTCTTGCCTAGCAGCATCAAAACACATTTCAACATAACGTTGCAATGGGTCATTATCTGTACCACTACTTGATGCGCCAGGGAATATGACAGAGGGCTCGACCTCACCATGCTCAGTCCAATACCAGTAATTTGGTTTAAAATCATTCGTTAACAAATGTACTGCGACATCATCCAATTTTAACAAATGACATTTTCTCTGACATTTCTTACAAGGACACCGAATTTCGTCATACTTAATATAGTCCGGACAACTCTTCGCATGTTCTATGAAGTTCATAACGCCGTCATAAAATGCTGGTAAAAGCCCTCCTCGACTAGGATAAGTCATTGTATACATCCACGTTCTATGTTCCGGGATATCCATCTACATATGCGTATTAATTTTATAAGTTTAGTATTTTTAATCATTTTGTTAAACTAGAAATCGAATAACTATTTCCTATTATTTAGCCTATCAACTCGTATTAAACCAATTATTCAATATCCATGTACATGCTTATTTTAGTACATTCGAATAGGTTCGTACAAAAAACATCGAACAACATTCAATATTCACCGAATAACATCATTCTATAACACAACACGTATCAAGCATGTACTTAAAATCAATAAGTATGAAAAACTATATTATTTACATACATATATATATACAACGAATATATACCATCCCCTTATTTCTCCACATCACACAAGCACAGAAAAACCAACAGCAAGCAATGGGAAGGCTCCACCCCTTCCCCCAATTCCCGTTCTCCATCCCACATCACGGACTAGCCTACTATCTATAAACTATCTAATTGTATACATATATATATATATATATTTCAAAGTTAGCCGTACTTACCTTTACTTTAGTAGTACTCCCTAGCTGATAATAAACTCAATTACCTACAATAAATACCAAATTCAAGATATTACACAAAGAAATCTAACATCAAATTCACAAATATTACCAAATAATCAAACATAATCAAACTTACAAAATATTTTTGAACAAAACAGTCGTGGGGGGAGGGGGCTGGGGGGCAGGGGGAGGGGGCTGGGGCTGGGGACGGATGGGGGGGGCGGGGGCTGGGGACGGACCGGAGGGGGCAGGGCGAGGTGGGCTGGGGGGGGTGGGGCCGGAGCTGGGCGGGGCGAGGTGGGCTGGGGACGGACCGGGGGGGGCTGCGCGACGGTGCTGGTGGCGGCGGTTGGCTGAAGCGGCGGCGGTGGCGCCGGCGGCGATGTTGGACAGGGGGAGGGGGAGGGGGAGGCGTGGGGAGAGGGAGAGGGAGAGGGTGAAAAATGGGGGGGGGGGAGTTTTGATCCGAATTTTTTTTTTTTTTTTAAAATCAGATAATTTTCGGCGGAATTTCTGCGAAAATTCCGCCGAAAATTTGAAAAATATATTTAAATTTTTTTTTAATATTTTCGACGGAAATTCCGCCGAAAATTATTAATTTTTTTTAACTCTGAATTTAAATATTAATTTAATTTTAAATCCGAAAATATTTTTTAAAAATATTATGAATTTGTTGGATTAAAGCATATACTATTTAATGTGATTTTTTTTGAAAAATTCATCGTTCTTCTTATTAGTTGATTGTTTTCTTCATCCCATAAAATAAGTAATTTACAACTATTAGACATAAATTCTCAATACATAAATTCTTCACCCCATAAAATACGTAACCCATACAAGTTCTATAATTAAACTTATTAATCGAGTTACCCAATTCTCTTGTGCAATAGCTAATTAATTTAAACTCTATGATATGAATTATGGCAAGTAAGAATAGTTCATAATCTCGTTATACATTTCAACCTCAATTTTTACATTAAGCAGAATTATTTTTGTCAAATTAAGTTATTTCATTAATCCTAGTGTAGTCCGTACAACTTGTTCTACTAATTAAATCCGAATACCTCTATCATTATATTAGTTTGTTTTAATAAGTCGTTACAAGTAGACATATTCACTCCACTAAATCATAATAAATAATATCCCACACATAATTGATTTGTTTTGAGACTTAACGAAATAAAAGTTGTATAAAGTCATAATAAACACAATTCTTGAAGGAAATGACACATATAATAAACACAGACTTAATTTTTCATATTTATTATGTATTATTTATAAAAAAATATATTCTACAATGTACCCCAACAAACTTGTGGCATTTAGTTTTTTTTTATAGTTAAAAGTTAATATAATTTACTGTTGCCCTAAAAAAATTCAACTTTCAAATAAAAACAATAATAAATGGAATAACAATAAATATACATAACAAAAACTATAGTATAAAATAACTTAAAAAAAAAATTAAAGCCAGTCATGATTATCAAAAACATAAATTTTTAACATCGGAAAATTTATAAATTTATTTTTGATTTTTTTTATTTTTTTTCGGCCGAAAATATATACCGAAAATATATAAATTTAATTCTTTTTTTTTTATTTTTTTTCAGCGGAATTTTCGGCGGAAAATTCCGCCGAGAATATTTAAATTTATTTTTTAAATATATAATTTATTTTCGGCGGAATTTTCCGCCGAAAATTCCACCGAAAATATATAAATTTAATTCTTTTTTTTTAATTTTTTTTCAGCGGAATTGTCGGCGGAAAATTCCGCCGAAAATATTTAAATTTATTTTTTAAATATATAATTTATTTTCGGCGGGAATTTTCTGCCGAAAATTCCGCCGAAAATATATAAATTTAATTCTTTTTTTTTTTAATTTTTCTTCGGCGGAATTGTCGGCGGAAAATTCCGCCGAAAATATTTAAATTTATTTTTTAAATATATAATTTATTTTCGGCGGAATTTTCAGCCGAAAATTCCGTCGAAAATATATAAATTTAATTCTTTTTTTTTAATTTTTTTTCGGCTGAATTTTCGGCGGAAAATTCCCCCGAAAATATTTAAATTTATTTTTTAAATATATAATTTATTTTCGGCGGAATTTTCCGCCGAAAATATTAAAAAAATAAATTTTTTTTTTTTAAAATCCGCCGAAATATTTCGGCGGATAATTCCGCCGAAAATTTCCGCCGAAAATAGCGCGTTTTCTTGTAGTGATTTGCCCAACCCTAGTAAAACCAATGACATTACAACCTCATGGCTCATATCAAAATGCATCTTGATATGTTGAACAAGCTGGACACTACTAGAAAATTGACGATTTGTGACAGAATTTGCAATCAATTTTTGCTGAAAATTGATCACAAAATGCTTTTGCCACTGCATTTGCAATCGATTGGAGTTGGTGGCAAAAACCCTACTCGCAAAATTTGATACCAAGTTTGTGATCGATTATCTTTGCGACTGATTTTGCAACTAAAATAGGTAAGTTGCAAAAGATGTTGACGTGGAGCGTGGATGACGATCTTTGCGATCAACTAGGTTGGTCACAAAACTGGTAGTTTTTTTATTATTTGGGACCAACCACATCCGTGGCAAATTTCGTCGCTTTATAATTTATTATCCAATTTATTTTTAAATTAAAAACATTTACCTTTGACTTTATCAAAATTAATACACTATAAATATTTACTTAAATAATTTCAAATACTAATTTTATTTTCCTATTGAGTAAAGTGAATAATAACACTCAATCAATTTAAATATGTAAGTCAAATATTTGAATTTATTTTATTGACATTAGTTATTTGTTCTTCGAATCGCTAATTAAATTAATGACTTTTCATTGAATATATAAATAAAATATTTATAGTTTGATTAATTAATTCAACTGGTCAATTAATACATATATAATTATATCGATTATTTTTTTAATCAAAATTATTTACTTTTGACTGTATCAAAATTAATACCTTAAATATATTTATTTAAATGAATAATACCACTCAATCAATTTAAATATATAAGTCAAATATTTGAATTTAATTTATTGAAATTAATTATTCGTTCTCCGAATAGCTAATCAAATTAGTAATTTTCCATCAAATATATAAATCAAATATTTGTTTTTTAAAACGTATATATAAATGAGAAATATATATACATATATATATATATATATGTTTAATCAAACTTACATTAATATCAGTATGCATTCTACAATGTACGAATTTTATAAATAAATTCAACTATGTACTAGGTTTACTAAGTACGCTATTGAAAAACTAACTTGATCTGTCAATACAATGTCGTCTTTTTTATTTTTTTTCGTATCATCTCTCTCTCCTATTTTTTCTCTATTCCAATTACTAGCATATATATATATATAACTTTCATTCATTATTTCATAGTACTAGAATGATGGACACTTTTAAATTTATAACATTAGTTATGCACAACAAAAAACCAAAACCATTGAAATGGGATCTAAACTAATAGGTGGCCAAATTTTTTTAAAAAATTAAAATAAAACTTTTGCGACAGACAAAATCGGTCGCAAAAAAAGGGAAACGATAAAAAAGAATTTTGCGACCGAAATAGTCAGTCGCAAAACAATGATAACGAATTTTGCAACTGATAAAATCGGTCGCAAATATCGCTTACCACTTTTGCTACGGATTAGGTCGGTCGCAAAGTCGCGCCAAATTTTTTTACACAAGGTGTAAATTTTGCAACCAAATTACTATTTTTGCAACCGATTTAATCCGTCGCAAAATTTTAGTCCAAAATTTTGGTCATTTGTGCTAAAATCCATTGCAAAAGGTGGTCACAAATTGCGGCCGATTTTTTCGGTCACAAATTATAGTTTTTCTAGTAGTGGAAATTCTATTATGATATGGAAAGCGTTATGGTTTTGATGTATCAAAAACTGCGGCTATTTTTGACCAACTGTTGACTAATAGCAAAATCAAAATTTCTAATGATCATAGGATATCATCAACCAAAAATCTGCAATGTACGTCCTATTGCAAGTTTCACAATGTTTGGATTCGCAATACTAATAAGTGTTCAATTTTAAGATGGTTGATCCAGTACTATTTGGATAATGTCACTTTACACTTCTTACGTGAATGGATGAACAAAAAGCAAATCGGGATCGACTTGGAGTCCTTTCATTCAGAAGAAGTGAACATGGTTAACATGCAAGATAGGACCATCAAAAAAGAAGGCTAATAGAATGAACAGATGGTAGTGCGGCCAGGGTTGCAATTAGGGTTCCGTGAGAGATGCCATTCCAAAATGGCATCAGTGCTATAATTCTATTCGACACGAATGTTGAGTCCATATTTTTCTTAGGCCAATCCCACGACTGGATTTCCTATATTTCCAGAGCTGCCTCACGAATTTTGAAACTTGAAAATTCAAATACTTCCGGAGAGGATTTGGTGGTTTGATTTTTCTTGAACTTGATTTGATCTTCAATAACATGATTTGTAAGCTTCGTATATTGATTACAAACCAGACGCCGAGAATTTCGATAAATGCTATGAACACCATAGACTTGATTTGAAGTAATTTTGGAAAGAATGCTAATTTGCTAGTTTAGCACCTTGTCTGCAGATCGAATGCCTTGGTTTGGATGGTTTTCATGAAAAACACCTAGAATGTCACCTTGATCGTTGTGTATTTGACTTGAGAAAAATGCTGATTTGTCGGATTGGCACCTGGATGGTAGATCAAATGCTTGAATTTGATGATTTTTTGTGAAAAACGGCAAAAACTTTGCCTTGATCACTTCAAAGTTTCTTGAGAGAGCTTCGAGATTTCCTCTGCTTCTCTTGCTTCGAAGGTTTCTTATCTTATTGGCTTGTAGAGAAGGCTTTATTTATAATTGTAGAGGGGGGTCTTTTATCATATTTTCTTGATAAGATGACACAATTTGATTGACCGATCTATATTTGCTTGCAATTCTTGATTAAAGATATGATTTAAATTGTCAAAATAATAATATATAGATTCAATTACTTGCAAAATATTATTTTTATTACTAAAACAACAATATCTAGCTTGATTTGTTTGAAAGATATTATCTTCATGGACAACTATTGTGATTTGACACTTGACACCATTTGATCTGCCAAGAAAATACATATAAAAATATCCATTAATTTACTATTTTATTTAGGAATTAAATTTGATAAATTCCCAAAATATAAATAAAAAGTATATTATATATTTACTTGACATGTGTCGCCATCCAATGAGTTACAAGTTTAGCTTGTCTACAAGTGCTCCCTCAAGACTTGTTCACAAACAATGCATCAAGTGCGCCTTAAAGGGAGTAAGTCTTGATTTTTTCTTTGTATTTTTTTTTTTCAATTTGGGTTTGAAATATGTGCAGACATTAAAATTTGAGCTAAGAATAATGGACGGAATCTCAAGTCGAATTTTGATTGCCCATTTCTCTTTCTGTTTCTTTTTTAAAAATTAATGTGGCCCAATACTTTCCTTTTTTCTCAAGTGAATTTACCCGTTAAAACATACAGTGCACATAGACTTGAAGCACCCAAAAGTCCAAAACCAACTATGTATTTGAAATCAGTAGCCTTAGCAGCTCCACCTTCCTCTTTTTTTTTTTTGGTTTTCTGTAATAATAACTCAACTTGGGCACACGATTGTGTATGTGAGTTTGAAGCACTACTAGATCACACAGATTTTTCCTTTTGAAACAAAAAAATTAGATTTGCTGCTCTATGTATTCTGTCCTTCTAAAAGAAAAGACTTCACATATTTCCCAAATTCCTTTCCTTCTTATTTCTTTACTTATTCCTTTAAAAGCGAACAAACATGTGGACCTCCTATTGGTGAATCGTGATCAATACGACAATACCCATCTTGCCTTCATATCCTTCGTCATGGTCCGCCCTGCATTATGTATATGTTTGATAAATTACTTGATGAGGCTATGGCCTTCTAACTTCCTAAAATAATTCCTTTATTTTTTTAGGCGCTGGAGTTTTGAAGACATTGAAATTGGTTTTCACTAGAACTCCCAAGCTATTTTTTTTTTTTTTTTGTCTTCTCAGTTTATTGAATTCTAAAAATCTAACAATTTTCTGAGGTACTTGAACTTTAATAGTCGAACAAAAATTGCAGCCCTTTTTACCTATCAAGTCAACTTCTAAGTTCCTTTTCTTTTTTCTTTTTTTCTTCTTTCTTTTCTTTTACTTATTATCAAGTTGACTCGCTCTTTTTTGCTTGTATTTATTTGGAACTTGATAGGTTACCATGGTGTATTTAAAGATTATTCATCTTCTTTTGGAGTAAAGCACTTTATTATTCTTGATGACGATAAACAATTCATCGAGAAGAGTGCACTTTTAGCAGTTTATGGCCCATTTGTCAACTGATATGTGAAGCAGTGGTCAAAAATAACGAATTCACTCAACAAAAAAGAATGGTCTTGGAGGTTCATTTGAGCAAGAGTCCAAGGCGTGATGTTTGGAAAGCAACCCATCACAAGCATTTAGATGGGCTAAGTGGGGAGACATCATTCAAATCGAAATCGCAACTCATCACAAACATTGAGACGAGCCAAGTAAGGAGACGCCATTCAATTCAAAGGCGAATTCAAGTATATTAAAAGCTATTGAGAGTAGACAGAGGACATTCTCATTCGGTGCGAACGCAAATTGGTGAAGGTCGGGATCAACGATATGGTGTATGCTTTATTGTTCACATATGACTGCCACCCATAGGTCATCAAAATATTTTGCGATGCGTGGTATCCGACTACAGATACTATTTTAATTTTTTGTGGAGAGTCGTCCATTTCGTTGTGGGATTTGTTCATATTTGTAATTTGACTTATAATAATTCAAGTATATAATTAAATTATAGGGAGAATTACGTTGGGCTACCCTGTAGTTTGCCTAAATTACAAATAAAACTCTCGTTTTTTGAAAATTATCTAACAAATCTCGGGATTTGTAAATATTTTACAATGTCAACCTTCTGTCTACAAACATTAGGGTTTGTAACAGAAACAATCAAGTTTTTATTTCATTCTTCCTATTTTACTCTTTTGGTCAAAGTTTGAATAAATTTGACTAATTTTTTAGGACTAAAATGCCCTTTGGGCCAAATCTGATTTTGCTGTAATCCTTATTACTATCAAACATTTCCATATGTATCAAACTTAGAGGTTATTTGAGTCCTAAAAAATTAGTCAAATCTACTCAAACTTTGACCAAAAAGATAATATAAGAAGAACAAAATAAAAATTTGACGATTTCTGTTATAACTCCTAACATTTATAGACAGAAGGTTGATATTATAAAATATTTATAAATTTCAAAATTTATTAAATAATTTTTTAAAAATAAAAATTTTATTTATAATTTAAGCAAACCTCATAGTACCCAGCATAATTATTTTCAAATTTTATATGTATCAATAAAGAAAAGAATGGGTATAAAATTGGATTATTAAGAGAAAACAAAAAAAAAAAGACAAACTTTAATCCGACATGCCCCGAATTACACGTCTCCGTACACGAGAAAAAATGAAAGAAATTATCATTGGCCCCACATACCCTGCCCAAAATTATTCCCCTTTTCCTCTACGGTCATCTCTCGTACAATTCCTTCGTTTTCAAAAGTAGGATCGGGTTCCATTAACAAAAGTCGCCAGTTATGTCTGTGGACCATTCTACGGGACTATGCTATGTACATGCAGGCTGCAGCCTGAACCATATAAACCCCTCGATAAACACAGGACCAAAATCGAAACCCTCGGCTAAAATCACTCCCTAAATTTCAGTGTTGTAAAAATTTCGAAAATGGCCGAACAGTTGACGGAGGAGCAGATCGGTGAGTTCAAGGAAGCATTCAGCCTCTTCGATAAGGATGGCGATGGTATGCCCCTCTCTTGTTTCGGATTTTTCATTAGTTTGATTTTGATGTTCTTTTCGGATTTTGCGTTCTTCTGTTTTGATTTTTGTTCCTTGTAGCTAGTGAATCTGTTTGTGTTTTTCGGAAACGGATCTATATATTTTTTTGATGTGCGAGGACGTAAATGGCGAATACATCTCGAAGCTCGCGTTCCCTCTCTCCCTCTCTCTCTCTTTTTCTTTATGGGTTTCTCTTAGTTTAGTGATACAGGAATCATGTGCGAAATATTTGAAGTTTCTTTGAAATAACCTCTTAGTGATAAAGGAATTATACGTTTGGGAATCTATTGGGTTCATATACGCAGTGATGCAACTGCTTGAATTTGCATAATAGTGCTCGTATATTCTGATCTTGTCTCTATACATGTAGAACAGGGACTCTTAGTGGCTTCCCTTTCTTGTTTTGAATCTGATTTATATATTACGGACTATATAGTTTAGCCGTTTCATTTGGTATGTCATGTCGTTTTAATGGTTTATTATCAAAATGATACGATTCGTTCTCAACTCTCCAACTTCCAAAGCACTTGCTTTTCTTTTCTTTCTTTTTTTATTAAAGTAAAGCAAAAAGTGTCATGTAAACCCCACTCATTTTGTTTTATTTTTATATTAATTGAAGAAAGAGTTGATTTAGTCCACGCGTTATATTTTTATTTTTTTCCATAGAGGAAGCCTGGACCAACTCAAGGCTTCTTAGTTCATTTATTATAGTAATTTACTGTTTCGAATTTCACTTTTTTCTTTCTTTTTCTAAATTTTACTAAAGAGAAGCATGAAGTAAATTAATACTTTTTGAATGAGAAACTAAGGGAGTATTTTGGTCCTGTTTTGTTTTGTGGTATTTTTGAAGAAGTATTTTGGTGTGATATGTTTTGGTGTTTGGTGAATTTGTAGAGATTAAAAGTAAGTCATTTTTCACTTTGGGTAGATTGTAGATGTCGATTGAAAAGGGTGAACTATGCTTGCTAGTTAAAACTTGATTTTCCAATTTTCTAAATAACACTATTATTTTAAAAGGGTGAACTATATTATGTAAAAACCATTATAAATAACATTTAAAAAGTCCTTTTATACAATTAAGGATTTATTTAATACTGACTGTTTGGTTGACAATAAAAGGATATCATTATTATCATTTAACAATAATATGTACTGGGATGATTAAAAAATTTGGGAACTTCATGTCGATGAGTCTTTAACTTCTCGTAGATGCTAGTTTTTCTCCTAGTTGAAGGATGCTACACCTACAGAGATCATTATCATATACCCAATCCCTGTTCCTTATTCGTATCTTTTCAAAATTCAGCGGAGTTAGGAGCGACTAGACTCTTCACTGACAGTGAGGGGGCTTATAGTTGAAGTTCTTCTTTCTTGAGAAGGTTACACTTTTGTTTCTGTTTCTATTTGTTACCTTAAAAGTGAGTGGATGCTCTCCACATTTTTCTAGCTGTAATATTTTTAAAAGATAAAAGGGTTCGAGACACTTTACCTCCTTTGGCTATTTGGTATGTTTCATTTATTAGATTGATGATTTGAACAATACTGCCCTTATGCCATGTATGCATGTATAGTTGTCAGTATTTTCTTAGCATTCAGTAACAAAAATTAATCTTCAAATTCTTTCTTAACTATAAAAGATAAATATCTAATTCTAATTTTGAGAAAAAGAATAATAGTTTAAGCAGTTCAGTTTTAGAATAGATCAACATACTCATTGGTATAATAATAGAAAAATGTTAAACCTGAAAAATTTGGACTATAAAGTTATTAAATTTGTTTGAAATAAAGTTAACTATTTTGGTTGAAGGCATATTATATATATTTTTTTAATTTAAACATAAATATGTTCTTTTCTTAAAGTTAAACAAAGATGTTCTCCTTCGGTCACTCTTTGAGCTTAAAGTACTTGCACAAATCTGGATTCTCTTTTGAACAAAAAACAGAATATTTATATTTAAGTTAATGGGGGATATAGTAATTTATCTTTATTTAAAGAAGCAATAAAGTACTCAGATAAATAGTTAATAACACAACCAAAAGAATCTTTTCTGTTTAAAATCTTTTGTTTGCTAGCTTATTATTTTAGCTCTTGTAATTTGAATTACAGTTATTGATTATCTTTTCCATCTTATAATTTTTTTTTTCTTGTTAAGAAAGAGTTAAAAGTTAAGTTCAGAGTGCAAGTTAAAGTTGCTCAAAATACTTTGATAACTATGTATGCATGTTGTGAAGAGGTGTAAGGGTAATTTCATCTAAATATTTAATTAAGGGGAGCAAATGTTATATTTGTTAGTTGAGGGTTGAATGCAATGGCGGAGCCAGAAACTTTAGTCAGTGGGGTCATGTTTAAATGAACTTTTATATAAATTTAAAAAAGTATATTTTTACTTTATGTTTCGAAAAAAAATTCAATAATTATCAAGTATTCAAACTAAGATAGATTACATTTTAATTCAATTAAAATAACAAAATAAATATTTTATTTAAAATATTTATTATTTTCTTTAATAACAGTTAAAATTTTTTGATTCTACATAAATTTTTAAAAACTTCTTTGCCATAAATATTCCAAAATTAATATTGAAATCAAACATATTTTATTATTACACATGTTATGTTATAAAAAAGTTAATTTATGTTTATCGAATTATTTTTTATGATAAAAATTTGTAAAAATATAAACATAAAGCTCTATTTCCCATCCATTGGCACAAAGCTCAATACTAAGGACTGTATATTTGTACATATACATATATATTTATGTGTTCATGAGTATAAAAAATGAGTTTGTTTTTGTTTACAACCATATTAATTGTTAAGTAAAATCTTCCAGTTTTGTGTTTTTTCTTTTCATTTAATGACCCTTTCCCATGTAAATTTGCAATTTGGGCAATGGGTTCAATATAATAATTTTATTGTTCAAACAACGCAAGTAACCTAGGTTCATGCTTGTAATGTGCACGCATAAGAGAAACTTGTAAAAGTTGAGGGGGTCAATTGACCCCCCTGCCACCAACGTGGCTCCGCCAATGGGTGAATGGTGCATATTTCATAATTGAGTTGGGTGAAGTGTATTGAATCCAAACTAAGAGGACAATGTCAATTTAAAAAGTAATAATAAAGGCTTAAGCTGGAGTTTGTTTATACCTTTTTGTTTATATATATATATATATCCAAAAATACTCTTCTGAGTCTCTTCTGAGTGTGGAACTTTCCATATTTCTTCATAGGAAAATTCTCATCTTTACTTTGTGGTACTTCATGTTCTTTTTTGTTCCTTTCCTTTCCTTCCTTTTCTTTTTTATTTTTTTTATTTTTAATTTTGATAATTAACTTTTAGAAAACTATCATACGGTCATGTTTGTATTGCCTGCTGCTGGGACTTGCTTGAGTTGATTTCTCCTCAGCGTATTGCTCTTTATATTGATTGACTGCATTAGTGTTGATGGCTTAATGTGCATTGACAAACAGAACATTAATCCTGTGACGAGCCAAAGATTTGATTACATAGGCCGTTTTCAATTTCAAAGTGAGAACCCACTTGGCATTTAAGCAATTTGATCCATGATATGATTTCCCAAATGAGGTATCTGTCCATTGCTCAGGTTTTAAGAATGGTTTCAGTATATGACAAATTCAATTGTATATTTGATCTGGTTGCAAACAACTTCGTAACATTTACCAGTTAGAGACTATTGTAAAGTATTTGTCCGAAAGATGTAAGACTGGAAACAAGAAAGCATGTGAATTGTACGATTACGAAATGGAGGAAAAATGAAGTTGGCTGTTTGGCCATTGAAAGTGGAGTCATCTCAACTGCTCCCTTCTAGCTTGTTTAGTATCTTTTAACTGTAGACACTTATCTACCAATTTCTTTGTTCTTTTATAGTGCTATTGTTGTTAGGATATTTTGGCAATGCAATTTTGTCGAAAAAAATTTGAAGTAGGAATTGCCTTGATCTCGAGATATATAGTATGGAACTATATCTTACATATAGAATACGATGCTCCTGCTTGCGAATGTAGTACCAACCTTTGATTTCTCATCATTCAAGAGAATGGTTCCAATAGCGTATCGATAGGTATTGTTCCATGAAAAGTTCTTAACACATCTGTTTTCTTAGTTTCTCATCTTTTAAGGTTCTTTGTTTATGGGGGAGAGTTGATGTCTTTGCTCATGTCTAACATGTATTGTTGATTTGTCAAATGCCATGAATTGTATCCAAAATTCTGTTGCATTGTTCAACTGCCCTTTCACCTGTACAGTGCTCTGAAAAAAAGAAAAAAAACCAATTTCACGTTTTACTGTCACATCCTACTATTTATAGGTTGTATCACAACTAAGGAGTTAGGGACAGTGATGAGGTCACTTGGACAGAATCCTACTGAAGCTGAACTTCAAGATATGATTAATGAAGTGGATGCTGATCAAAATGGTACCATTGACTTTCCTGAATTCTTGAATTTGATGGCTCGCAAGATGAAGGTAAGTTTGGTTTTATCCTAATGCTTAATACTTCCATTGGAAATATTAATAATGCTATGCTAGGACCTGGATGTGATTGATTCGGCAAATCTTAGTTATACTCATCTGGAAGTGCTTATCTTTTATTTTAGCTTCTCCTCTCTCATGTTCTTTGAAATATTAATAAGTAAAAATATGTAGTATGAGAAAATCAATCTGGTTTTTATTTCTACATGCGTATAAAATATGCCAAGTGGAGTCAACTGGGTTCTCTGTTTGTGAAGGACACCGACTCGGAGGAGGAACTTAAAGAAGCTTTCAAGGTCTTTGATAAAGATCAAAATGGTTTCATTTCTGCTGCAGAGGTATTTCTACTGTTTTTTCTTTAGCCATCGGATCACAGCTTTTGGGACTTAGTTCTGTTATTTAAACCTTTTAAATTTGAAATGTGTGAATAAAAATTGCAGCTGCATCATGTGATGACAAACCTCGGGGAGAAGTTGACAGACGAGGAAGTTGGCGAGATGATACGTGAAGCTGATGTCGATGGTGATGGGCAAGTGAACTATGAGGAGTTTGTGAGAATGATGCTTGCTAAGTGATTGCGCCAGTTTGTGTTTAAATAGGCTGTGTGATATGGATAGATGTCAGATTGTTTGCTGCTAAGCCTTTCCTAGATTACAGCTGCTACTTACTCTCAACAAGTATATGGACATATGAACTTTAATATTTGGAAGTTTGAAAATTATAGTTCTTTTTCTTTTCACCACGTATGGCTCTCTTTATGCATCATCTTCATGCTCTTCTCATCCCATGGTGTTCCCACCATAAGTTAACGATAGATCATTAATATCCTTACATGTTAAATATGCTTTGGTCTATTGCGTGGCATGTGAGACTAAGAAACGAGTGGCGTGTGAGACTTCTAGTTTGTCACCTTGAATCTTCTATTACAAATTTGTACATCTTCTCCTGTACAACACATGCTATGTGTATTGGTATCGATAGATAGTTGAGAAAATTCGTGTATTGGTATCAATGGATAGTTGAGAAAATTCGTCATATCAACAACAAAAAAAAAAAATTAAAGGTTTTCTTTCTTTATTAAATTGTCCTAACTATTGTGTGTTGGTTAGTGCATTAGAAGATGTTGTACATGTGTGCAGTGGAAAATTCAAACTGTTTATTTGTGGGCTTATGATAGAAAATGTGGCATGTATTAGTTAGTGCAATAGAAGACGTCGTACGGTTATGCAGTAGAAAATTTTGAACTATTTAATTATGGGCTTATGAGCGAAAATGTAAACGCATATCCCAAAAATGGGTTTGGATTGTCCATGGACTGATACCGTTTGTACGGGTTTGTAACGGTATATAAATGGGTCTTGAGTTGGGTACTGGACTTCGATCTTAGGATCCGACCCCGCTAAAATGATCCATTTTTATTTATTCTTATACTTCTATAAATATCAATTGGTGTATGCACATATGAAATAGAAACGCAATATTTTTATTTATGAAAATAATTATATTACTTTGATAACTAATTTACACTTTCGAAATATATTAAAAATATAATGCACGTGAACTTTTAACTCTTCAAAATTAAAATAGACACATGAATTTGTAAAATAATATATATAATTTTTTTTTGTAGCACTATTGGTTTTTGGTCATTGGGCTCCAAAGTTAGGTCCAATAAAATCTTGATAGGGCAAAATGAAATGTTTGATTATGGCTATGGGGAAATTGTAGTACAAATCCGACCCGAGCATAGCCTATCTCGAACCACTAATTGCGTTCCATGAATCCATGTATAACTTTCATGTCTGCCCCTTCTTTTATATCCAGAAACACAATCAACCAACAAAAGCTATCCTCATCGTCTTGTTTTCTAATTTCGTCCCTTTTGTTTTATGCACTTGCAATCCTTCCAAAGTACAAATCTTGGTAACGCATAGATACAAGAAATTCTAGTTTTGATAGTTCGATTATAGCGAGACTAATAATGTAACGCTTGACTTATACTTTTATAATATGTTTTGTTGCGTATTTTAAAGAAAGTAATCAATTATATTGAAATTATTATGATACTTGTTATATGACTATAATATATCTAACACTTCAAAATATTTCCCACTCATATTAATGCATGAGTGGAATTCATACTGAATGTGAACAAGGATTATCTCTTTCAACCCTGTCAGTGGCCTATTGTAAAAACAATAAATCTAGCTAATGACATAGATATATGAGATTCTTAAGATCCAACTAATCACGTGCGAATGATTTACATGTATCATGTAATTTGTACATATTTTAGGAAGATTGGCCAATCTTATAGCTGTTACATATACATGTTTGCAGTCAAATTGAATTTGGCCAGAAAAAATTCTTTGACTTATAACCCACGTGCAGTATGTATGTTCATGTCATTGTTATTGAATCAAGAAACACAAAACAAGAATTTGCTCATGAAAAAAGGAAAAAAAAAGAACACCCAAAAGAAGGTACACAAAGTTACTTACTAGTCTCCCTCTATACATACAACTTATATATATCTACTGATCAGTGAGAGAAGAAGCATTTCCAGTGGATGCTGCCGCAGAATGAGACGAGGGCGAATTCTTATGATTATGCATCCACACTTTGAACACTTTCCTATTGATCCCAAGCCCTCTGCAGAACCTCTCGATCTCGTCTTCCTCATCTTTTCTCTGCAGTTTCCACCCCAACTTCTCCGCGAATTCAAGCATTTTCTCCTTCTGCTCCTCCGTGAACTTCGTCCGGAACCTCTTCTTGCTGCTGATCCGCTGCTCCGACAGCTCCGGCGAGTACGCCGCCGCCATCAGCTGCTGCTGCTGCCGGCCCGCTCCCCCGCCGCCATAGTCTATGATCTCCGCCGCCATGTCGTGGGCGGCGCCGCGGCTGACCTTGCGGTGGAAGTTGCGGTGGCAGCCGCATGCGGCGCAGTTGAGGGTCTCGTCGTCCGGCGTGAACTCCCCGCAGCCGTCCGTGGCGTAGTTCCCCAGGCTGGCTGCATGGTTCCGAAGGCATTCTCTGTACATGTCGTTATTGTTGTTATCTCCCTCCATCTCTCTCTCTCTCTTTCTCTCTCTCTCTCTGTGTTTAATTTCTGTGTCTGTATATAATGACCGTGAAGGAGGAAGAAAAAACGTGGTAGCAATGAAATACACTGTGCCACTTTTGTTGACCTTATGAGAAACATGTATTTACCTATGAAGATGTACACACACACACATATATTCATATGGTGTGTTAGATTAGTATCAAAAAAAAAAAAATAAAAAAAAATTGGTGTGTTAGGTGATGGATCTCTACATGAGAGACATATATAGTTTCATGCGGTAAATTATATTTTTTTTTAATTTTTATTTTTCTATATAGTGATCTTTTGAGACGACAAGTGGACAATTGACAGCAAGATTTCGCATTTTTATGTTTACTGAGCAAGAATATCTTGGCAATATATATATATATATATATATATACACCATAATGTGAGGGGTTGTATAGACTATGGGTCTTGTGTGGAGGTTGTGGCTACATTACAGCCATAGTTTTGATGATTGAACAAGTGATAAGTCTAAAAAATTCATGGACCCATACTTTTCATTGTTAGTTGCATCTTTGTTTGTTACACTTTACTAGCATCATCAACAAAGTGGCAATGCAATTCTTTTGACTTTTATGATGAGTTTGGACTCAAAATATTTTATTCTTTAAATCTAACAACATCGCTGATATGTAGGGATTAACTAGAAATGGTCCGAAATGGAATGGCTTTTTGCATGCTCATATTGACTTATTTGTTGCATATAATCCATTGGATGGATTCGGTTACTCTCTCATATAGTGTCATTTTAATTATATTTAAGAAAATTTTAATTTAAATTCGATTTGACTAAGTCAGTGTTAATCGTTTGACACTTGTTCTGTGAGTGTCCACACAAATTTCATCTCCTGTTTTAATGTATGGATATAAGTTAAGTTTAAATATCTCATACTAATTGTATAATTAAGAAATTAATTTTATACACATGGTATTAATGTGAATTATGGAATAAAAGATGAAACACTATTTTGAAATAAAGGATCTTATCTGATGAATGTCACTTTACATCCAATACATTTTTAAACGAATGTCATCTTGCATGTTCATATTAACTTATTTGGTACATATAATCCATGGGATGGATTCGGCCCCTTTGCAATATGGTGTCTCTCTAATTACATCCAATACATATGTACATGAATGTCACCTAATAAAAAGCTTAATCAAATGGTGGAGACTTTATTCCTTAACTACAACACAAACCCAAGTTAAATTAACTTGTTTAAGCTTACATATTTAACTTGGAAAAGTTAATAACTATTCATAAGTCTCACATGTCAATTAAGTTTTTGGAAAATAAAATTAAAATTTTCTCATAAATAATATCTAAACAATTAAATTTTTACCAAAAATTAAAAAAAAATATCAAATTAGAATTCTCCTTGTTGCTAACATTTGGTCGTTCTCGAAAATAAAAAACTATTGCGGCATAAATAAAATTGTAAATTTTTTTCTCTTTTTTCCCCATTGAACAATGCGGCCAAGGGATGTAATCAATAAAATATTATTTACAAAAAGAATGGTGAAAATTTTAGAAAATGGAAGCAAAAGAATTGAATATCAGGAATGAAGAATAATTTTAATTTTTTTTTGATGATTTATTTTTACCTAATCTCATTTACAATAATAAGGAAATTCTCTCTCTCTCTCTCGCTCTCTCTCTCTCTCTCTAATTAAACTGTTAAAAATTCTATTAGATTTACTTCTTCCTTATATCTCAATTAAAAACACCAAAAATCCTATTAAAATTTTTTTTCTCTAGCAAATCCTACAGTATTCAACTTTTTCTAGTGAAAATAACACACAAGAAGGTATTGTGTACTAATTTTGGAATTTATACATTTATTTATTTCTTTTTTTGTGATTAATTTTTGTGTAGAGATTTGAATCTTAGGATTGTTGATAAGAATTTTGATAGTTGTTCAATATTAAACTTAATGAGTCTTGATGTTTATTTGTTGGGCTATTGAAATTTAATGAATCTTACTAATTTGACACTTCATATTTAATTGGGAGTGATATGAGAAATGTGATGGTAGACAAAAAAGAAAAGATATTTTTTGAGTTTTGAATAGATTTTTTGATTGTGAGAACAAAGAGAGAGAGAAAAAATTCTAGTTTAATATTTTTTGAGTTTTGATTATATATCATTATGTGGATTTATGTCAATTTTATTTATAATTGTTAAAAAATTCTTTGTTTAGTAGTTTTTAGAAGCAATTCATTATCCAATATATTTGCTTCTTTTGAAATAGAGATTAACTTGTTATTTTTTTAGTATCATTCTTTTATATATTGTTTTGATTGTTGCATTTCTAATTGGACGTATATGCATAAATATGATAACTTTTGTTATTTTATATGTTAATATTATATATAATCCTTATATTTATACATTTTAATTACTAATGATTTTGAAAAAATTTCGTCTCCCTCAATTAAATTCTTGACTCCGTCTCTAATGGTAGAAAATATTTGTGTTCATGAACAGGGGCCAATCTGACTCTCTGGTGCTTAGTTCCTCCACTAATAATTAATGGCAATAAATTTAACAGATTTTGAATAAATTATCTTTTTGTATAGCATATGGGGTCTATGAATACATTCATTAAAAATATATTAAATTATACATAATATACATAATTGTATATACGTAAGATACATATCGTATCCTTTATTCTACTTGTAATATTTATGTTTAATATATTCATACATGCTAACACGTACTAATGTGTACACAAGTATAAATAATTTATATATATATTTATATATATATATATATTAGCATCAACCAATTTGTTGGTATATAATTCAGTAAATATAGGAAAATTATATATTAAATAAGTGGCATATAGTATTTTAGATATAGTTCCATAAATATATGAATAAAATAATTTTTTTAAAAAAAATCTTAATTTCATTCAATTCCCTATTTTTTGGACATGGCAAGTATAGAAATGCTATATAAATACAATTCCATTTTCTATTTTCATTCCTTCTGAAATTTACTGTTTTTCCACCTTAATTCTTTCCTAAATGCTGATACGATCACCCCCTTAATTACTCAAATCTTCATATTTTCATGAAATTTATAAATTTCATAAACGTATATAAATCATGTTTTTTCTTTGAATTATTGCATGCTTAATGTATCATGATATGTTTCTTTTGGAAAGCTAGGTTTGTTGTTGCATATCGTTGGCTTGCGTACAACGAAAGAGATAATTCTAGAATGAGGTTCTATTGTTTTTGCGAACAATTGTTTCAGTCACATATGATTTTTGTGATCGATTTAAGCCAAAATCGATCACAAAATCGATTACAAAAAATAATTTTTCTAGTAACGTCTCATGACTGAGGTTTTGACTAGCTACAATATTAAAAAAAATACAAGACAAGTATTATTAATCTACATTTGATTTTCATTGTAAAAATTTTCAATATTTAAGAAGAGAATATTGTTGAAGTTAAACCTATTAACTTACATGACAAGTGATACTTGTCATACAACAAGATACTGTGTGTAATATACACACAGCGTACATAAATAATATAACACATTTGCCAAATAATTAACATTAATTTGTTTGAATCGATCTGAGCAAGACTTTCATTGTTGAGTTGCCCTAATAACGAATCCCAAACTCCTATAATTTGAGTCACAATCTAGATGTGACACTTAGCTAATTTACATATTCTAAGGCTTTGGTACACTACAAAATATGGGATTGTCCGATTCTGAAAGACAATAATCATCTTTGTCGCGAAGGCCTAAGTTATGAACATTAGGCTGAGGTAAACATCTTCATGATCAAATCACTTAAAACAAAATGCTTTACGGCTCGCTTGAATAGACTTAAAAAAGTACTTTTCAAATTGTATTTTTTATAGTAAATTTTTTTATAAAAAGTTAAGTAATTTTACGTTTGAATATAATAATGAAAAGTGCTTTAGAAGGTGATTTTATTTGAAACTATTTTGGGCCGCTTTAAAAAAAAAAAAAACCAATTTTTGGCTTTTATCTGACTTCTACTTTTTCTGACTTCTAATTTTTCTAACAAGGCCATTCAAATATATTTTTGTATTTGAAGTGTTTTTTTTATCAAAAAATAAGTACTTTTTATCTAAAAAAAAATCCATCCAAATAAAATCTTAATCTTTTTCTTTTAAATCATAATAAAAGCAAGGTCTTACATGTTATGCGCCTTGGCTTTTTCCACACAGCAACCCATTAATTAGGCGATCTCTATCAAAAAAGAGAGAGAAATGATATTTGCAAGCATTGGCTTTGAAATTACATGCATCTCACTATATTATGTGCAATTATTATAATAGTTTCTTCCTCTGAATTGGACATGACACATGAACAGATGAATGAAAATTGGTTCAAAAGCAATGTATCTCTGGTAATTGCCATTAATTATTAGTGGAGAAACTAAGCACCACAGAGTCAGCTTTGTCCCTGTTCATGAACACAAATATTCTCTATCTCATTGGCTAGCTAGCTAGCTAGCTAGAGCTTGCAACCCTCTCAACATAAGAAATATGTGTTAATTACACAGAAAATCCCTCTAAAACGACCAATTTTCTCCTCGATTTTTTTATAATTACAGTGACATCCCCTGCCCCCCCCCCCTCCTCTTTAAATTTCGCCGTAAACAAACTATGTATTCAACATGTTAGGATTTTTAACAAAAAATATTTGACAACCCTAAACATCAACGCATAATATCGTCTTTTAAGAATATGATATCATTATTTTTTAGTTATTGTTCATTGAGTCATTTTACGCCTTTTATTTGGGTTTTGTAATTATGCAAATATGGAGGGGGTCATTGTAATTATGAAACATTGAGGGGAAGTTGGTAAATTAGATGTTTCGAAGGGGGTTGCTAGTGTAATTGA
>CM047871.1:7802040-7981734 GCA_026212405.1 Petrea volubilis | reverse complement strand
TTGCTAGTGTAATTGGACCTGAAGAATTAATAAAAATTGTTTATCATCTTAAAATGAAATTACAAAACATTGCATATTTGAATGATGCAATCTAGTGGCCATGACCAATGAACAAACAGTATGGGGCTAACTCATTACTAATATAATACAGCACAGTGGGAGCAGGCAAAAAAAAAGTATTATATTTTACAATACATTACATCCCAATCTTCTAGTCCTCGACATATTTGAGCTCGCAGCTCTAAACCCTCCCATATCGGATAAAACAATTTAAAAAAAAAACTAAAAAAGATGAAAATTTTGACTAAATACTTTAAGTAGCATGTTCTGGATGTTATTTTTAGACGAATTGTGTATAATTCAATTTAAAATAGGCTCAACATCTTTCATCCGACGGACCCCACGAGCCTGATGCATGACAAATGATATTAAACTCGTTTATGGAATTAGAATACCTAATTTGGTTGCTGACATGACATGGTCCTAATTATTTGGAGTACTAAAAGACCCGAAATAAATAATAATCTTTCTTTTTGCGCCCGCTCCGACTCAATGAATAATATAAATAAATAAATAAATAAAGAAAAAAAATTGAAAAGATAAGGTGATAATAAGTTGAGAAACAAAGTAAAAGGTAATGGCACAGTCGAAAATAGTGTCAAATATTATTCATCAGGGACTTGAAGAGGATGGGTTTGTCTCCTAATGTGCAGTCACTATAATGCAGTGACCACATGCAATTGCGAAGTACAGTTTATAAGGGGACTACAATGTGTAGTGTGTGGGTCTATCAAACTTTGCACTTGCAATTTGTTAAACCCTTAATTCATTCCTCCTTAAAATTGGGGTCACTTGTCACCTATAATGACTCTTTAGCCCCTCTCATTCGTGCTATGTCTGGTCCTGGGAATTCTATACGAAATCTAAAGGGAGAATTTTTGTCCGCATTAGAATGATTGTACTCTATTCCCATTTTTTCTTCTTTTTTGTTTTCTTTTCAACTTTTTTCTCATCAAAATTCAAGATCCGAACATAACAGCGAGGAAGCATTCCGATAATAATCCATAATCGATTTTTTATAACTATTGTTCTTCGTCTTATTATTATTATTATCGTCGTTGTTGGTTAAACTATTCTCAAAGAAGTTAATAGAACTTCCTGGTTTTCATGATTCTTCCAGACATACACATGCACTTCACAAAAACTATATATATTAGATATTGCCTTAATTTCGGGCTGATTACCAAAAAATGCCACTAAAATTTATCTTAATTACGGAAAAAACTCTCTACTTTTGAAATTAGAATTACCTCTCCTCATCTAACAAATAGAGAGGCTATTGGAGGCTTGCGGCCAACTAGATGCTTAGAGTTTTTCTATAATCGATACAAAACCAAGGTTTTTTTTTCCCCCTGATAATTATTCCTAGATTTATATAAGGAAATTAGAATAAACCAGAGAAATCTAAGGAAATTCAGCGAAGATGAATCGTGGGTTCCTGGTTAGACTTTATTGTAAAAATTATTTCAAGTAATGTTACAAGAAGAATTAATATTACATTAATCCCATTAATCTAAAAAGCCTAGTAACCAATGAATGGATTCCAACAGACCATTAGAAGTAACATATCCGAATCAGGCTCTGAAAAAATATCCCTTCAATCTTCTGTTACTCAACGTTTCTAACACTAAGCTAAAATACTCCAAAAAATGTGTGGCAATTGCAAAACGCTATAAATAGAGCTCCACCGCTGTATCCAACCTGATATATTCAGAAAACAACATTTAGAATCAAACAAGAATAAAAAGAGCCATTTAACTTAGGAAGTGCTTTCTTTTATTCAGTTTCTTTACCACTTTTTCAGAAATGTATTGGCGAGCAATGCGCCCCCGAGTATTGCGATATACGTAGCTAACAGGTGACCTGCAATGGCTCCACTTGCAACTCCCCATGGGGGACTGTAGAGCCAAACCGGGGGGGAAAAAGAATAATAAAGAAAAAATCAAAAGTAAAATAAAATCATTTAGCTCAATTTTCCAAAGTGATACCTGAGCTGCACCAAGAGCTATTGTCGCCAACATCGACCGGTCTCCCCATATCCTAAATGCAGTAGTAAAGGGGTGAGCTCAATCTTCATCCTATAGAACACAATTCGTATGACCTAATCGAAGAAGCATTTTTTGCTACAAACAAACAGACTTAGACATGGACTCCCAGTGATTCAAAATTTGACAGGATTATTGAATATCAACAAGGATTAAGCAACCGGTAATGACCAACCGTGACTAATTTGATTAATTTTCAGGTACAGTTATAAATTGAGAATGAAGTTCATCAGATTAAAGCAAAATTTATATCAAGCGGTATACTTGTGATTCAAATAATTTAATATCCATTGCCTTAAAAGGGAGTATCTCTACCAGTGAAATGGCTAAATTAAGAAAATGCTTACAGCGAAAAATACAAGGCTGAATGACTTCCAGAGAACTTCGAGGGGATTTGAAAGCTGTTTTGATACCTGTGAGAAGCACCAATGGTGAAAAAATGTTATACTGTGATGTAGATGAGAAGTATATGCCTGGAGTAAGGGAGACTTTCCAGCCTCCCTTGTAACCATGTGTAATTATACGAACTTCCCTTATTAGTTTTAAAAAAAAAACACAAATACCTCACTATTGATCCAGGGAGGTATGCGTAATTTGAAAACAAGGGATGTTCGTGTAATTTTATATAGTTAAAGGGGAGGGAGTTGCAATTATTGAGCAAAATAAAAACCAACAAACAAATACAGGAAACTAATTAGAATACAAAATAAAATCTTGTAAAATAATGAATTATCCATAAGAGTGGTGATAAGGAAGATCACCTTTTCCTTCACAAGCTCCTCAGCTTCAACATATTCATCAGATTCTTGGTTGCCCTGATCACCTGTTTTAGCAACTGATGACGGAAGGTCCCATGCATCTTTAATTGATTTAAGACCAAAGAACATCAAAAGGGTTACAGCTGCGTATTCCCCAATCGGCAAGGCTGTCCGCAGATTCACGAAATATTTAACATCTCCATTAAAACTAAATAACAAAACTACTCGAATGAGAGTTGATGAAGCACTACTGCTTACTTGTTTGAAATTGAGAAGGCACAGAATGAAATATTCGACCAATTATGACTGACAGGATGGTCATAAGCGACAGTGCCCCCATTGATCCTAGAAGAACCTGTCCAAGGTCAACAGCAGTAATGATACAATATCTCCTTTGGTGATACCAGAAAGAGATTTTACTGCATGCATAAAAAACAATAACATGAAGAGAACAAAACAGTTGTAGATTAGGTATGCAAAACACTCGAGCCTGTTTGATGAGCCTAATGAGCTGATTTGACGAAGGTTTGAGCTCGAGTCTGGCTTGTGTAGATTCAAGCTGAGCTAAAGCTGAATAGTTTTCGTTTGTAGCTTCGTGAGCCTTCCTCTTTTAATTTAATTCTATAGATATATAATCATTAATAATATTTTAATTTTGAGCTCGAACACAATAAAGGAATTGAGATTTTTCGTAGTTGAGTTGAGCCTATGGTTTGTTCATGTATTCAAGCCAAATGAGCTAAGCCGAGCTCAAACAGGGCCCTGACCTGAGCTTGCACGGTTGCACTTCATTTGTCTTGGCTCGTCAAGTTTGAGCTCAAGCTTGAACAAAATGGTCAAAGCTCAGGTCGGCTCATTTGCGTGCTAGGATAGATGGAGTCCACTGGGGATGTTTCTTTGATGCTAACCCTGTCCTACTCAAGTAAATTTGCATAGATTAACTTAACATCTAAATCAGAAATAGCTACAATATTAAACTGTTATATATAAATTGAAAGTACATGTTGGACAATTTAAATAAATATATAATGACTCTTCCTCTCTAATAGCTTAAGCGTTTAAATGAGGTGATCATTTAACAGTACATATTGGTATGCACAAGGGGCTAGGGGGATCCTTCTGGATTATTAGCATTGCTTGCCTAGCAGGTTAATAGGTAGCACTCGGCAAAGAAATAACCTCCCCAACTATGGGTTTAATGATGGGATTGACGAGCTTTGATTATTGTTGGATGGATCAATAATTAATATGCTCCACATTGCAGTAAAACCACTATAAAACCTAAACCAACCCAGTGTTGGCCCATTTGTTGATGCAAATTCACTAGCCAAACTGAAATTCCATGGCAGACAAAATAGTTACCCCTCCAATGCATTCTTTCCCCTTTATATTTGCCTTTTTTCCCCCATTTAAACACATCCCTCACTGCATTTCAGAAACGCATGGCTTTGGTTGGATTTCCATGTCAATTTTGGTTTGATCAAAAGAGGAGAAGATTGTAATTTTATTTTTTAACTTGAAGAGTATAGATGTCATATAATTCTATTTCAGCTGCCAATTAAATTTTGATAAGATTATCAGAGGTCATGGCTTGTATTGGTAATCAAATATTCAAATTAAACATGGATTGGATCATGGGTCCTCTACCCTTCCCGGGCTTCATCTTTGATTCCAAATGCTTGCTTTATTGTAATAAAATTGTCTATCACAGTTCACCTAACAAACCAAACGGGCCATTTGAAGTCAAAATAAATTCAACACGCGAAAGAAGACAATAATTACAAACATAATTGTTACTGAAAACATTTCATAACAAGGATGCCAAATTATTCACCTTGATGGTTGTTTTAGTCTCTCTTTTCTCATTTGCCTATCATCAATGCTTTCATTGATGTTGTGCAAGTGTATGAAAATTCTTAAACACTACATGATTATGAGAACTGAGAAGATATAGTACTTGCACTTCTTCTGAGCCTAGATGTATATTCTTTTGTCTTCCCTCGCTTTCAGCTTGGACTTAATAAATATCAATAATTAATAAAGGATAACGACCACATTGGATCAATTAATACATTTAGTCATGCACAGGGCAGTGAAGTATCAAGCCAATTCCCTAATCTCCTTCATTGTAAAAGTTCAAGCTATAATTACAGAAGCATGAAAGATGTGAAAATAAACTCATAGAATGCATAACCAAAAGTATCTCGAACAAGTCTTAAAATCAACTTAACATGTATATATTTATCAAGTTAAAAGATAAAACACACACAGCAATGTATGAAAGCCATAAAAACACACACATATGGTGGGAGGAGAGAGATTCATACCAGAACCTTGTCATACTGCATGGCCAAGAGTGCGGCAATGAAAAATGTCTGTGAAATTAAAGCAAAACTTTAGCCAAACTAAAACCCGAGGAAATTCTTCCATCTTATATGAGAACCTTATGTTTACATATATGCCACTAAAAAGCACAACTTTCTGCAATATTTACCTTGTCTCCGATTTCAGAAACAAAAATCAAAGAGAATGCAGCAGTGAACCCCGACTTAGCAAGTGCTGGCAAGAGTGATGAAGGTCCTTTCACGAAGGCAACCAGTAAAAACATCACTGCACATGCACACAGCACAAGAGCTACAGATAGAGGATACGGAATTCGCTGAGAAGATGGCTGACTGCGACTGCAATTACAAGTCAAATAAATGACTCAGGACGGGGATATAAGAAAATCTAATTGGATTCTAAACATCATATGGCATAGACATCAGGATCTTCAAGATTCTAAACTTTGTTCCATATAAATTTACATTTGACATGTGAAATACATTGTTAGAGATATTAAATATGTAATATCTCTCCCCTCTAACAGCCTACACTTTCTGATGTTGTCATTCAATATGATATCTAAGAGTCCGGCCAAACATGAAAGCTTATGTTCAAATCTCACCACAACCTGTTTATAAAAATGAGCTTCATGTGCTAGGCTTTATAGAGAATATTGCCTGCACAGGACGGGGCATATTAGATATGTTAAAATTTTAGTTTCCCTTGCCTCTATCAGCTTAGACTTTATGATGAGATGGTCATGCGAAATGTACTAGATAGAAGCTATAGCTAAATGATTAGCAAGAGAATTTGAAAAATAGATTCTCTAAATCTTCCATGCAACCAAACAGCAGCACATCACAGACATTGATATTTTATCCTATTTCTTAAGACATGTGATTCAAAAGGCAATATAACATTTCCCATTGATCAGAATTAAAGTCTACTAACATTTTAGGGGAATCATGAGTATGTTGTCCACCAAGAAAGAAATTTTGCTTGTCATTTTCCTGCCTCTCTTCATAGCCACCAGATCCTGTTCCAACATTTAGTGCATGTGCTCGTATACTTCTGCTTCCCGAGTCTAACCTGGATGCTGCCCTACATTGGACTGTCAAAGAGGAAGCTGTCATCACCACTGCTATTGAACGATAAATGAAAACAGATGGTGATGATAATAAACAGAAAAAGAACAAAAAATCGTCATTTAGCTCGTTAGAAAATAGAAATGAAAGAAACAGAGACGGGTAGATATCCATGATCAAAGAGCACATTCTTGAGTTGATCAAATAGAATGTTATAGTGGTACCTAGGAAAAAATCTTAAGTATTCATGGGAATGATTGACCATTTTACTCAGCTCATATGCTACATATAACAAACTATACCTCCATCTGTTGATAAGCCCACCAGTGGAGACTCAAAAGGTAATTATTAAAAAGTTGAGGATGATGAGGGCTCACAGATAAAGGTGATCCTGAATCCTTGATCCTGTTCTGATTCTTGAAGGCCATTACCCTAAATTCTTATTGGAATCCTAGACACGAGTTCTCCATTCAAAAAGATTAAGGGCCCTCTCACTTTTATTATGAGTTGTTTGGTTGTAAATGGTTTAACATTAAAGAGAGGTTAGTGATGGTTTATGTTAACCATCAAATTTTGTTGTTTTGATTGACATCCCAAAAGCCACATTAAACACTGGTCTGGATGGATATTGCTAACTTCTCAACTATAAAAGTAAACAATGGTGAATGATGGTTTTATCTTACTATATCACCACTACCTTCGAATGTAAACATGGCCTGAGTCAACTTATTTTATATTGTAGTAGAGATTTGCATGCTTGCCAGTCAGGGTTATGTAGGTTTCAATTCATTGATTATGGACGAGGTTAATGAAGATTCCCCTGGCCCACATTGAAATGAATATCTAATCTAATTAAAGGTGGGAAAAATGAGCTCAACTTCTTCATAGTCTTCTGGTGTGTTCAGCACAATATCAGTGGTCAGAAACAACTCTGTTCTGATTGAGTTCTATACAGTTGATAAATTAAGTTCGAATAGTTAGAAAAGGATATTTCAAAAGAATCTATGCAGGGGAGATCTAACACTAACAAGAACGTTCAAAGGACAGCTTAGGCCATGTTTTACTTTTACAGTTAGTAATGGTGGTTTGGTTATCTAAACCATCACAAATTGTCCTATAGATTTCATGTTTTGAACCCCAGAACCCAGTGTAAAGATGGTTTATGGGTGGTGTAAAAGAACCCCAATTTTTGATAGTTTAACAAACCTGAATTCTGGCTTACACTCAAAATTATCAGATTGCCCATGTCCCTATAAAATGAAGGGTCTCTTGCATTATTTAGTGGAGGGAAAATAATGTTTTAACTCCATAAATTGCACTCAGACCAAATTGAAAAGTAAAGACCAAGAGACTTTTGGACAACTAAAAACCTATTTAAACCACAACGCAAACAAGCTTTCAAAATCTAAGCCCCTCATCAAACAATCAAATTCACTATTTACAACCAAACCGTCTATAAGCCCAACACTAAAAGTAAACCAGCCTTTAATGTACGAAGCCACGTTCACTGTTCCAGATAATAGCAGTTTAGTAAGATAAACCAACCACCATTGAATGTTGTTTACTTTCATTGTTGAAAAGCCTGCAATATCCATCCTAACCCATGCCAAAAATGGGTTATTGGTTGTTAATTAAACAAACAACATTTGATGGTCTACATAAACCATCACAAAACTCCTCTTTAAAAATTCAATTAAACCATCCATAAACAAAACCACTCATACATCCGTCCATAAAAGTAAACCAGCTCTAAACGCACTTCCTCGATGGGAAACCCAAGCTTGCATTGCTTGAGAGGCCCGATCTAGAGTTGATCACAGTGTTGACCCGAAACAGAAAATGGGTCACCATACTCAAATCCAAAGATAGGTGCTTTGAGTAAATCACTGCTATTTTGCAATATCCAACCCAGAAAACACATAACCAGAAAAATAGAAGCAAAAGCTTCATACAAGTAAGTTAAAATGCATATCCAGACCAATAAAAGCAGATTCAACGAAGTCCCATCCTCATCAAGATTCAAGCACTTCCCATAAGCTGATCACATAACTTAACTCCTCTCGAAATCAACCAATCACGAAAAAGCATTGGCACAGAAAATGTAAAATATTTCAAGAAAACAACACAATAGACCATAACTGTCAGTACACTGACTTAACTTCGCCAAAACAAGAAAAATTTCAATATTCTCACAATATCCCATTAGCTAAACAAAGAGCAAGCAATAAATAACAGAAACCAAAGAACTCACACGAAGATGAAGATGGATCTAAATCTCTTCTGGGTGCCAAAGGAGAAAAGGGTAGTGAAGAAATCAAAGAAGAAACAGGGGGAAGCTTCTTCTTGGCGCCCTTGGTTGTTGATGATGTTGTTGATGATGATGATGATGCTAGTGCTTGAGGCCTCTGAAAAGCCAAGGCTTGCATTTTTCTCACTTCAACAATCTGGGGTTTCTCAGAAAATCTTGAGTTCCATTTTTCACGGAATTGTTTAGTTCGTTGGTAAGGAGAGAGAGGATAATAGCAGAGGAGTGAGAAAGTGATGAGGTACGAGATGAGATTGGGTGGCCACTTCGTAGCGGGCGTGTGGTGTTGGAAACTTAGAACAATAAGGAAGTGTCAAGAAATATATAGTTGGGGAAATTATTATTGAGATAATTTTGATTTTTTGAAACTGAATAATAAACTAAATAAAAAGATAAAACGTTAGTAATAAGTTACTCTTGATAAGTTTAGGGAAATAAAATTAATTTATAATTAAACATGAAAAGAATATTACAAGAAATTTAAGGGTTATCTTATGGAAAAAAGGGTGAAAAGTAATGATTGGCTTTTCAAAATGGAAAAAAAAAAAAAAAGAAAGGTGTGAAATGGGCTTTTTCGCAAAATTTCCAATTTTTTCTTTAAATTTTTTTGTATCAATAATGATTTTAATGAAATATTTGTTTCGGAAAAATGCTCTTTTCTTGATTTTTAAAATATATAAAATTATATTTAGATAATGTAATATTCTCAAAATAAATAAAATAAAGAAAATAAATAATACCGTCTTTATAAATTAATTTTCATAATAAAGAAACTTTCTTTTCATGTAAGTTAGCATAAGTAAAAGTAATCTGTAATTTAAATATCATAAAATTAATGTAAGGAAGTCAAGGGTAATTTTTTCTTGAAAAGGGTAAGAGTTAATAATTAGATTTCCGTGAATGAACAATGGGCGTAATGAATCTTCTCCATTGAAATTTTATTTATGAATATTTTGGATATAAAATTAGTTTTAAATAATTTCTACTGCTTTCCTATTTCATTGTTATCAAATTGAAGAAATTTTACCAAATTAGAAAATTTTCCTACTAAATAAATTACATTTCTCTACTAAAAAGACGTGTCAATTTATTATTTCAAAAAAAAAAAAAGGACGTGCCAATTTATTTTGTTGTGTTGAGTTCATCTTCATTTGTTTTATTTCTTTATATGGCATTTAAAGTTGCAAATAATTGACTTTGAATGTGGCTTAATTTTTTCATTGCTAGCGTATTGAGTATTGACCATTATTTTTAGATTTTGTTTTGAAAAGGAAAAAAAAATTAATATTATACATTGTTAAATTAAAAATATTCCAAAGTACAAATTTACATAAGATTAATGGCATGAGCTAGAGCTAAAGCCGAATAAAAGAATAGGATATTATCAAGATATTCTCTTGTACCTCTTTTGAAGTTTGACATAAATATTTGCTTCCAGAAAAATCCGTAGCTAAATAAATCCATAGCTACTTAGATTAACCGTTTCTTGAAACAAAAGTCTTTAGGGAGAGTTGGATTTATGGCGCTCAAACTCGATGTCAGTAAGGCCTACAACAGGGTCGAGCGGCCCTTCCTTCGCCTAGTAATGCTTAAACTCGGCTTTTCGATGTCCTTTGTTAGCCTTATCACTACAAAAAAAAAATAATAATAAAAAAATCATTGTCTAAAAGAGGCATGGCTAAATTTAGCCACAGAATTTCTATGGCTATTAGATCTGTGGTGTCCATGGCTAATAGTCACAAAAAATCCATAGCTAAATTCCGTGGCTATTAGCCGCAGAAAAATCCGTAGCTACTTAGATTAACCGTTTCTTGAAACAAAAGTCTTTGGGGAAGTTGGATTCATGGTGCTCAAGCTCGATGTCGGAGTGTTTAACCACTATACCCCTTTAGTTCTTTGTACATAAAATAATTTTTGTAATACTTAACATATATTTATCCGACATTCTAAATTTAAATTATCTAAATAAATTTTATTAATTTTATCAATTTTTATAATTTAATAGTTTGACTAATTTTACATTTACCTTTGATTTTATCAAAATTCTAAAATACATCGCCATCACCAGATCAGTTGATTCAAAATTTGAGGATTAATCAATTGACACATTTAAATTACTTGAAAATCAAACTACATATTCAAGGTGATATGATTATATATGTATTAATTGACCAATTGAGCTCTTTGAGAAATTCAATTTGAATAGTTTTTTAGAGAACCAATCACTAATTCAACAAAAAAAATCCAAATATTTCATTTATATATTTAACGAAACATCACTAATTTGATAAGCTATTCAGAGAACAAATAAACTAATTCAATAAAACAATTCAATAAATCAGTAATAAAAAATTACTAATTTGATTTTAAACAAGAAGATAATAAAATTAGTAATTTGAAATTGTTGAAATAAAAAAAAAATACTTACCCACGAATTTTTTTTATGGCTATTAGCCACTGATTTTCCGTGGTTAAATATGTGGTTATTAGCCATAGAAAATCCATGGCTCCGTGGCTATTAGCCACGGATTTTCCTTAGCTAAACTCAACCACAAATTTAGCTACGGAAAATTTAGCTACAGATTTACCGTGGCTAAATTTAGCTACAGATTAGTCACGGAAATTCTGTGGCTTTTTTTTTTTTTTCTGTGGCTAATAGCCACGGATTTTTTCAATGGCTAAAATTGTGGCTAAATGTCACTTTTCGTATAGTGTAGTATGTCTTGTATTTACACACATGCCTTTTCTTTAATTGTTAATGGATCCTAATTTGGTCATATTGTGCCTCAACGGGGGATTCAGTGTAGCACCTCAATTCGGAGCATCTTACTCCAGGCCTGTCGCAAAGTGTGCTAGCATCTGCCAACATTCCATAACCCAAAATAATACGACTTCACAATTGAAACCTGTACTCATGCACAACCCCACAATACACATATTTACTTACATAGCCAAAGACATATATACAATCAGTCCAAACTGCAATAGCATACCACATTGGTTACAATTCAAAAGATGTCCATGGGCCTATATGTTGTGTACAAATACATAGTATCTACACAAGGTCTAAGTTCCAACAATAGTTACATATTTACACAAAAACGAACATGTGTTTGAGCACGATGCCCACCCTGCAGTGCTCCTATGCAACTCCCACCTTCTAACAGTCCACTAGCTCTCTATATTTGAAGAGTAAAGCAAACAAGTAACAAGGTGATTCCGAGTGAATCAATGTGGGTATATAATACAAACGAAGGTATAGCACGGTAAAAAAGAAAAACATGATATAAGAATATAGCAATTAGGTGCACAACAATATCAAAAGGTTGTTTAGTTGTCATGTAATTCAAGTAAGCCAATAAGAAATAGATCGAATGAGCAGTTCGAATGAGCAAATAGGAAAATAAGTAATTGTGAGAATAAGTAATAGCAGTTAATCGATAGCTCAAGCAACAGAAAGAACAATTCTCCACCTTATCACTTCGTAGACAAGGACGATTAGGATCCTTCCTTATTCCTCCTAGACTCTAGGTGGCCACACCAAACAAAACAGACAATAAACAGATGATCGAGGAACTTCCCCACCCGATCGTTCCATGAGAGTTTCCCATAGAACAAATGCAAACTATGAGCACCCCCATGGTCGCCAAAACAGTACATATACCCAGTCCAGTAAACATGGAGAAAAAGTAACAATCACGTACAATAATTCATCATCACGGTTCAAGAAGGCCAACAGGTCCCAATCAGAACAATTCAATATCAATTTTCTCAAATCAAATCAAGAGCAACAGTACACGATAATGATCCCCAAATTCGAACAGTTTAAGTGGACGGTAAGCCCCAACTAGTACAATCATATAGGGAATGTACACAACAATAGTTCAAGAAATTATCCATAAGCTCAAGACATGATATAATGGGCGGCAAACCCTGAGTAGTTTAGTTTAAAAAGGGTTTAGTGAAATATAGGAGTTCAATACATTAATTAGGAGTTCAATACTATTCACAACATGCGGCAAGTCTAATTAGTTCATAATAGCAAAAGTTCAACAGGAATTTTGAGGAACTTTGCTCCTCAACAAGAAAAAAGGGGTAGAACTTTCACCTCTCAAGTGCGGATAGCTCCTCAAGCCAGTTACCACTTGGTGTCTCTCAATGCACCACCTATTAAATCAAAATACTCAAATAAGCCGAAGTGCATGCAGTCTATTTTCCAAGCTTCGTGTATGTATACATATGTATTCAAAAGGAACTTGTATCTAGTTCCCGTAACTCACAACCATAGCCTACCTCAGTTCATCTCAAGTTGATCATACAAATTACATACGCACTAGACCTAATCAAGTCCATATAATTTTCTTTATTTTATCTCCAATACCACTTTCAAAAGAAAAATGCACAATTTATACAATTTCATCCAATGCATGTGTTGACTATTTGATTACTAAGCTCAAATTTCATGTATTAGTGCTAGCTATACTAGATTCCCAACTAAACACACACACACACACATACACATATATATACATATTTTCCATATTTAACTCATAAACTAGCCAATTCGAGTTTAACCAAGTATCAAATGAGGCCAATATTCACGTATTTGGAACATACGCGTTGAGGGGAACAAACTGACCTAAAACCACTACTGCTGCCATCGAAACCGCTGCCTCTTGTCGTCGGAACATCTACCTATTTCATCGGGAAGTACGCCTCAATGCGCTCTATGAAAGCCCTCAATCAATTTTAGAGAGTTCCAAGCTATTAAAGTTTAATTGAAAAAATACCGAAGCAAACCCTATCTTACCACCTCCATTCTCTGCCTCAATTCCTCCATCTCCGTCTACCCTAGCCCAAAATTGGTCTCACCAATGTGTTCCCCATGTCGAAAAGTCCAAGACATATCTCAAGCTCATCGAAAAACTTTTTGGAAAATAGGGACACGCGACCACCTCATTGTCGCTACCGCTGTTGCTTCTCCACCATCTAGCAAAACTAAAATTACCACTACCAACGTGTTCCTCTCGTCGTGGTGACTGATTTTGGCATATGATTTGTGCGATTTGGAGAAGAAATGAGCAAGTTATGAGCTAAAATGTAATCTCACGTCTTCTTCCCCCATGCATGTATATGTATGTATTATGTATCTCTCTCTCACTTACTGTGCTCGCTATCTCATTCTTATTGGAACATTTTTGGGATTTTGCATATAGGCCCCAACTTTTGTGGCTCAATCAATTCGGCCCCCTTAATTTTATGGGTTTGCAAATATAACCCCATTTTGAGCATTTGAGTCCTTAATTGTTTTATTTCCTTCCATTTGACTCCAAACTTCTTAATTATGCATAACTAAGCATCTTATCCTCTTCAATTAGACCCTCAATACTGTTTATCAATCCCATGCACTAAAATTATTTATTGTCCAAATCCAATGATTTCAATTGGACTTTATTACTCTAAAAATATACATTTATGAAAATATAATTTCAACTCATGAAATTATAGGATATTACACTCTTCCCCACTTAAAAGAATCTGGTCCCTAGGTTCTCACATGTGTTTTTGAACAATTCTGGATATTGTCTCTGAATAACATCTTCTCACTCCCAAATTGCTTCTTCCACTGCATGATTTCTCAATAGCACTTTCACTTGAAGGATCTTCTTGTCACAGAGTTCTTGTATCTTGTGATCCAGAATCTTGATAGGATGTTCTTCGCACATAAGATCATTTTCTAGAGGGATTGCACGTATGGAATTACGTGTGACGCATCTGGGTAGTACTTCCGTAATTAGGAAACATGTAATACATCATGGATTTTGGTGATATTAGAAGGCAGTTATAGACGGTGTACCACTGGGACAAATCTTTCGATGATCTCAAAAGGACCAGTATATCTTGAACTGAGTTTTCCCCCTTTTCCAATTCTAGCAAATTTTTTTCTTGGTGATACTCGGAGAAAAACTTTGTCGCCTACCTCAAATTCTAGATCCTTTCATCCCTTGTCAGTGTAGCTCTTTTGACAATCTTGAGTTGCTTCCATTTGTTGCCTTATGATTTGTACCTTTTCTATAGTTTCTTGTATCATCTTAGGTCACAAACTATTATTTTTCCCGTCTACAACAATCTTGATATCATCTAGATCCCACTATAAAAGAGATCAATACTTTTTTCCATGTAACCCCTCGTACAGGGCCATCTGAATGGTGGACTGATAGCTATTATTGTATGTAAACTCTACAAGTGGTAAGTACTTTTCCAAAGTCTAGCACACAAGGCCTTAACATGTTCTCAAGAATTCTTATCATTCTTTCGGATTGAACATCAATTTGAGGGTGAGCTATAAAACTAATGTGTAACTTAGTCCCTGGGTTTTCCTGCAAGCTCTTCCATAACCTGGATGTGAATTTGGGGTCACGATTCGAAACTATTCTCGCTGGGATCCCATGAAGACAAACTATCTCCTTTTTATATATTTCAGCTAATTTGTCTACCTTGTACTGAGATTCTACAGGCAGAAAATGAGCAGCTTTATTTAATTGGTCGACTATCACCTATACGCTATCATATCCTCTTCGAACTTTTGGTAGGCTAATTATAAAACCTATAGTAATCTGATCCCATTTCCAATTAGGAATCGAGAGTGGTTGTAGCATGCCTGAAGGTCTTTGATATTCGGCTTTGACTAACTGGCATGTCATGCACTTTTGGACATAACCTGTCAAATCTCTTTTCATTCCATTCCACCAGTAGTATTGCTTAAGATCTTTATACGTTTTGGTTCCTTCGGGATGTACTGTGCAACGGGTTTTGTGTGCTTCCTTCAAAACATCTTCTTTAAGAACTTCCGGTACACAAATCCACCCCTTAAACTAAAGAATCTCTTGGTCGTCCACCTTAAACTCTAATCTTTTGTTATTGCGAACCATCTTTTTCTGCTTTTGAATCCATTCATCATTAGATTGGGCATTTGGGATTTTAGTATACCGGTAGGCCATTAATCTATGGATCCAACAATTCATATATATCGTATTCTTTTTTATTGTCAGTAATACAATCCGAAGATGCTCTTTTTTGGTTCTAGAATAAACCAGGATATCATCTATAAAAATCATCATAAATTGGTCCAAGTAAGGCTTGGCAGCTTGTGCATTAGATCTATGAATGGCATTAGTTAGCCTAACTGGTATCGCTACAAATTCATAATTACCATAAATTGAAAGTTGTTTTTGGTATATCCTCCTCTCTTATCTTTAATTGATAATACCCTTGCCTTAAATTTAGCTTCAAGTAAACTGTCGACCCTTGAAGCATGTCAAACAACTCATCAATGCGGGGTAAAGGATACTTATTCTTAATTGTGACCTTATTTAGTTATGTGTAGTCGATGCACATGCATAATGTCCCATCTTTCTTTCTAACAAACAATATCGGTGCTCCCCACGATGATGTACTACGTCTGGTGAACTTTTTCTCCAGTAATTCTTGTAACTGCTTCTTTAGCTCTGATGGTGCCGTCTGGTAGAGTGTTTTTGAAAATGGTTCAACACTAGGTAGTGTTTCTATAACAAATTCTATTCCCTTTCAGGCAGTAGCCACCGCCCGCCCGGACCGCCTCCGCCGCCGCCACTGCCCGCCGGACCGCCGCCGCCGCTGGAATAGTAACTCCCAAAATATGCAAATATTTGTAATTCATAGAATTCGAACTCGTGACCTCAAGGTTAGATGACCAACCCTTCACCACCAGGCTATTGCTGGAAATTGTGTTCTATTTTATCTTGTTTTATATTTATTATATATTTATTTGATTATTCTTATTTTAACATTCTTTCTTTCAATTTTAAAAAACAAAATAAATGTATTATAAATAATTAAAATATAATATTTATACTATACACTATACAAACATATACTATACAAACATATACTATATACAAACATATTATATATACTATATACATATTATTTATACTACATAAACTTATAGTATTATATATACTACGTAAACATATATATATATATATATATATACTATGTATTCCACTAATTAAAAGATAATATAAATATTAATAGTTAAATATATACTATATAAACATATGTATACCTATAAATATATTATACATAATTAAAATCTAGTATAAATAATAACAGTTAAAATATAGTTTGATACTATATAAACATATATATACTATATAGATATATATATACCATATAGACATATGTATACCTATAAGTATATTATATACATAATTTTGCTATAGGGGGCAGGACCTTCTTCTTGCCTAAATCCTTTGTGTAAGACATGGGATTTTTTATCGGGAATTATAGCTATAACCAAGCCTGTCGTCATACTTCAAGGAAAATGATTTTGACAAAATACTTCTTAGACCTGTCTTTGGTATCCAGTCAATCAAAACACAGCCCTAAACGCCTTCTCATGGCTTCAGCGGGCAACACAATTGACGAACATACCAAGACTATATCTAAAAGATTTTAACCTTGAATACAAGACTGGATCAATTATACATACCCTAACCCATATAAAGGTTGCAAGAAGATTATGACACCATTAACACACCATTGTCATGATTTAGCTTCAATATTCTTTAACATACTAAGTACTTAGAAATTCATTATAAATGCTTAATTAAAGCGATAAATAGCTTAATTAAAGCGATAAATAAAAGGGAATTAGAACTTACCAAGATTTAATCTTGATTAAGACGAAATTTTATTTCTTCGATATTAAAATATAATCTTACAAAGAGGAATGCTAACAATGATACAAGGGTGTACCAAAGGAAAAGGATACAAAACATAAAATATAAAAACTAAAATTGTAAGAAGGTAAGAAGGTACCTAACAAACTAAAACTTCGTCTCCTTTTATAGGAGTGACCACACAAAACAAACAAAACAACACAGTAAACTAAATAATTTACAAAATCTGATTAAGACTAAAGAGGGCAAATTATTGTCCTTCGAGCATCCTGGAACAGTGGAGTGGCGGACACCGGCGTCTGATTGATTAAAAGCAGGCGAACGAATCTTTTATTTTTCAAAAAGTGAACAGTGATGTGTCGGCTGAGCATCTTACACAGTAACACCAATTATGGGCTTCGGACGTCATTGCTTACGTCTGGGAGTGGCAATCGTCAGGCTGTTGTCATGGATTACATCATTGGCTTCTTGCCTTGTGATTTATCAATCAAGGCCATCATTGCATCAATATTAATTTCTGACTCTTCTGCATACGGATCTTGTGACTCTCCAGCAAGAACTTCTTCTTTAGAGGAGGAGGACATTAAGGAGTTGAATTCATCAGTATTAACTTCAAAATCATAATCACTTATTTCTTGTTGAACATGGGATAGATATTCATTTATAATCTCTTTTTGTTCATCCTTAGTTAAAGGACCACCTTTCTTTAATTTTGCTTCCTTAAGCATCTCCTGGAGGGAAACTGGACTTTGAGTTTTTGACTGCTTCTGATTTTCATGAATTTGCATTTTAATGCTATTGAGAGTATCCTGGCCATATAAGGCATGAGTTTTTGGATCAATTTGTAACATCTTCTTCCAAAAAGAGGTGAAAAAGATGCGATTAAGACAAGGAATGTGTTGAGAGGTTTTACCAATCTGGGGTTCCCAACGCCAAATCCAAGGAATTGAGAATTCAATGAAAAAGTGAAAGGAATTTATGCCTTCAGGCCACAAGTTTAATTGTTTGGCTTGTTTAATAAGAGGGGAATGGATTATCCAAGCCGAATAAAGAGTCTTAAAAAGGTTAGGAAGAATATCAATGGAGGGACCAAATGTCATCCACCATTGTATAAACCAGGAAGGTAAATTACTGGATTTAAGGGTTGGGCACAACTTAAACATCCAAGTATGTTTTTTCTTGGAGTTTTCATAGAAAAAACATTTGTGGAAAGCATTTACATAATCCCAATAATTAAATTTTATATTGAGTTTTAACTCAGGAGAGTAAAATTCTCTTTCCTGCAAGGTACTTATACCCCAATGTTCTGCAGACATTATCTGCCTGATGATCATTGTGGTATAAACATAAAAAGCTTTAGAACCTTGAGGATAATTATGATAGATCTGAACATTACCGGTTTTAATGAGTATTAACTCATAAATAATTCGGGTTTTATCCGATTCATAAGGGAAAGATCTTGTATCCAAATACCTTTTAAGTATTGCATAAGGATCTGAATTTATCAGTAAATCCTTAGGTTCTATTAAGAACAAAAGATCTTTATGATCTGACAAGGTGTAAGGTAGAGGTTCCATTTCTTCATATACCTCTGGATTTTTTACCTTATCTGCATAAGATATTGAAGAATTACTTCCATCTTTAGACAAACCTGGAAAATCTTCATTATAAGATTTCCTTGAACTTAAAGGAGTTCTTCCTCTGCCACGACCTCTACGGATATTACCGTATCGGAAAGGTTCACCATCACTTGGAAACATTATTTTCCTGAGAACAAATATTTAAGCAATATAAGAAGTATTAATTATTTTCTTAATAATCTTTTGTTGTTCCAAAAGTTCATTTAATTCAATCTGAAATTCATGAAAAAATGGATTTTGAGGGAAAGGGAAAAGCTTAAACCATTCTTGATAGATGAAAATTTGTTTGTCAATTTTCTTGGCTTTTTGAGCCAAATAAGGATAAGGTTTAGTTCCTTGAAAATGAAATCTAGCTTTTTTGATTTTAAAAAGATTTATTTCTTTTTCATTCAGTGATTCCTAATCTCTTAAGATAATTATGAAAATTTATTTCCCATCCAGCTTTCTCTTCTTCAGAGAAATGGAGTAATTTTTGCTCGATTATGATTCTCCAAAGGATTGGACCATTCATCTGTTAAGAAGGAGTATGTAAGAAATTTTTCTCAATGTTTTCAATATCATTTATGACTCCATATTGAATTTTAATATTGTTTTGCAAATCATGAATGTCACGAGGAGAAAGATTAAATTGATTTATGATATCTTTCATATGCTTAATATTTTCATAGCAATCATTCTTCAAATTATAAAGACGATGAATGTATTCACATTCATTTTCATCAAAAGACTGAGAAAGATAATTATTCTCCATCTGCAAAAATTTCAGATGATGCATTTAGCAATAATTTTAGCAAGATAGTGTTTAACACTAAAATAAATTTGATAATGATAAGTTAAAAGTTTCTTATCATGATACATAAGGGGCTTAGGGCTATCCAAATAATGATTTTGTATCAAAACTATTTTAATAAGCATATACATTTTTTCAGCATGCTTATGGTCTTGGATAAGAAATTTTATACCTTTTTCAGTGGGAACATCCACAAATCTGAAATTATTAGAATAACGATACATTGCTTTATAAATTAAACGATCAAAAGTAGTCATTATCTTAAAACAACGCTTATCTGAATTCTTATTAAAACACATACATTCTTGAGAAGTTTGAGAAGTACTCATAATTAAATCAGTAAAACTTACAACCTATTTATGCAATACAGGAGCGACTTATCTCCTTGTTTATTACCCTTCTCATGCTTAGAAACCAAGGGAGTATAGTCTTGAGATAGTGCCTATCTTGGTCACTAAGTCTTTGAGCTATAAGTCTTACTTTGGGATGCTTCTTATAGGCAAGAAGAAGGTCTTGCCCCCTATGGTATCAGAGCCATGTCATTTGATTGATTTAGTGAAAATATTTTTTAACATACGCCTTTACTGCTTACTTGCAATGAATATTTTTAGAACTGATAAACAAACTGTTAAAAACAGTATAAGTCATGAAGTAGATTTACCAGAAGACCTTGATTTATTAAATAAATGGTCTATTCCAAAAATGAAAATAACTGAAATCTATAAGATAGGAGCACTTGATAAAATTTCATGGAAACAAGTTGTTAAAACAACCGAAGAAACAATTTCTTTAAATAAAGATGAAATGATATTACATCTTTTAAGTGAAAAAGATGTAGGGAGATATAGAAATTTATATAAGTTTTTGCACATAGGACTCGTACAAATAGCTTTTAAACCTTTAACTTTGGAAGGTTTACCTGAAAGTTTTTTAGCTGTCTTAAGAGATGGTAGAAATCTTAATTGGGATCAATCTATAATGGGAATTATAGAAAGTAGCTTGGCTCATGGCCCAGTCTATTTTAATGTTTTCCCTAATTTACAATTATCCTTAACAGATAATAATTTGTTGGATGCTTTAACTTTGAATGTTAAAACTCATGGGTATAATTATGCTCAAGGATCAGAAGTAATATGTATATGTTACAGAATTTATTATAAAACTTTACATACGCTTAATCCTCAGTGTAAACAAAAGGATAAATTAGCTAATGAAACCATTGTAATTGAGCCTAATTTTAGTAAATCTAATATTACTACAAGAAGAGCCATTAAATGGGATGAAATCGATTTTCCTGACAATTGGATCATGGAAAAGGCTGCACCGGTTATAAATAATATTTCTAACCAACCAACTGATATTCAACAAACTCAAGAAGGTAATGTTTTTATAACTATGCCCAGAAGACAACTTTCTTTACCCAGAAATACTTTTAATACAATAAGAGAATCTAGTAAATCTAGATATTCTTTTATTTCACCAAAACCTTAGCATTTACAATATCCATCTAGAAGTTCAACTTCAAGAATTTCTGAAATCAAAAAAGATGATAGCAGTAGTCCTGCTAGATCTGATAAATCTTTGGATTCAACAATTTATTTAAATGATCCATATAAGAATTTGAAAATTGATTCAGATAATTTCGTTTCACCAACTAAAAAGGACGATGAAATCGATCCTACATTAAGTGAAATGGGATACCATGTTTAAAAAAGTTTCCTAATGAATTACACCAAAATTAATTTTAGTCCAGGATCTCTGGCAAGACAAAAATGTAAAGACGAATTTAATCTTCCTATTTGGAATAATTTCCGAGAATGGTTTTTTAAAACTTTTAATCAGTCAGAATTAACTATAATTTCTGAAGAATATTATAAACATCTTTCTAAAATTAATGAGATAATACCTTTTGTTCAATGGTTTATTTATAAAATAAATGAAACTTTGGAACATAAAATTGCTGTTTTGGAAAGAAATTTTCAAATTTCGACAAATAAAGTCATAACAGGAATTTATCCTCCTCAAGATCCTTTTGAAATTATTACTGATAATAACAGTAGACATTATAATGCCTTTGCTAAGTTAATTGATGAAAAATCTTTATTAAGTAATGTTCAGTTATTGAATAAACTTGTAAAACAACAAAATTATTCAAATTTATATTTAATAATTTTAGGAGAACAAATAAATATTGCTATAAATAGAATTGATCAACTCCTTTCAAAAACGGATAGAGTAAATCAAAAAATAAACAAAGTTTTAATTGAAAAAGAAAAAGAAGAAACTAGTAAAGCTGAATCTAGTACTTCTTCAGTTCCAACTATTCAACCTCCTCCTGAAATAAAAAATTTTAAATTTGCTGTTGTTACTGAATTTGAGAAAATATTAAATGAAAAACTTAAAGATTTAAGTTTAAATAACATAGACTTTATAAGTAAACTTGAAGAATCAGAATCGGATTACCATACTGTAATCAGAGATGAAATAAATAAAATAGGTAAATATGGTAGGAAATCCTATTCTAATAAATATGCAGATAAACCAAATCAAAGATTTTATTATTATCCTAGACCAACTCCTCAGGATGTTCTTTATGAAGAACAAGAATTTGTTAATACAACCAGTTATAGCGGAAATCACATTTATGAATGGAATGTAGATGGTTATACTATAAATCAGATAGCCAGTCTAATACATAGGATATTAATGTATAGTACTGTTTGTAAAAATAATGGCAATTCAGATAAGTCTATTGCATCTATGATAATTGCTGGTTTTATTGGTCAACTTAAAGGATGGTGGGATATTTATCTTACTCATGAATTTAAACAAGAAATACTTAGTAAAACTAAGATAGAAAATAATGAGCAAGTAGAAGATGCTGTTTATACTCTTGTTATTAATATTTTTGAACATTTTACTGGTAGATGGTCAGATAATTCTGAAACAATAAGAACTTTATTACAGAATATGCGCTGCAATACTTTAAGTTCTTTTAGATGGTATAAAGATGTATTCTTAAGTAGAGTATTACAATTACCAGAAAGTAATTCAGATCATTGGAAGTCTAAATTTATTGATGGTCTTCCCCCACTTTTTGCTGAAAAAGTTAGAAAAACCTTAAGAGGTAATAATTTGAATGTTAATTACACTGAATATACTTATGGAAAGTTAATTAGTGCTTGTATTACAGAAGGATTAAATCTTTGTAATGATATTAAACTTAATCAACAAGTACAGAAACATAATATATTGCATAAAAAACAATTAGGAGATTTTTGTGATCAATTTGGAATGAATATTCCAAAACATCCTCAAGTAGATAAACCCTACAAGAAAAAGAAAAAACATAAAAGTGTTAGTTATTATGAATATAAGAAACAGAAAAGGGATAAGAGACGTTTTAAACAACAACAATATGCCCAACAGTTGCCTAAAATGCAACCTACACCTAAAAAGAAAAAATTTAAGAAATTTACAAAAACCCAGTATCAAAATAATAATGCCTGTTTTAAATGTGGTAAAATAGGATACTATGCTAAAAATTGTCGTGTAAAACAAAAAATACATGCTTTAAATATTGATGATGATCTTAAAGAATCTTTATGTAAAATATTGCTTATTTCTGAATCAGAACTTAAAAGTGATAGTGATAGTAATAGTTCACTCATTAGTGTAGTTGATACAACGAGAAATAAAAACATAAATGTTTTAGATCAAATTGAATTTTCAAGTTCTAGTAATCACTCAGAATGTGAACCTTGTCAGAATAATGAACCTTGTGAAAAACAAGATCATAATAATGATGAGTTATATCAGTTAATCTCACAATTTAAAGATTTTGAAATAAATATGATTAAATCTAATTCTGTTTTAGAATTGTTAAAACATACTAATGACCCTAGTATTAAGTCATTCTTAATAGAACATATTACTGGAGAATCTAGCAATAAAAATAAGGATACTCATACTATCATAAGAAGGAATAATATTCCATATACGATGGATGAAGTTCATAAAAGATTAAATTTCAAATATAAAAATGAATCCCCTATAACTATTTCTGATTTAATTAAAGAAATTGAACATTTAAAGGTAGAAATTAAATCCCTTAAGGATGAGAATAATTCATTTTCTCACAGAATAACTTATTTAGAAAAAGGGAAACGAGTAGTTTCGCCTAATTTGAAAAGTACTGATAATACTTCTGAAAGTGAAAATGATATAGAATTACATAATTTTCTAGCAACTCTAGATTTAGTAACTTCCCAAAAATGGTATGTAAAGATTACTTTATTAATTGATAATCAATTTATTAGAAAACTTACTGCTTTAATTGATAGTGGTGCATACCTTAATTGTATTCAAGAAGGGTTAATCCCTACCAAGTATTTTCAAAAAACTACTCACCATTTAAGTGCTGTAAATGGTAATAAACTTGATATAAGTTATAAGCTTCCTAAAGCTTATATTTGTCAAGATAAAGTTTGTATTCCAACAAGTTTTATGTTAATCAAGAATATGACTACTCAAGTAATTCTTGGAACTCCTTTTCTTCAAAAACTCTTTCCTTTAACAAAGGTTGATACCAATGGTTTTATTGGTACTTTTGAAAATAAAGAAATTCATTTTAGTTTCTTAACAGAACCTAGAACAAGATTATTAAATGAAATTCAGGATTTGATACTTAAAAAACAAAATCATATTAATTTTCTTAAACAAGAAATTAATATTTCTACTCTTAACAATCATTTGCAAAATCCTAGATTAAAAGATAAAATTAAAATTATTGAGAATAATTTTTCTCTTACTATTTGTGATGAACATCCTAATGCTTTTTGGAGTCGTAAAAAACATATTGTTCAATTACCTTATGAAGATAATTTTTCATCCCTAGAGTTCATATTCCCAAGATTCCAGTTATCTTGTATAATGAACAAGATGCATATTCACATATGTATAATCAACCTGTTAAGTTTCATATGATAAAAGGACGTGGAGTCAGTGGTATGGTTCATCGATCAAGACATTTAGATAGGGTAATCACCAATGTTGAATTATGTCTTTCCACAGGAACCTACCTTACCCATATATATACTATATAGACATATGTATACCTATAAATATATTAAACATAATTAAAAGATAGTATAAATAATAATAGTGAAAAGATAGTATTGATATTATATAAATATATTTTCCCAAAGAGTGTTTTTAATTTTTAAAAAAAAAAATTTGCTCTTGTACAAACTTGAACTTGGGACCTCTTGGATACAAGATTAATATTTTGCCATTGAGCTACTTCCAACTTTGTTTATTATTTTGCCTATTATATATTAATATTACGTTTTTAATTAAAAAAAATTTAAAAAAAACCGGGGGAAATTTCCCCTGGTTTTCCCCCGATTTTTTAAAAAAAAATCAAAAAAAAAATCGGGGGAAATTTTCCCCCGGAATTTCCCCCGATTTTAATTTAAAAAAAAGAAAATTTTGCTCTTGTGTGGACTCGAACTTGGGACCTCTTGGATGCAAGACTAATACCTTGCCATTGAGTTAATTCTAACTTTGTTTATTGTTTTGCTTAATATGTCTAAATAGCACGTTTTTAATTAAAAAAAAAATCGGGGGAAATTTTCCCCCGGAATTTCCCCTTATTTTTAAAAAAAAATTCAAAAAAAAACCGGGGGAAATTTTCCCCCGGAATTTCCCCCGATTTTAAACAAAACTATTCAAAAAAAAAACGGGGGAAATTTCCCCCGGTTTTCAATAAAAAAAATTCAAAAAAAAACTGGGGGAAATTTCCCCGGTTTTCAATAAAAAAATTCAAAAAAAAACCGGGGGAAATTTTCCCCCGGAATTTCCCCCGATTTTTTAAAGACAAATTCAAAAAAAAATCGGGGGAAATTTTCCCCGATTTTCAATAAAAAAAATTCAAAAAAAATCGGGGGAAATTTTCCCCCGGAATTTCCCCCGATTTTTAATTTAAAAAATTAAAAAAAATCGGGGGAAATTTTCCCCCGGATTTCCCCCGGTTTTTAATTTAAAAAATTCAAAAAAAAAACCGGGGGAAATTTTCCCCCGAATTTTCCCCGATTTAAAAAAAAAAAAAAGAAAGAAAATTCCGGGGGAAAATTTCCCCCGGAATAATTCCGCCGGAATCGAGCGTTTTTTCTGTAGTGTGGGTGGTTAAGACAAAAAAAAAAAAAACCTAGTAACCAACTCATATCCAATATCATAATTCATGGAAAATTCTTAATGAATTCGGTGTTTGAATCTCATATATGAATCAAATGATTCAAAATGTACTATATTTTATATATTAATTTTTTAAAATAAATTAGCGATATATTTTGTATATTAATATATGGACCAAATAATTCAAATTATATTCTATTTTGTATATTGATTTTTTTCTTAAGTAAATTAATGATATGCGACAATTTGAATTATTTGGTGCATATGTGGAATTCAAATCAGGTGTATAATTTTTTTTCTTTAATTTATATATAAAAAAAGGTTTGACAACAAATACAATATTTGTTTGCAAAGAAAAGAAGAAATATGACTAACCCAAATCTATATCAAGATTCAATTATAATGCCGTTAACTTTAAAGGGTGTTTAAATATTCAGAAAATCGTATTATTTTATTAGGATAAACCAAAAGAGATATAAATGTGAAATGGAAAAGAAAAAAAAAAGAAAAGAAAAAAGTGGTACAGTTATAACACATAGTTTGTCCAATTGTCCTAGTACCCATCTTACTTAATAGTTAACTAGCGTATCGTGCACATTCGGTGTGTGCACAAAATAAAATTGAAATATAATTTAATCAAATAATTAACTTTTAATAATATAAAATTAATTTTCTGTTAATTTCTCAATGCAAATGCATACTTTTCTTGTAACACCCATCTCGTTAAAATGAACTAATACAATCAGGGTGACACTTAGTAACTATGCAAAGTACCCGTACCTCGAGGATACTTAGTATGATCACCCAATTCTAAAATAAACGTTCACTAATAATCTCTCTAGTGGAAGCATTGCTACGTAGAATACTAGCGATAAAACTAATTCGCAGTGAACATGTCATGATCAAATAACATGTTCATCCTGTACACAAAATAGGAAATTAAATAATTCTTAACGCTGCCTTAGAGTTATAAACTCCACAATAAATAACAACAATTGGAAGAAGCTAAGTGCGCAGTTACGAATACATAACTTATTCATCCATCTTGCAAGCCCTAATCTGAGGCACAAAACAGAAAGAATAGGGTTGTAAGTCCAAATGATTTAGTAAGACCAATTTACTTATATATAGGACAAATCAACACCAAAACACATTAAAACGAATAACGCGATTTTTATTGTATGCAAAAGAAAATTATGATACTTTGTATAAGTACTAAAAGAGTTTTATCATGAATGATTTTTCAAAATAGGAAGAACAAGTACTAAAATAATCATGTCATAAATGATTTTTAAAAGCATGCAATGGTGAGTTAAGCTGATTAACAAATCTCCAACCTTATGGCTACAAAAAATAGATAAAACATAATGGAAATCCTTATGCCTTCCTTGTCAAGGAACTTCCCCGACTTGAACTGATGGAAAGTGTACCACTTGCCCATGTAATACAACGATCCAATCTTATCTACTGCTAACCTCCGACTGCAAATAAAATCGGATCCAATAGATGGGATACTGCATAAGAGATCCTACCATCGATCCGTTCCGCCTGGTAGTCCCTTCCCATATGTCCCTGGGCCCAACCTCCCAACGGTGTCCCCAAGGGTGATAATCATAACAGAAAATGAAAGGGATACAACTCACAACCTTAAAAGATGCAATGGATACATATATATTTGACACAAGCTTAAATAATACAGAGAAGTAATATTTATTAAAATTATAACAAATGATAATAAAATATAATATCATAATAATATTGTAAGATGCATATCTAATGGGCAAGAAAAATCATAAATCTCATAAAAATCATCTAGGTTGGTCATACAAAAATATTTACTACATATAGTTCAGTGCCTTGTCAAGGAAAGGTCAGAGCTCTTACTTGACTCGATTACTTTTGGTCGGTGAACTGCGTCGGGTCAAACGTCTCAAATTTTGTAATTATAACTAAATTGTGTCAGATATATTTATCTTAGATAACAGTTATTAAAATATTTTAGGCATAGAAGGTTGAGTGTTAGAATTATTAGTTGAATATGATAATTGATTGTCGACTTTAAAGTGATATTAGGCCTTGAAGATGATTTCAGACTAGAAAACAAATTTTGGATTTGAGATCAGTACATCGAAAACTTTGAAAATGGCTAATTTGATTGGAAAGGTTGACAAACGACCATTGTTGATCGACGATTGACTGGTGAACAGTATATTAAATTGAAACTTTTGATACAAGGAATCAAACCCCCAAATCAATTTTGAGAAATTCAAAATAGATTAGGAGTAATTGAAGTTTTAAGCTTCGGGTTTAGGGCTAAAATGGGTTTATTCGACTTCATGAAATGTCTTGCAATTCACCATTCCAAGAAAACAATTAGATAAGTAGAGAACTGATTTTTGTTGAGTTTTGCAGATTTCAAGATTTAAAATAAAGATTTATAAATTTTGGTTTCAAGAATGGACGTTATTCAACAGGGTAGTTTCAAGCCCATTTTTCTCACAAATTTTGAATGTAAAGTAGCTATGTTAAGGTTTCAACACTTAGTATGAAGTATGTGGATTTCATAGGTTCAAGAATCATTCAATTTAGCCAAGTATTGAAGAAGATACAAAGGCTCAAAAATTGATACTCAAAAGTTGAAATTTGAAAATTTTCTGGAATTTCAAAAATGAATTTTGGGCAGCCAAATTTAGGAGGTTCCTTAGATCTATATAAATTAGTTTTAAATATGAAAATAGTACCATTAAAAACTTAATTATACAGGCTTTTTAACAACATTAGTTTCATCAAATTTAGATAAAAGGCGAGAGAGTTATGGACATCCGAATATTGCTTAGGGATACAGGAAATCTGAAATTTTTTTCGGATTTTTGAAAAACTGTTTCAGTAGCTGACTTTGAGAATTTATATAGATCTATACAAAAATTTTCTAGATCTATTTTCAGCACCATCTAAAAGTACATTCTTCAAGCTCTCTAGGGACATAAATTTTGTCAAATTTGAGTAAGAATTGAGAGAGTTATGAGAACGCAAAGTAAGTTACTTCTATCAAACTTTTAGTTAGCCGAAACAGAGCAACCATGTTTGAGACTCTCTACAGATCTAAGGAAATCTAATTTTGGTTGAAAATAAAAATATATCAAAAGTTTATATAATAAGCTTTCTAACGGTATAAAGTATGCTAAATCTAAATCAGTAACTGATGAGATAAAGAGCTCAAAAAATAGTTATTAGTTGTTTACGAAATTGCAGTTACGATTTCCAACATCTAGTATGCAACCAAATTCGGGCTAGTATTCGGATCAAACCGTAGGGAGTTTTAGGCTCCTAAATGATTCTGCAAACAATATGACACAAAGGAGAATTGATGAAATTAATTAGGAGCAATTCTAACAAGAATTGAGAGAGTTATTGGAGCTCAAATTTACCTACTTGACCACAAATTCGTATGACATAAAACAAGCTATTCCCTCATTGTTTGCAGCAAATGTTTTGTAGGTTTTAGAAGTTACAATTTGGTATGAATTCTTTAAGGGAATTTTTTTTTTTTTTTGGTTTTGGACACTATGTTGCCAAAATTTGACATTTAGGACTATAAATTTCTAAGTTTCAATTTTAGGACATAAATTTAAATTTTTTTTAACATATTTAGGACTTGAAGCCTCGAATTGCGCAATATAGTTGGAAAATGACGTAATTTAACTGAATGTGACGTCTCCGGCGACACTAAAGGGGAAGCGTGACACCTAATGACCTACATGGCGCTTATTTGTCTTTTTTATCGTAATGGACATGTCAAATAGGATACTGAAGGGCATATTTATAATTTTGAATGCTCATGTGAGAGTCACGTGATAAGAAAAAAAATGAAAAAGCTTTATGTTTAATTCAGATTATACTCCACGTTTTCAATCAATTCCCAAATCTATTTTGAAAAAAACACTAGCCGTCTTTTTTCTTTCTGTAAAACTTCTCTGACCAGCAAATTTCCAAAAGTTCCTAAAATTTCTAAAAGATTGTTGTGCTGTAACGTAGTGATCCAGTGCTGTCGAGACCATGCCTGAGCTGAGGAAAGAAGAGAGGAATTTTTTACCCCTACCACGCTACGGTAAGTGTGCATTTTGGATGTGGGTTTTCTCTATATTTTTTATGTTGAAGTGCAAATGTGGGTTTTCTTTTATGTTTTTAATGTTTATGGGATGTGCTTTTCTTTAGTGTCTGTGATTCCTAAGGTTGAAGGGTGAATCTTCTTTTCAAGTTAGATTGTTTAATCCAGACCACACTTGCATGCTTGAGTATAATGTGAGACATGTTAAATCTTCATGGTTAGTTAAGAAACACCTGCATTTGTTTAAGTCTGATTGTTAAAGAGATGTGGAGGAATTTAGAATAGATTCAGAGAAAGAGTTAGGGTGTCATGTTACTGTTTCTCAGGCATATAGAGTGAAGAGAAAAACTGTAGAAGTCCTTCAAGGGACTCCTGATGACCAATTTAAATTTCTATGGGATTACATTGATGAGGTGAAATTGCATAACTCTGGGTCAACTTTGATTCTAAGGACAGATCACAGTAGTGGAGAAAACACCTTTGACAGACTATATATATGTTTGAATGCTTTGAAAATGGCTTTTACTTCTGCTTGTAGAAAATTTATTCAGGTTGATGGGTGCCACTTGAAAGGGCCTTATCAGGGTGTAATTTTAACTGTTGTGGCAGTGGACCCTAACATTAACATTCACCTAATTGCTTATGCAATAGTTAGAAAAGAGAATAGGGAAATTTTGGAGTGCTTTTGAACATTGTTGAAGATTGATTTGAGGCTTGAACCTAATTATGAGTACACTTTCATGAGTGACAAATAGAAGGGACTCATACAAGCTTTTGAGGAAGTTTTTCCCAATGCAGAGCACATGTTATGTGTTAGACACATGCTCAATAACTTTGTCAATGCTGGATTCAGAGGAGAAGCTTACAAGTTTGCCTTTTGGAGGTTTGCAAAAGCATCCACAGTGTATGAGTTTGGAAGAAGGATGGAAGCAATGAAGTAATTGGATGAAAAAACTATTAATTAGCTGAGTGATATGCCTCCACATCAATAGAGCAAGTCGCATTTTTCTTGCATGTCCAAGTATGATTTGTTGTTTAACAATCCATGTGAAACTTTCAATTCTAACATTCTGAGTTTCAAGGAGTTGCCTATCTTGAGCATGCTTGAGCATTTTATGAAGTACCTCATGAAGTTAAGGCAGGACAATAGGGACATTACCAAAAAGAGGAGGAGAGGAAGGATGTGCCCAAGAATGAAAGAACAGCTTCATAAGTCCATTAAAAAGATGGGTGAGTGTACTCCTTTAAAATCTGATGACACTCGTTATCAAATCACCTGCTCAGATAGAACTTAGTATGTTGTGGACTTGGAGATGTGCACATGTGGATGCAGGAAATGACAGCTCTTTGGAATACCCTGTAAGCATGCCTTGCATGCTATTTTTTGCTAGAGGCTCAATTATAAGGACTTCACAGACACATGTTATTATGTGCACATATACAATGATGTATACAAATTTGCCATTTACCCTATTAATGGGAGAGCAGAATAGAGAGCTTAATCATATCGACCACCATTACCACTTCTATATGAGAGGCTATTGGCAGGCCTCCAAAAGCAAGAAGAAGGGAGCCAGAAGAACGTCAGCAGAAGACTAAGAAGAGAGGAAGGAGGAAACTAATGAATACAGTAATTGGAAATCTATTAAAGAGCAGCAAGTAGCTCCATCACAACAACAACAGACAGTTGGCATGTCTCAAGATGCACCAGCTAGTTTGACCCAAGAAGAAAGTTCAAGTCAATTGGTTATTAACAATGTCAATTCTTCTCCTAAGGTAAATTGTGCTTTATTTGTTAACAATGTCATTTATTGTGTTTTTTGTTTTTTTCAAAATAGTCAATTAGTGTATAATTTTGATGTCTTGCAGATCACAAGTTCAACAAGGAAACAACTTCATTTTGATAGCAGCAATGCAAGACAAGACATACAACCAACAATGTATGAACAACTCCAAGAGGGACAACAATCAAGGCAACCAGGACTCGGTGTGAACATCAAGGCAAGAAGTGAATTGTTAAGCAAGAAGTTTGTTAGCTTGAGTAAATTGACCTCAAAATTCAAGCAACCCGGACTCGTTGGGAATGCAAAAGGTAAAGGGAAAAAGCCATGGAAGCCCTAACTTGAATGGAGCTGTTTGTGTCATCTATTATTGGACCTTGTCATTTTGTTAGATATTTTTGTCTCAGACACTATAGTTATCAAACACTTTTGTTTTCAAGATGCTTACTTTGTTTTCGTTTTGTAATTTGAGGTTGTCATACACTAATAACCTCAAACTTATGTCAAGTATGTTAGTATGTTTTTTGTCCATTATCAAAGTAAGCAAATGTGAATTTGTAATTACTCAAAGTCTTTTAGTACTTTCAAGTGTATGTGAATGCAGTATTATGTTTTTTGTCGATTGTTACAGTTTATTTACACCTTCAATGTACTTTTTTTACCTTCTCTTGAAAACTTGTAAGCTTATGGAAGATTAGAGATTAATAAAGTTAGGTTTTTGCAATACTAATTTTTCATTAAATCAAAGCAAACCACAATTATAAACCATTACAACACCTTACCATACAATACACTAATACACCATTACAACATACAAATCTTTACAAAACATTACAATTCAATACACCAACACCTTACACCTTTCCCTACCAACAAACCACAACTCAATCACCACACCAACCATATATACACAAAAAATAATCAAGAAATCAAAAGAAGGAGCTTCAATTTTCTCACTTTTTTCTCCAGCTCAGTCTTCTCACGCCGAAATAGTCTTATCATTCTTTGACCATTGCTTGCTATAAGGGGTACTTATATGTCCTCCCACATGAAAAACTCTCACACACACACCCCCTTCCCCCCCCCCCCTTTTGCCACAAGCGAAGGAAAAATCTTGTTATGATTCTCCCATTAGAAGAAACATTCAAGAAGCAAATAATATTGTTGGAAAACGATATAAAGCAGAATATCTAAAACGTGATATTCTCGTGGGTGGATTTATTCGATAATATAGATACAATGCAATGACAGTTTTACAGTAAAACACTATAGCCAAAAGTAAAGTAAACAATGCTGTAAATAAATAAATAAATAAGAAAGTACAGATGACTTGTCAGTATTTATTTAAAAATGTACGACTGAATCACCGGGTTGAGCCGATTTGCCTTAAAGAAATATTCGCCCCACTGACCGGTGCGATGGGCCTGCGACACTCCTTCCAGGATAAGACAGTCCAGAGGTCTGTTCCAAGCCGCACTGCTACGTTGAACCTCACTTCGAAAGCTAAACAGCTCTAGAGGTTGTGTATGCACCTCAAAACACACTCAAAAGCTAAAAAAATTGTAAACCCTCTTAAAACTCTGTTGTTTCTTAAAAGAGTATACTTGCTATTTTTTCTTGTTTCGTTTGTTGTGTTTCTGTGTGTTTTGCAGGGAACCAGAAGGCAGCTTTATATAGGGGGAGGAGACAACCAGCATTAAAGTCTGACACATTAATGCAAAGTTGAAACTGTCTGAATGCCAACGAACATGCAATGTACCTGGACTCAAAAACAGACAACATTCGAAAACGTGTTGTTTGACCAGGTAACGTGTCTGGCAGTTTCAAACCGCATTAATTAAATATAGTAACGGAATTCAAAATTCAGATTTTTGAATAAAACCGTTACACCAAGGGCAATTCAGTAAAAATTAAGCCCGAGATCGAGACAATTCGCCCAAACGCCCTCGCCTGCGACTTGGTCCGGGTCCGTGGCTCGTGGCTCGTGGCCGGAGCCGGGTCGGGTCGGGCGGGCGGCGCGCGCGTGTGGGGTTTGCCCATATGCGGTACTTAGTTGTTTAGTTTACACTATAACAACAATTAACCACATAAATACTAGCATTGTCAAGGCTAATATATCCGATGTGGGATATTTTACACAGCTTTATTTACACATAGATAATATTTTCCTTGGACTTTATCTATGGATTACCATTCGAAATGGTTCAACCCTAGATTACCCCTTGAAAATATCATCTTATTAAGCCCATTTCCAACAATCCCCCCCTAATCCATAGCATAAAGTCCTGGTTGCATACTCGTAATGTGCTTTCAATAATGGTACCTTCCGGTTTGAACCACTATCTAGTTAACCAACTTATGTCATCACAGGAACAAATGGACATATGCCTTGAATTTGAACCTTGGTTGTGATGATGTCTATTGGAAACAACACATTACATCGAGCCTAGCAATCTTCAAGGGTGACACGTTAATGGCCATGTGTCCTGATCCTGTTTCATGAATATTTTTCAAGGAGTAACCCGTCTTCTCTAATCGCGGTCACACGATAATATTCATTAGTTGGGCTTCTCCGAAGATGTACTGCTCACATCTCGTCACTTAAGACCTCGAACCCATTCAGAGCAAGGCTCTTACTATACTAGCAGTAATACAGCACCTCCCAGGCATACCAGAGGATAGACTTTAGGTACATAGTACCAATCTAAATTTAGGTGCTCACGTTTACACCCGACTGCTTGTTTATACCACATTGAACCTTCCTTGTGGGATCTCCACTTGGTAGGTTGGGTTGCTACTGTCGGTGTAAACTTAATGGGTTACAAGTCCCATCCTCATCCTGGCTTTTTGGAATGAGTTAAACTCAAGTCCTTTCGTTAAAGAATCAGCCATAATGTCTTTGGTACCAACAAAATCAATGGCTACAATTCTTTCAAACACTATCTCCCTTATAGACTTCAGTCTAACTTGGATGTGTCTCTTAGTCATTTGATTATACTTGGAACTTCGTATTTTTGCATTTGTGGTTTGATTATCACAATGCAAGGCAATGGCAGGGACAAGTTTACCCACCATGGGTAACCCACACATCAACCCATGTAGCCACTCAGCCTCAGTTCTAGTAGTATCTAAAGCACATAACTTAGCCTCAAATGTAGACCGAGTTATGATTGTCTGTTTTGCAGACTTTCAGGAGACAGCACCTCCACCCAGAGTAAATACATACCCTGTACATCCATTACTCCCGGAATTTTGGACAATCCAACTTGCATCACTAAATCCCTCAAGAACTTCAGGGAATTTTTCGTAACGCAGTCCAAGGCAACTTGTACCTTTATGGTACCTCATTACCCTATCTAAAGCCTCTCAATGAGTACGATCAGGACAACTCGTATATCTAGTCAACTTAGAGACCGCAAATGAAATATCTGATCTCGTACCATTAGCTAAATATTGCAAGCTTCCAATCACTTGAGAATATCTTAATTGAGACACTAGAGTACCAGACTTATTCTTGAAAAGTGTTACAGAAGGATCATAAGGCGTTTTCAAGAGTCTACCGTTAGTATAACCAAACTTCTCAATTATCTTCTCAACATAATGAGATTGAGAAATCGTTATACCCTCAGTTGACCGAATCAACTTGAGTCCTAGAATCACACTAGCTTCACCCATGTCCTTCATTTCAAACTTACTTTTCAAGAATTCTTTCGTCTCATTAATAATCTCAAGATTTGACCCTATTAATAATATATCATCCACATACAGGCACAATACGATACATGAATCACTATTTATTTTGCAGTAGACACACTTATCATTATCATTTACAACAAAGCCAAAGCTCAATATAGTTTTATCGAACTTTTCATGCCACTGTTTAGGCGCTTGTTTCAACCCATAAAGAGATTTGACAAGCTTACAAACTTTGTTTTCACTCCCGCCAGCTACAAATCCCTCTGGCTGTTCCATATATATCTCTTCCTCTAGATCACCATACAGGAAGGCTGTTTTCACATCCATCTGATGGATAGAGAAGTTATATATGGAAGCCAGTGCAATTAGCACGCGGATTGTAGTTAATCGAGCTACAGGGGAATACATATCAAAGTAGTCAATCCCCTTTTTTTGCCTAAACCCTTTGGCAACCAATCTAGCTTTATACTTATCAATAGTGCCATCAGTTTTCAATTTCTTCTTAAAGATCCATTTATATCCAATCATAGTACATCCCGACGGTAAATCGACTAGTTCCCATGTTCCGTTGGAGACAATGGAGTCAGAAGAAGCCATAGCATTTTTGAAAGTCACAGGATCATCTTCGATATTGTAGGTGACAAAGTCACTTCCAAAATCTTTAGCAATCCTGGCTCGCTTACTACGGCGAGGTTCATTAGCCTCATCAAAAGTAGAACCGGTACTACTTGGATTTACCCCCCATTTGTCATCATTTCCACATGTTCGGGAATGGAACCAAACGCAAGGGCAGAATCTAAAGTCGAAACATCTTTGGGTATTCCTTGTTTCAAAGGGAATACATTTTCAAAGAATGTAGCATCACGTAATTCGACTATTGTGTTAACCTCTATGCCAGAAATCTCAGACTTAATGATTAAGAATCTCATGGCATAACTTGTTTCCACATAGCCCAGAAAGACTGTATCAACAGTTTTTGGACCAAGCTTCTTTCGTTTGTGTTCAGGGACTAAGACTTTTGCAAGACATCCCCACACACGGAAATATTTTAAACTCAGTTTTCTGCCTTTCCAGAATTCGAATGGAATGCGTTCTTTATGTTTCAGAGGGACTCTATTTAGAATATGGCAAGCCGTATTCAAAGCCTCTCCCCACATATATTTCGGCAATCCAGAATTCAAAAGCAAACTGTTAATCATATCTTTAAATGTTCTATATTTTACGTTCTGCTACACCATTCGAGGAAGGTGAATATGGAGGAGTCTCTTCATGAATAATACCAAACTTTTGGCAATATTCAACAAACGAGTTCGACTCATACTCACGACCTCTATCTGATTGTACTCTTTTAAGTTTCTTGCCAGTTTGATTTTCAGCTTCATTCTTAAAAATGATAAACTTTTCAAGTGCTTCATTTTTATGTTTCATTAAATAAACATAACAATATTTACTGTAATCATCTATAAAGGTGATAAAGTATCGACTCTGGTCTCGTGTTAAGACCCCATTGAACTCACAAATATCTGTGTGTGCTAAATCAAGTAGTTCAGTATCCCTTTCAACTGTTTGATAGGGTTTTCTTACTTGTTTAGCTTCTACACACACTTGACATTTGTGATTTTGTCCAATGTCATGCGTTGGAATCAGATTTAAATTCATCATTCTTTTAATAGAACCGAAATTTAAATGACCCAATCGTGCATGCCATACAGTGGAATTTTCTATATTATTAATAACGATAGAATTATAAAAATTCGAACTATTGGAACTAGAAACACTAGCATTTTCAATCCGTACTTTAACTAAACCTTCAGATAAATAGCATTTGCCAATAAAAGTTCCGTAATGTAAAATTACAATTTTATTCAGCTTAAATGACAGCTCACAACCCTCTTTGACTAGCATTGAACCACTAATAATGTTCCGTCTAACAGAAGGGACGTGATACACTCGTTGCAGAGATAGTGTGCGCCCTGAAGGAAACCTTAGGTCCACGCGTCCTATCCCAAGTACTTGTGCAGCACTTGCATTTCCCATCCTCATGGATTGTCCATCAATTGGCTGGTATGACACAAATAGAGACTTATCAGCACAAACGTGCACATTTGCTCTAGTATCGATAAACCAATCGAATGGTTCATAAATAGTCAAAAGTTCGGGTTCAAAAGAACATACCCGTCAACGTGTCCTTGAGAACCAGCAATGCCAGCCTCAACCATGTTGACTACTGGTCCTGAGGGTTTTGGTTTGGTCTTTCCTTTTTCTGCCTTGTTGGGACAATCCCTGGCATAATGACCAACCTGTCCACAAGTCCAGCATGGTTTGTTTGCTTTTGGCTTTTTAGCTTTGGCTTTTCCTTTATCAATGGTTTTAGAATTCGGATTGAATTTTTGCAGCTTAGGGTTTTTCTTTCCAATAGTCAAAACATTTGCTTTTGACTGTAATTCAACTGGTACCGAGTGTGTCTGATTCCTATGTTCCTCTTCTATACTTATGGCAATCATTAAATCATCAAGGGATAAGTGTACTTTTTGATGTTTTAAAGACATTCCGAAACTTTCCCAAGATCTAGGGAATTTTTCAATAATTGCCATAACTATGAACTTTTCTGGAAGTTTTATTTCAGCATCAGCAAGTGAATATTCCAGATTAATCAGATCATGGGTTTGTTCAAACACTGACTTACCTTCAACTATTTGATACTTCAGAAATTTAGAAACAGAATACTTTTCGAGCCCTTGCTCCTCAGTATTGTATTTCTTATCCAATGCTTCCCAAAGTGACTTCGTGGTATAGGAGTCTGAGCAATAGACATCGAAGAGATCATTTGACAAACCTGACAAAATGATCCCTCTGCCTATTTGGTCTCGCTTAGTCCATATTGCGATTTCATTAGTCTTTGGGGCAGTATCAGTAGGTACGGGTTTGTCAGTCTGAATTACAGACAAGAGCCCCTTCATTGTGAACCAAATCTTCATTCGTTGTTGCCAATGTTTAAAGAATTGGCCAGCAAATGGTTTAGGCAAACCGCTCAAGTCAATTTTTGAGAAACCAAAGGAACCAGCAGTTGAACTCGACGCCATTATAAATATATTAAACGAATAAACCCCGAATATTTCTTTAAGATTGATGGAAAACAATATAGAGCAGAATATCTAAAACATGATATTCTCGTGGGTGGATTTATTCGATAATATAGATACAATGCAATGACAGTTTTACAGTAAAACACTATAGCCAAAAGCAAACTAAACAATGCCGTAAATAAATAAATAAATAAGAAAGTACAGATGACTTATCAGTATTTATTTAAAAAGGTACGACTGAATCACCGGGTTGAGCCGGTTTGCCTTAAAGAAATATTCGCCCCACTAACCGGTGCGATGGGCCTGCGATACTCCTTCCAGGATAAGACAGTCCAGAGGTCCGTTCCAAGCCGCACTGCTACGTTGAACCTCACTTCGAAAGCTAAACAGCTCTAGAGGTTGTGTATGCACCTCAAAACACACTCAAAAGCTAAAAAAACTGTAAACCCTCTTAAGACTCTGTTGTTTCTTAAAAGAGTATACTTGCTATTTCTTCTTGTTTCGTTTGTTGTGTTTCTGTGTGTTTGCAGGGAACCAGGAGGCAGCTTTATATAGGGGGAGAAGACAGCCAGCATTAAAGTCTGGCACATTAATGCAAAGTTGAAACCGTCTGAATGCCAACGGACACGCAATGTACCTGGACTAAAAAACAAACAACATTCGAAAACGTGTTGTTTGACCAGGTAACGTGTCTGGCGGTTTCAAACCGCATTAATTAAATATAGTAACGGAATTCAAAATTCAGATTTTTGAATAAAACCGTTACACCAAGGGCAATTCAATAAAAATTAAGCCTGAGACCGAGACAATTCGCCCAAACGCCCTCACCCGCGATTTGGTCCGTGGTCTGTGGCTCGTGGCTCGTGGCCGGAGCCGGAGCCGGGTCGGGTCGGGCAGGCGGCGTGCGCGTGTGGGGTTTGCCCATATGCGGTACTTAGTTGTTTAGTTTACACTATAACAACACTTGACCACATAAATACTAGCATTGTCAAGGCTAATATATCCGATGTGAGACATTTTACACAGCTTTATTTACACATAGATAATATTTTCCTTGGGCTTTATCTATGGATTACCATTCGAAATGGTTCAATCCTAGATTACCCCTGGAAAATATTATCTTATCAAGCCCATTTCCAACAAATACAAAATCAAAAAATAAATAAATAATATACTTACCCTCCAATATGGAAATCCCCAAAACCTCTGATCGAGGTTATCATCGATTGTTGAAGTTTGCAAGATGGCAAGTCTTCTACACATGTAGATGTGATGTCCACTCATGGAGGATTAAGAAGATGCCATCAATTTGTTTGGTTTTCCAGCTGCTTATGTGAAGGCAAGATAAAGAATGAGGTCTTCTTTATTTTCCATCTTTTCTACATTCTTCTTAAAATCTTTTGATATATTCTGCTATTTTCAAACCCTATGAAGTACTTAGTTGGCCCTAGGAATGATTTTGGAGGGAATTAGTGATTGGTTTCCCTCCAAAATGATACTAAATGAGTCAGCAATTCCACTGATAAATAATAATTCCATGTCAGCCTAAAATCATCTATATGTGCATTCAGTTGTTCCGTTAACCATCACGCGCCTTCTCACATGACTAATCCAACCATCTTTGGCCGGAGGTCTTAAATGTGTCAATAAATTTTAAATTCATGTTCTAAAATTGAAACTTGAAAAGTTAAAGTTCTAAATGTCAAAGTTTAACAACATAGTGTTCTGAAATTTTTTTTTCCATTCTTTAATGTGAAGATGATACAAGGCCAGAATATGTGTCGGTAGAAAGATGAGAAATTGTAGGGGTAAGTGAGCTATAATCCTAATTTGATGGAGGCAAGATTTTATAGAATTAATTGCATTAGATGACCATTTAATTCTCTTGCTACAAATCTAGTAAGAATAAAAGGGTAAGGTCACATGAAATTATTTGCTGACTTTGAAGGTATTGGTTAGATAATCATATCTTGTCTTTTTTTTCCAATTAATGATATAATTAACTTTTTACCATAAATTAAATATTTAATATAAGAATTTACTAATTAAATAATTAGGATATTACATTTCTTAATTATTATTATTTATAATATCTTTAAAATTATTTATAATATATTTATTAAATTCACAAAATTTTAAAAAATCAATCTTAAGTACCATTATTTTGATTAATTAATAAATAAAAATAGAAAATAGAAAAAAATTGAAAAAAAAAGGTGTGGGAGAGAAAATGGGAGAGATGTGAAAAAAATGGACAAAAGAAGTTGGAAAACACAATGATAAAGGAGAGATGAGAGTAGGTAAAGGGTATTTTAGGAATACCAAATTATATACATCATAAAAAAAAGTTAAAGACTTTCACACTTAATATATAGTAGAGATATATAGTATAGATAGTGTCTCTCTTGGGACTTGCAATTCCAATGTGATTGGGAGTGTTCGCGACCAAAATAAAAAAGTATTATCAGCTTTTGTTGAAAAAAAATAGATAGCAAGTGTTTTAGTTTCTTATATTTTATTAAAAAAGATTAAAAATAAGTTGAAAGATGAAAGTATTTGTTAAATTTTTTTTCAATTTTTAATTATTTTTTTTAACATTAAACCATTATTCTTCACTTTTACTTTTCAAACACTACCCATTAGTAATAAGGAAACAAATAATTTGTTTCCTAAAGAAAAATAGAAAAGGAAATTGATGTTCTTTTGTACTTTAGGATTCTTTTTTCTTTTTTTTTTTTTTAAATGTTTTGTCTATTTAATTTCCAATTATATATGTGATCCTGTGTTTTCTAAAGCAGTCAAAAACCATAATAATCGAAAATGGAGAAATTACATATGGATGCCAAAAAAAAAACATCAAATCATGTGCTTAAATATACACAAAACAATAATGAAACTTCACATGCAATTGTGACATTTGTTCTTATCATGTTCACATTTTATAGACTTTTTATTTAATTTATATTTTTTTGTTCTTCAAAAATTTCATTTTTCATTGTGCCATTTTTGCCCATTCCCATCCTCTTCCTCCTCCTTTCCCAATAAAAGTGCTTAAAATTTGAAAAAAAATAAAATGGTTAAAAAACCCTAAACCAGCCGACCTTCTTTCTCTCTGTAAGTTCTCTTCATTCAAATTCTCTCTTGTTTCTTAATTTAAATGTTTGACATCCTATTTTGGCACGAGCAATTACCCTTTTTTATATGTGTTGAATCAATTTTTGCAGAGATCTGCGGAAACAAACCCAAAATCCAGTCTTTTTTCTTCGTTTCGTGTATATATATATTGTGGTTGTTGTTTGTGTGTTGTTGATGCTTTGTGTAATTATGTATACATACCTGATTCGTATTGCTGTGTTTCTTGTGTGGGTTTTTTGTAGGGTTTGCTGTGATGAAACATAAAATCGACATTGTTATCATGTGGATGTTGTTGGGACTCTAGAACTTACTTAAAAAAAAGAAATCACTACTGGGTTTTACCAATAAATACGTTGTCAGTGGACTGAATTTGGTTTATTTTTGCTTTTCTGAAGATTTAAGTTATCTTCATCTGTTGAGAATAAGATGGATGGAAATGGCAGTGTGAATATGAAGAATTGGGGGTTTCTTGAAGCTCCAACTAGTGCCCTTAAGAACCAGTTTGGGTTCCACCTCGTGTCTGAAAAACCACTTTTTGGTCGAAATATTCGTGAGCACATGATGGCCTCTACAAATGGAGGGCCGTTTCATCACCACCGTGTGGCTGGCGTTTCCGAGTCCCACATTAATCCTGTTGATTGTTGGATGAATGTGTCCAATAGGGACAAGTACCCTAATATGTTATCCGCAAATCAGCAACATCATGGTTATTATCCACTGAGTTATGGGGTTTCGCCCGAGACTTCATCCACTCACTCCGTCCAAATTAATTTGCCAAAAGATGAAAATGTGGTCCCTCAAACGGACCAAGCTTGTGAGGAGAGCGATAATGGTAATAATAATGGCAGCAGTACTGGTGGGCTCGCTAAGAAGAGAGGTGGGGGTAAAGTACCAAAATCTCCCCCAAAAGAGAAGAAACCAAGGGTTCGGGCTGCCAAGGCCCCAAAAGACGATTCTAACCCTACAGCAGCAAATCGTGCACGAGTCCCCAAGAAACCGGCTGAAGTTGTGATTAATGGAATGAATGTGGATATTTCAGGAATCCCCATACCGGTTTGTTCTTGCACGGGGAACCCACAGCAATGTTATAGGTGGGGATCAGGTGGGTGGCAGTCTGCATGCTGTACAACAGGGTTGTCGATGTATCCGTTGCCTATGAACACAAAGAGACGTGGCGCGAGGATTGCAGGAAGAAAGATGAGTATTGGAGCTTTTAAGAAGGTCTTGGAGAAACTTGCAACAGAAGGTTATGATTTCTCTTATCCAATTGATCTCAAGAATTACTGGGCCAAACATGGAACTAATAAGTTTGTCACAATCCGATAAAATTTTGTGGTGGAGGCTCTTTAAGCAATTGCGGCTCTATTTCTCAGCTGTACATATATGAATGGCCTCGAGTAGAAGCTTCTCAGGTAGTTTCTGACTATTAAATTTCCAGAATTGAGTTGCCTTATAACTGAATTTTACCTTTTTGGGCCGCCTAGGATAGGTTGATCTTTAACTGTTTACATTTTGTAGTCCAAGGAACCATTGATCTTGTCTTGTGACAGGATACAGGAGAGATCTGTTGAGATTTATTTATATGTAACTATGGCTCCTTTAGTTACTTTCTGAATATGATATTGTGTTCAAGATAATAACTGCATCTCATTTCCCATTTCTATTTAATGAAAACAGCGCTGCTGTTAGATTCACTAAGTTATATTGCATGCTTAGTTTGCTTGAATCAAACTGTTCTTTGTATCTATACAGAATTACAGATATAATAGGTGAAGGATCTAAAATGGACTAGACTGTCATCGTGATTTGCTATTTGCATCAGGGAAATATCTAGTTTATTATTCTGGAATCTAAGAGATTTAAGTTATGAACTTTCTCCAGGCCACCCTAGGGAAACGTTTATTCTACTTTGAATGGGTTTCAAGGAATGTTTCATAGTTGGCACACACTCGTGTTTGTGTGTTTTCTTCAGGCTAGTTGGGATCATCACAGGGAACTTAGGCTTTATCAGGATGCTTGTTTTGTTTGCTATTATTACTGGAAGATAACCAAATTCGCAAGAGTGAAAACATATAACTGTGAAAAATCTCCAAGTCTTTAGATTTCTTGATTTTATTACTTTAGATATTGCCTATTAGCATCTGCAGTATCTTGAGTTGGATAGTTGTACCTTTAGAGACCTGGGTGCTATTTTTTCTTGTGAACTGCTTGAGGAGTTCATTGTGTTGCCATGATATCATTAATCATTATCCAATCACCGGAATCTTGCATGCACAGACTAATCCGGAATGAATCGGGTATGTGTCCTACCCATACCAGCCAATGGAACAAATTATCGAATGATCCTTTATTGCAAATATTGTATTTCAATCGTATATCATTCTATAAAGTTATTTCCTTGGATATACATTTGACTTGAAATCATCACACTATATCTCTATATATTTGAAATGAGAAATGTTAGGGAGGATCCAAAGTGTTATATTTGTTTTCACAGACATTACAATTTAAAAGAACTATGTTCTTAAGACAAATGGCCTAAAATTTTGGGGAAATATTAAGTGCATTGTTACATTACTATATCATATAAGAGATTGTTAATCGAATTTAAAAAATATAAATTATTAAAATTTGAATTTGGATCTTTAATGGTTGAAATGCCTCATTTCAATATTCGGTCGTGGACTATGGATATTTATGATTGAATTTGATCCAAGAATATTATACTTTTACTCCCGCAAGATAGAGGGCTTACCAAAATTAGTGTCATTAGATTCAAGAGTACAATTTGAGTCCCAGAAGAACACATTCTGATTCAGTTTTACCACAAACCTTACAGAACATAAGAAATTTTTACGAAAAATCTCCTTTAAATTTATTGAAATATTCAAAGAACCTCCTTAATAGTATTAACAAGCTCAAAAGTTATATAGAAGAAATATATATATATATATATATATTTATATGTACAACACATTAAAAATACAGATCAAATGTATTAAAAATATATAATAACTGACATCAACGTTTATGTATATACATACATACACGCACATTAATATCTTTTAGTTTGTAATATATTTATTTTTATATTCTTGTTTATGACTTTTCAGATTTTTACAATATTAACTTTCTATATTGTATACATTTTAGCTTATAATTTATATAATTTTTAATTATATGTATTAGATGCTTTATTATGTAATGTACATATTCTCTCTCTCTCTCTCTCTCTCTCTCTCTATATATATATATATATATATATATTACTTTTCATAGTATGTATATGTAGTTTTTCTTTATTTTTTTTAATTTACTTAAAGGCTACCTTTTTGTCAATTACTTTGAATATATATATTTAAAATTAAGTATTATACTAATGAAAAGGCGGGTTCTTTTTTTCTTTTATTTTTTCGGGAGAGTAGTGGGGGGGGGGGGGGGGGGGGTGGGGATGGGGGGGATGGGGGCAAATTCTGTATATTTTAAAAATGAAGGGGATAACTGTAGTGCTTTTTCAGATCATTTTTTTTTGGTAGAAAGTGCTTTTTGAGATCATAGGTGTGTAATATTCATGATGATCTTTGGATATTTCACTATTTCAGTAAGTTTAAGGGTTCCTTTCTGAAAATGTTTTCAAAATATTTTAAGTTTGGTACTAAAGTTTGGATTTTTAAATCTCACGGGACTAATTTTGATGATTCTTGTATCATATGGGACTAAAAATGATTTCTTTTTCAATTTGATCCATTTGATATTTCAACGGGGCCAAAAATGCTTGAACCTAGATGGGATTCGGATTGAATTCGGTTTAAATTCTACCTCATTGCCATTTGTACACGCAATTGACCTTTTCTTGTTACACTTATGAAAAATTCATCAATTTGATCAGAATATATATATAGATATAGATACATACATATCATGTGTAATGATCTAAAAGAACAGTCCGGATCTTCTGCTACAAAACGATGCTACATCTCCTCCTACACTCATCAATACATGCCACGTGTATTGGTAAATTGTTCAGATAAGGAAAGAAAATCTTCAAAAATTTTCTTATTTATCTGAACCGCTCACCAATACACGTGACGTGTTTTGATAAATGTAGGAGAAGATGTAGCACCATTTTGTAGTAGAGGATCCGAACTGCTAAAAGAAGGTGTGTAGTTAAGAAAATAGTTTTACATAATATATATGAGTATTATGAAATAAAAGATGAAAGTTAGTTTAAATTAGAAGATCCCATCCACAAATACAATGCATAAGCCATGAAGTAGTCATACTCACTCTTCATAATTATTTGAGGATACATCTATATTTGATTTGAGATTTTTAGTTGAATTTTATTGTTAATTGGGTGTTTTGTTTTTTCTTTTTAATTAGATTTCTAGATCTTTATCATATTTGAGTTTGGTATAGATGAATTTAGATCTTATAAGATCTTTCCTTTTCCTTTTTTTTTTTTTTTGAGGGGTAGATCCGATAAGATCTTGATCGAATTCATATATCTAGGGGGTAATGAGTTATGCTTAAGTCAAGCTTTTAGAAGGTTTTTGGCTCTGGTTCAAGTTCATCCGAAAAAATTGAGTTTGAGCTCGCCAAACTTATAAATTTAGGCTCAAATTCAATCTCATCACAAAAATTTCGAGGTCAAGTTTGGCTCATTTACGGTCGAGCCTATTTGAGATCAAGCTTAAAGTTGAGCTCATCTCTACTTGAACGTAATTATGAATGTTGGATTGATGTTTTAATTATTTGATATGCATATATTATAAAACTAGAATATTATAATAAATAGTTTGAGTAACCTATATTGATACTATATATGATTTTGATATTTGTACTAATATAACTTATACAATTTAGGTATTCAAAATACATTAGTAGTACTGCTTTCCCAACAGTGTATTATTACAGAGAACTATAATATAATTTGAAATTATCAACAATTATTATTTTTGTGATATTATAAATATATTGTTATTGTCGTTCACCTATTATATCATGGATAATATTATCATCATTGTCTATAGTATATTCTAAACCAAAAAAAAAAAAAAATCATACGCCAATTTGCATGCTTTTTAGCATTTATTTTTAGGCTCATACTTAGCTTAGGGTGGAAAATCACAATCTCGTAGAGCTCCAGAAAACTCATTGAGATCTTGATTCTACTCAATTTATCTTACGCCCCTTGTAATCTATTGCTGGTGTAGTTTTACAAATCCATCTCAAACCCAACCCCTTGACAGCTCTAGTTGTGTGTCTCAACATGTCAGTCTAGCCCAGCTTGAACAAGCATACCAAAGTTGTCAATTGGGTCGAGTCGGGTTGGCCCAAGCTCACCCAGACTAGTCTTGAGGTGGGATGGGTTTGGAGGTGTAAGGGTGGACCCAACTCGGCAATGGCCTTGTCGGGTCTACCTTCTTTCTTTTTTCTTTTTTTTTCTATTTCACTTTCTTTGAAACATACTTTCTTCTACATTTTATATTCTATATCTAAATATTAATTAGTATTTTTTTCTTAAACTTGTTTAATGTATTTATTACTTTTATATTATATTTTTCAAGATAATAATTAATAATAAAATAAAAATGAACTGTACTATATAAAAAAACTATAATCATATATATATATATATATATATATATATATATCAATATGTAGGGGTGTAAATGGATATTAAACACAACGAATATGCAGTATCCGAATCCGTATCCAATTAAGTTTTTCGATATCTGTACTAGAATCCGAATCTAATGGATATTTAAAGTCTCGTATCCGAATTTGAATTCGACGGATATTTTGCGGATTTGGATATATCAGTATCTATTTCATATTTGAGAAAATAAGACAAATTTATGGAGAAAATCAGACAATATTATGGATATCCGAATATCCATTTTCACTTACAATTATTCAAATATCCTATTAAATATCCAAATTCATTTATTTGAATATCTGAATCTATTCACATAAATAACAAAATCAAAAAAAAAAATTATATAACTTATCTAATTGAATTATATATATAAACATACATATAAGTATAATATATGCTCATCAATATAAGTAAATTAAATATATTTACTTATATTTTTATTTCTTTATAAATTAATTATTATTTTTTTCTATCCGTTGTACAAATAAGAAGAGATTAGCATATGTGTGTGTGTGTGTGTGTGTGTATATGTGTGTATATATATATATATGTTGTTGTTGTTGTTGTTCTTACTACTACTACTACTACTAATAATAATAATAATAATAATAATAATATTATTTATCGGATAGGGATAGCTGATATAATTAAACGATTATATCCGACAGATATACATTAGGAGCGGATATATAATTACCGTATGTGTATCCATTTATTTCTCAAATACCTGTAATTGGATACGGATTATGTCCGCTTTATACAGATATGGATAATATACCTTACAGACAAATACGGATGCAAACATTAAATGAATTTTCGGTACAACCCTATCAATATGTATATATATATACATATATATATATAATACATTTCACCAAAATATATATATATAATACATCAATATAATGGGCTTGGTTCTAGGGCTTTCTGGGTCTGGGTAGGGCTAGCTCCATCAAGTTTAATAGGAGCCCACGAGAACACACTAAAATCGGTCCAACCTGCCTTTTATTATTCATGGGCTGGGCCATTGGGTTCGTGAGCCGGCCCGGCCCAGTTTACATCTTTGAAGCATACAAGTAGATTGGGCCATAAGAAACCATTTAAACGCTCCTCGATTGGCATTATGGATGTTGGGTCAAAATCAAATTATGATAGTCACGTTGCCTGAATCAGAGTATAGTAATTATACTATGTTGAGAGTCTTGAGACCTCATCTCAAAGAGGGTCATCTTTGCCTGTGGTCCTAACTTCACTTCTTATATTCTGAAAATGATTTTGTATACTAGAATTATATTGTTATTTCTAGATAACTTGCTTCATAACGTTATGTGTGCTTTCCCTTTTTTAAATATTTATTATGAATTTACTAAAATCCTTTTAAAACAATTTGTTCGGTTCAATTTTAAACATTAAATGACAAACTACAATTTATATATCTTAAATTTTAAGAAAATAGTTTCTAAAAAAATTTAATTTTCTAAGATGTTATTAATTTAATTGTTAGTTTACAATTACACAGTATCTACTATTCTTGCAACAGCGGGCTGTATCAGAATTGGGCCCAATCAGCTCTGTTTAACAAGTTGAGTGGGCCCAACTCTCATTCATACTATCTGCAATTGGGTTCAAACTCAGGTTCCACGTAAGCCCAGTTCATTTCAAAAACCAAGTCCAGCTATTCGTCATTTATGTAACAGTGTTAAATAACCAGTACCTGAACTTCGCTTTATCTAATTTTGTGGTCCTCAATTGGGATTTACCAATTTTCTGAAAATGATTGTCTACTACATTATCTCTCCACTGCACCCAAAAATTTATGATCTACTCTTATCTTGGGGGTCCCCCCTTATTGAGGAAGATTTTGGGCAATTCTAACCTGAATTCGATTTGATCCGGCAATGTTAATTATGTCTCGAGTGTGTTACATTTATCATATGATTGGTGTATATTTTAGAAAGAGTGATCAATCATAAGTCATATAATTTGTTAATTTTGGCCGAACTTGATTCTAGCAAGAATTTTCTGAATATCTTACCATTTCAAGCAAATGATAAGATTTTATGACAAATTTGAGTTCAATTTTCTCAAATTCAGTTCTGATTGAACTCAAGCCTAAGTTTTGTCGCTTCTTGTAACTTGTTTGGACCAAATTTAAACGCCTTTAACCAATCGAATAATAAGCACTTGTTATGCTGATTGACCCTTTTTCTTATACAGTAGTTCGATTACAATAACTAATGTAACCAGCCCATCATGTAATAAGTTATAAAGTTTTAGTTATTTGATTAACTTTAGCTTATAGATGTCATAAAACCTTGAATTAAATGAGCATCGGTCAAGCATTTATGGCTTCACCGAGCTTGAGTTTATTCATTTTATTTGATCTCAAACCTCTAAATTTGCTAACACTTATGAAACCATTTTTGGGTTCAATCCATGAAAAAAGATATCCCACAAAACAATTCACTATTCCAGTCAAAGGTCTTGTGCAGTGGATATATGAGCAAACATATATACATACATATATGAACAGCTTCAATTTATTAGTTTTTATTGTTCAAAAACAGTAGCTTATACTGTGCATGTATGCTTGTAAATGTGTCTATTAGTGTGTGTTGTGTGTGTTTTTTTGTAATGTAATGAGAATAATGACAAGTAAAAAGAAATATATATCTTAGGGGGCCTAAACAAGCTGTACAAATAATTTTAAAATATTCTGCTGAAAGAATGGGGACATGATGGGAGTTGGATTCCCACACACATGCACCTATCAGAAAGAGAATGTCTGTAGCAATCATCTCTTGTAATGTATCTTCAAGTTTAGTATTTTTTTTTAATTTTTTATTCTACTACTTGTGTACTATATAGTTTTACTATTTAATTTGTTAAGAAATTAAAAGAAATATATAGAAACTATAATACAAAATTCCTACTTTTAACTTTTGACAGTTTACCTTGTGCATGCTTCATTGGCTTTTCTTATGTGTATCCATCACATAATTTTTCTTGTATAAGTTTATAAATTTTTCAAAACATCTTTTATACATATATAAGGTGTTTGGGATCGAGCTTATAAAATGCTACAAAGTGTTTGGCAGCATTTTTATAAAATAAGCTTATAAACTTGTAAAATAAAATATTAGAAACTTATAAGTTCTTTTATTAAAAAAAAGAGTAAGAAATTGCTAACTTATTTTTAGAGATCCGAACAAGCTCTTGTGATTTTAACCAAGTTAATTATAAATTCGACATTTTTAATATGTTATAAGCTACATTGATCTTAATTATATGAACATTTTTAAGAGTTTAGTTTTAAAATAAGATTGATTTTATAAGTCCGTGAAACATCCCATAAGATTTAGGAGTTTATATAATATTTCAAATAAGTTTAGCCGATTACCAACAAGTACATTACAGATTCCATAAATTGATTATTTATTCATTTAAAACATGTTGATCTTATTTAATGAGACTTAAATAATTAATCAATCATATTTAGTAGATAGTTTAAAATATAAAATCTTAAAACACGTTATTTCTAGATTTAATAATCTTGAATGTTCATTCAATAGTTTTTGCAATTTCCTCTCGGATCATATCATGATTAGGGAAAATTGAAACTTGTGTTCTATAACGTAAAATTTTTTCCAAATTTCGTTCAAATTAATAATTACGAATTTTTCTCGTTGCATTCCATAAAATACATTTTTTCTTAGATTTCGAGTCAATTTCTGTCAAATTTTTAACAAAAACATCCGTGACTTGCACGTGACCGTTACAGTAGGGATGATACATGATGGCTTTAGTCAACGTAAAACCTTTCGTGCTACATCATGTAATCGTTAATATACATACATATATATATATATAATATATATATATATATATATATATATATATATTCACGAACATTTTAGAAAGAAAGCAGAAGCAAACAATATGTCCGAGTCACCTGGAAAATATTTTTAATTTTATTACAGGAAATTTAATTTGAAATTCGTATGTCGATGCGCGGATATATAGTCGGCAATTCATACACATGTATAATAATTAGATAGATTAAACTCGTTACAGTGTTGATTAATTTTTCACATTCCTCAATAATTGTAGGTTTTGAGAGAGGGGCCATGAGGGGCATCGTGTAATTATCATAGATCAGACAGCGATTAGACTTTGATCCCCGAAATTTTCTATCTAGTAATCATTTTTATTAATTTCTCTCAGCTTTCTATGTATTATTATTATTGTAACGATGATCGATAAACTTTTAAAATTTAACTTTAAGCTATGTAAACGAACAAATTATGATTATTATTATTACAGTCGATAAAAGTTGTTAATGATCAATCGAGTGATTTAATGGTAACACATCTTATCAAACAATTTTATTTCAATTTAATATCTATTCAAATTTCAATAGTTAGGTAAATATTATTCGTGTGTTGCGTATGTATGCACGTAAAGCTAAATAAATAAATCAAGAAATTTGAATGTGTATTAACTCGTGTTTATTTATTAACTAATTATGTATTTCATCTTGCTATTTTTGTCACTGCAATGATGATCATCATATATTATTAAGGTTCATGCGCGCAGAAAGCACAGAATTCTCAAGACTACACAGCTCCATTAATAGTTTAATCAATATATATTCTTTTAATTACGCACTTGATTGATTCGTTTACTCCTCTTAATCCTCACTATAAAATTAATCTACCTAACAAAGGTAAATTAAGGTTTTCTAAAGAGGCCATAACTTAGCTCGAAATTCCAATTAACTTGAGGGAGTGTCCTTTACCAGAGATTGACAGGACACTAAGGTCTAAGGTTTAATAAAAAACGAGACCTCGACTCGAGATATAAATGCAATCACATTAATTCCAAATTCACTTAACAATAACATCAAGTAAGTGTTGTTAAGTGTTAACAATGAAATAGTTAGTGTTATGCCAATCGGTTAACATTGTTTCTAATATTCGTTTTTTGTTATCTTCTTTTAATTCCCTTGTTATTAGCCACCTAGGCCGGGATGGCAATAGAGTGGCACAAAGTCTAGTTAAGAACGCTCTCCCTAATTCTGAGGGTTTAGCAAATATTCCTGCTTTCGCTTTCAATTTTGTATCTATTGATGTTTCGTTATTATAAGTATGGTTATTTTTCTTCAAAAAAAAAAAAAAAAAAACTCTACAACTAGTTTACTAACAAAAAAAAAACAATGGAAAATTGCAATTTTATTTTCATAAATTAGGGGGTTTGGCAAGACAAGCTCCATAATTTTCGAAATAGCTAGAAATAGTCACATAAAGTAACATTCTATATTTCTATTGCAGCATTGGTCCAATTGTTAGTTTCCTAACGAAAAGACCACATGACATGGTGGTTAAGTCAAGATATAATAACGAGGACTTGTTTTGCCACTTCTTGTTAGGCAATGATGTAAAAGTTGTCAATAATAATATTTATTAAATAATAATAATTTTTGTTTTTATCACTAGTGATAATATTTATTAGGAGAGACGAGCTTTAATTCTCTAACAATATTATCCATGATTATAAAAATTAATATTTTAGTAGTAACTGTTGATAATTAGTAATACTTTTCTATTGATAATTGTTGACCGAAAAACGGACATTATAATTTTGTGGCGAGATCATTCTCATCATCACTAAATTTATAAGAATGTCATTAATAGTTAATAGTAACAATTTAAATACAATTTTTATCATTATTGATTGACCTTATCAAACTAATTTTTGTGAGAAAGCATTTTTTTTTAGCACTTAATAGGGATAACTTCTTCAATGTTACTAATCGATATATTTGCAACTTAACTTTTTTGTTTCTTGTTCTTTCTAAAAAGTAAAAGCTATCATTTTTAAAAATATAAACCAAGGCAATCTCTCTCTCTCTCTATATCTATCTCGCACCAATTACCAGTTAGTTTAGCGGAATAAGGCGCTAGATCCCTTAATCAACTGTCCAGAGTTTGAATCTTGGTGTTGTGAATGGAGCAACTGGGTTGGAAGAATCGCCCCCTATAGTGGGCCTTTGCAGTACCCGATCCGAATTAGTCGGCCAATAAGTCGAAACCAGATAGTTAAATCCAGAAAAAATCTGCCCCCCCCCCCCCAATTGTTAACAAATCGATTAGATTTCTTTTACATGCATATTATCCATAATCCAATATCGATTAACACTAACAATTATTATAAGGGATTGATATTAGAACTTCCAAATTTGTTATAAGAATTTCATTTTAATTTTTATATTAAAAAATTGATCGAAATGTCAATTCATCTTAGAATATAATCAAATACACTTGACCAGCACTCAATTATGTGCTATGTATACTAATAATTATCAATAAGTCAACAAGCTACTAATAACGTAGAACAAACCACTATGAAAATAAATACAATGAATTCATCGGGGTTTGTTCTACGTTATTAGTAGCTTGTTGACTTATATTAATTATTTTTGGCGAATTTTGGGCTAAAACTTCGCCAAAAAAATATATTTTTTTAAATATATTAATTATTTTCGGCAGATTTTCGGCAAAAATTCCATCGAATATATATATATATATATATTTAAATATTAATTATTTCCACCGAATATCCGCCGAAAAATAAAAATCAACGAGGGTTTTTTCGGCAGATATTGTGCACCAAAAATCCGCCAAAAACTACATTTTTCGCCGAAAATCTGTTGAAAATTCCGCCAAAATTACTGTATTTTCTTTTAGTGTTTGGTAGAAAATCAAATGCAAGATTTCATAATTATTGGGTCTTAGTTTCGCCATTTAAGGTAGGCCTCATCAGCTTGTCAATTAATTACTGCTAAATGTCAAAAAAATCATTAAAAGATCAAATTCTTTGGGGAATTGATTAACATGTTTTATGTGCAAGGGACCAAACAATAAGATTTGAAAAAGTTCCCATCAAATAATGTAAAAGGTGAATTAGTGAGAGAATAATTTAGCACCTTGTCGTATTATCTTACTTGAACTCTAAGCTATAAATTTCTTTGATTTTTAAAAGAAAAACCAACTATTTCAGTTATAGTCATTTTCCAATAAACCAAAGCTGGAAACCTAACAGTAATTTGATGTATGGTTCTGTATAATATTCTTGGATTAATTTAATTTTGTTTGAGGGGTGAGGGCTCAAATAATTATTTGAAAATTATATATGAACTGATTAATTAATTATGTTTCATAAAGTATGTTAAATATACAAACCCTAAGAGGCTAAGATGTATTGATACTGGATTAGAAAAAAAATTAGCACATGAATGCATTCTCTGCAATGACAAACTAATACAGTATAAATTTAGTTTGTGTAATGAATTTCGTTCATAATAATTCCGTTAGTAAATGGTCTATCATTCCGTTTATATTGAATTCTGTCACTGATCCATTACATATACCTTTAAATTTGTGATAAAATATCTCCATCACAAATTTTCCGTTAATGAAAAGGAGTCCTTTCTTGTAGTGAACTAGGATCCAACAACTTTGGTTACTAATTATATCCCAGCTCTCAAATTAATTTATTTATCCTACATTTTAATAATTTCGTATATGTTTATTACCAAATCATGGACCTAATTTATTTTTATAACGCTACAGTTAATTAGTTTTATCCAAGCATATCGTAGACAACAAACATTTATAATTTGTTTGTAGTTTTGAAAAAAATATTAGTAGCAATAAAAATGTGTCTTTCAATAAAGAATCATCGACTATATATATACTCATGAATGAGTTTCGATATCTCATTGAATATAATGAATAATTATTTTATTTTAGTTTTTTTAGAAAGGAAAATAAAAATATATTATGCTATAAATGTCTGAATTTGGCCAAGCCGAGAACAAATATCTTCCCTTCAAATCTTGTCCAAATCCAAAATCCAGAACACACCACACAACTGTGTTACTGTTTAGCTAATAATTGATTGCCAGAAAATTGTAAAAAATGCAGAAAAGTTGGCTTTTTTTGCCTCACATAAATCTATATGAATGCCAAGTTCACCTACATCCATTATTGCCACAAAATTTTCAAGAGATAAGAAAACTTTTTGGACGAAAATATTGAAAACAACAAAACCAAGAAACATGTATATATATATATATGTGTGTGTGTGTGTGTGACTTTCAGATATATATATATATATATATATATATATATAGTAGTGGTCATTCCATTGATGAAAAAGAATTGTACATACACAGTTTGATACAAAAAGAAGTTCATTTACACGTACAAAGATGTGTTCGAGATAATAAATTAATATTTGATAATTCTCATTCTAACAATTTAAATTTTTAGACGAAACGCGTGAAAATGTTTTCGCAACATAGTGTTCCACAGGCTTAATAATGGAGTGGTATGAAATTGAAAAATTGGGAAAATTAGGGCCCCATTTTGAACCAACCCATCACACAAACGTCATTTGCAAGAGACAATGTTTTTGTTGCCGGCCACTGTTACATTGATGCTCTTGTCCACCCTTTTATTGTTTTATTTATTTCAATCTAGACACACAAGCACTTCATTATTTTATATTGACTTATACCCATATTATTATTTTTCAATCATTAATATTATTTCATGACTGATATAATGGAGATGAGGACACTTTATCAAAACTTGTAATATTGAAATGTCATATATATATAGAGAGAGAGAAGTTGTTATAGGGGGGACATTTTAAGTTTTTCTAATTTATTTTTTATTATGAAAAATATCAAACAAGAAAAACATAGAAATTGTATTGGATAAAATCTATTAAAACTTTACACCATTAATTCCAATATGTCCTCTCTTTTTATTTATTTTTTTTTTTTTGGGGGGGGGGGGGGTTGAATTGGCATGGAGTAGCAGCGCAGTTCAATAATTTTAGTATCACCCCCCCCCCCCCCCCGAGTCATATTAAATCCACAACTCGAAAGGTGACATCCAATTGTATCAAGGGATTTTCTCCAATTTTTTTATTTAAATTTATAATTTCACAGAAAGGAGAATCACCAAATAATTTCACAAATACTTTTTTAAGTACCCTTAATCTCCAAAATATGATTGCCAAACCTCTTTAAGCCGGTTATACTTCTCACTTTTGCAAATTTTCAAAATGCGGTATTCAAGCTTCCAAACGAACTGCATAATTAATCTTGCAATTGATTATGAGACTGCTTTCCTAATGAGGACCGAAAACTCTTTGGCTTCTGTATATCTATTGAGATACTGAAATCCCAACCATGTTTTCAATCGAAATATATATATATGTGTGTGTGTGTGTGTGTGATTAACCCTTAAGAAGAAAATTGAAATGGGAATCAAGAATTAGGGCATTTGCGAGGATTTTGAAGAAAATAGAGTCTTATCTTCATATTTTATTTTATGATATTCCTCTTAACATATATTTTCATTGATTTTGTCACTTATTTTCTTTGTGCATATAATAGATGTGTATGAACAAAATACTAATCAACTATTAATAGCTAAATAATTAAATAAAGATAATAGACATTATATATCTTGGCAACCTCCAATCATATTATCTTCACAATGAATCGATCTAATGACGCGTTAATTACATTTGACCCTCTTCAAGTTAGTGTGATTAATGAAATCATCATACGAGTTTTTCATCCCCGATCGATTCCTCCAAAGATAACTCTATTTGTTATATTTCAAACTATTAACATTAGAGTAAGTGTTTTAGAGAACCATATTTCACTAAAAATACAATTACAGTGGCTTCTAATCCAATTCTCTCTATATATAGGAGGTTAAAATAATTCGAACTAGCTATTTGTCTTGAAAATTTACTTAACAGTAGAATGTTTAATTTCATTAATTGCATTTTTTCCATTATCTAATTTGGTAAGTAAATTTTTAAGATTTACATGTGTTGTACATCTAGAGTTTTGGGCAAGAGATGGGGCACTATCATGGGGTAGGGGATCTGGTCCGATTTGTGGTCTCCAATATGTATTTTTTTTTTCCTCTTAAAGTTTATGATATCAAAATAGTATTTTGTTATATATATTTGCCCCCTTTTAACTATAGAAACATTACTTTTCGACCCCCTCTATGTTGTAAATATCAAAAAGGGTTAGTTAATCAGAAGAAAATAAAAAAAAAAGTCGAAACTATTTGACCAAGAGTAAATAAGAAGTTTACATAATTGTTTAATAATATCATCATTCTCCGTTACAGACTCTAAACATAGGATAAGTTGTTAAATGACAAAAAAGTTTAAGGGGAGTTGATAATTATGAAAGTTCCAGGAACAAGCTGCATTTTTTTCCCTTCATTTCTAAATTATTTTTATTGGTTCCTTAACTACACCCTCTAAGTTCCGAACTTATGATTTTGATCTACTTGTATTTGTAGATGCATAAACTTTTCACCAAGTTATTTGTTTGTTCAGGTTCTAGGAAGAAGTTGACAATTATACCATAATGGAGAGATTTATACGTAATTACATTTGATTTTTGAACAAAAAAAGTTACGATAGGGCACTTTTTATTTGGAATTTCAATCAATTTGTACGAGTTTGGGATACCTTCATGCACCGTTAAGTTTCGCAATTGTGAAAATTATGTTGCATGTTTAATTGAAAATCTCTGATAAAAATAGTCTAGAAGTCCGTGTCTACGAGTGGATTTTTTATTTTTTTCTAAATTGATAGACTTCGTATGAAACGACTTGTGAAATACACACAAATACTAAATGTGTTAACTAAACAAGAGACTTGTAAAGTTACAACAGTCCAATTCTCACGAAATGATGAATGAAGATGCCCAAAATAAATAAATTCAAGCTCGAGCTATACGTTGTAAAAGTTAGTCAAGTTGGGCCTCCTAACCAACAAAAATAAAGAAAAAACTAGAAACACCCAAAAATAGCTAAAACCGTACAAGCTATAAGCTAGGGATAATTACAAGTTAGTATCTAGGTATCAAGAATGTCGTACGTATTAGACGGGCACGACGCAGGGCTAAAACTGTCATTTCCCCTTAAGATAGATACATACAACTATAAACTGACAAAAAGTTAGACCCTTAAACGTGTACGTATATATATATATATATATATTTAGTACTTGGTATTTATGCATGCAAAATTTTTACTGTGCCCATGAAAAAAATCATCATAATGAGTGCGCTTTTGTTCCTTTGTGGCTGACGATAAATATTAAAAAAAAAAAATCTTCTCTCCATTTTCTTCTTGCTGGGATCAACTTTGAACCATATACGACTCATTGGGTCAAGAACCACCCCCACCACACCCCACCCCCTTTTCAAGAACTTTTTTTTTTTTTTTTCAAAACTTAATTAGAAAGGTTTTATTTTATTCTATTTTTTTTTTCAATTGTTATGTCCTTAAAGCTGAAAGAAAGCTGATTATCCTACTGAAAGAAAGACCCTTTTTTCAATTTTTTTTTTTTCATTATGATTTTCTTTGTCCCTCCATGGTTTGTAGCTGTGTATATTCTGTAGTCCCCTAGCTCTTATCATTTCCCAGAAGATTCTCAAATTAATTTTGTTTGATATATGAAGTTCATCGTTGATTAATCCTCTCAGTTCTTGATAAATTCGAATAATCTTTTAATTTAGATTAATGTTGGGCAACAATAATATCAACAATCCAGAGCCCTTCTCCTCCTCCGAAAATGGCAGCAGCAAACGAAAACGACGACCCGCCGGAACCCCAGGTAAAACACACACACACAGACACAGGCGCGCACACACACACTTGTACACACAACACTGAATTTACACATGTGCGTGTGTGTATACATAGATCCAGATGCGGAGGTGGTGTCTCTATCCCCGAAAACCCTCCTGGAATCGGATCGATACGTGTGCGAGATCTGCAACCAGGGGTTCCAGCGGGACCAGAATCTGCAGATGCACCGGCGCCGCCACAAGGTGCCGTGGAAGCTCCTGAAGCGCGAGACCCCTATTGCCAGGAAGCGCGTCTTCGTCTGCCCCGAGCCCAGCTGCCTCCACCACGACCCGTGCCACGCCCTCGGTGATCTCGTCGGGATAAAAAAACATTTTCGAAGGAAACACAGCAACCAGAAGCAATGGGTCTGCGAGAAATGCTCCAAAGGCTACGCCGTCCAGTCCGACTACAAGGCCCATCTCAAGACCTGCGGCACCCGCGGCCACTCCTGCGACTGCGGCCGCGTCTTTTCCAGGTTAGTTAAATTCAATGAACTTTCTGATTAAATACGTACCAAGACCGGCTGTGTCGTCGTCGTTTATATATAATGATTTTTTTACAAGTACCACATTTATTCAATCAAGAGCGTTTTTTTTGTTCTTACAAAGATTTTATTTCCATTGTATTCAGTGCAACAATGTTTAGTTAGTTGTAGTTATGTTCCGGTTTTGGGGTAATAAGTCCTTCTGATTATTTTTATCTTTGTTTGTGTGTGTCTGTGTGTTTTTTCAGAAGACTCTGTGTCAAATCATTTTCTCAAGCAGTCCAAGAAATATACTTGCAGACACAAAATATCTTATCAGACTAGGTTTTTTGTTTTTTTTTTTGACCCATGTCTGGGAATCTAATTAATACTTTATTTTAGCAGTAGCAGTTACAATGGCATGGCAGCTAAATTAATTATAAACCTTTGAGTTTTCCAAAGATCAAGGACTTACTAAGGAATGGTTTTAAATTCATCTCCTCATTCAGGAGTATAAATTTTTATGCATGGAATATGTGTTTCACTATATATATATATATATATATATATATATCCCAAGTATAATTAAACTAATAATGGTATGACTTAGCTGCTAGCTGTGGTTCTATTTTAAATTTTCTTGCCGCAAAACACCAACCCCACTTTAAAACTTGATTCTAATTAATTAATTAATGTATTTCATAAAAGTACTTTTTAGGATTTTATTTGTCTGTAATCAATTATTCTACTCCTCTTGGTTTTCTTGAAAATGTTACTTTGAAGGGTCAAGATGCCGATGATATATGAATCCTTTTTCTTCTCGTTTCAAACAACATATGCTGTTCAATGTTGTCCTTTTTACTCGATTTTTCCACTGTTTGAATCATTACAATCCTTGTTTTATGATCATCACCAATTATTACACTGTTTGCAGCAAAATGTTCAACGTCTTATGAAATAGTATACGTTTTTTTTTTCAAATCAATAATTTTCAGAGTCGAGAGCTTCATCGAGCATCAAGATGCTTGCAGTATGGGGCGGCTCCGATCGGAATGCCACCCTCTACAGCCGCCCGCGGTCTGCTTATCACGTACCGCCTCAAGCCCCAGCCCGTCCGCCAGCGACACCAATCTCAGCGTCGCCCCGTGGGCCAGCGGGGCCGCCGCCACTCGTGCTTTGGCGCCGAAGCCACTCGATCCCATCTTCCTCAGCAGCCTGGCCGCGGACCCCGGCGGAGGAGGAGGAGGAGCAGCCACCCCAAAGAACAAACATAACTCCGGCAGCCCGCGGCCGCCTAATCTCGAACTACAGCTTCTCACAAAATCTACCGTAACCAGCCTCAACAACCCCACGATACTCGACGAGGATCATTCGACTCAGCTGCAACTCTCCATCGGCTCATCTGAGATCGGGGACAAAAACACTGAAGCCGCGCCGGAAAATAATAATAACAGCAACAACAGCAACGTGAACAACAGATGCTCGCCGCGGGGGAGCAGCACGACGTGCGGGGGTGAGAAGCAGTGGAGCCCCACTGTGGCGCTGAAGGAGCAGGCGGACGAGCAGCTGAGGATCGTGATGGCGGAGAAGGCGTACGCTGAGGAGGCGCGGCAGCAGGCGCGGCGGCAAATCGAGCTGGCGGAGCGGGAGTTCGCGAACGCAAAAAGGATCCGGCAGCAGGCGCAGGCGGAGCTGGACAGGGCGCAGGCTCTCAAGGAGCACGCGACCAAGCAAATGAACGCCACCATTTTGCAAATTACATGCCACGCTTGCAAGCACAAGTTCCACGTCGAGCAGGCCGCCACTACTGCCACCGTGCCACGGCCGGCCGTGACGTTCGCGGAAGCTTCGTCTTCGAGCCGGCCGGACATGAACTCTCTCGGGCTGAGTTACATATCGGCCGCGCTGAGAGAATGGGAAGTGAGAAAAAGTGATCGTCTTCAAAAGTGATCATCAATCATGCTGTTGATTTGTATGATTAATGTTGATTAATTTGTTTAACCTCTTTTTTTTTTTTTTTTCCTTGTTTTGGTGTTTAATTTTGTGTAGAAGTTTAATTAGAGGGGTGTGATGACATAAAAAAAAGAAAAAAGGGGTGAAAATGTGGAATATGTGTTGGTTAATGATGTGGTTTTGTTTTTGTACTGAAAGGTTTGATTTCTTCATTTATTTCAGAGATAGCCTCCCATAATTAATGTGCTTTTTTTTCCCCCCCTCTGAGGAAGCTTTTTCAGGAACAGTAATGAGTAATTGAGGGTTTCTTTTTCTTTTTTCTCTGAGCTGTCTATTCCTACAGAAGAAAAAAGATAGTTTTCTTGCTATTCCACAGATTCATATTCGTGGCTAAGTATACATATATACTCATTTTATCTTGCAGAATATTAATATTTTTCTAACCCGTTATATATGTTTCGTTTTAAAATCAAGACCAATGGTAAAAATATAGTTGCCTTTGCTGATAATTACAAGGTGTGATAGCATCTTTTGCTACACTTATCATTAGTACTATAGTATTGTATTTGTAAAAGGCATACAATAAAAAAGTGAAAAAATTATGACATGAAAAAAGTAAACAATCATATAGTCAAAATGTAAAAACATTTGTTGTGCACCTAATTTATTAGGTGTAGCGAAATTGGGTTCCAACAAGAATTTTTGCATGAAGTGTACTCTTTTTTAAAGAAATTTTAGGTCAGATTCAATTCGCCCTAGTCAGTGCTAATTACATAAAAAATGCATTACGCGTGTTATGTAATTATTATATTTTTTTGGAAAGAATGAGCAACAATATTGCACTTAACACATGATGTAATGAGTTTTGGACAAAAGTTTCTATTTTTATATTATTTTCCTAGTCCTAGGAATGTCGTGATATTGAGAGTTTAGACCGCGCTTGGAAGTTCCACCATCCCATATAATTTTAATTAGTTCACCCAGATTATTTTGAAGAGAGAGAGAGAGGGGGAGAGAGAGAGAGAGAGAGAGGAGTGATGTTTGAAGTTTGAATAGATAATGATCTGTTGTCGATGGCCTCAGCTTTTGGTATTGTTAGATTTTGTGTTTGGACTATTAGAAGATCTTTGTTGGCTGAGGTGGTCAGAGCTATGAAAAATGGAGGTGACCCCCGTTCCATCCACCAGACCAAGCATTAAAGAACGCCACTGCCGTAAAATTATTACATGACATGTATTACTCAAACATCTATTTAATGCCCTCTCTCTCTCTCTCTAAATATATATATGTATATATATGTATACACACACAGACACACGTATACATACAGTGGTAGAGGGCTGTGCGCGCGCGCGCGCACACACATAATAATGTTAAGGGTCAGAAAATAAGAGTCCTTTTCCCTGCAATTCTGCATCCATATAAATGTTAATCAAAGACGCCATGTTTTTCAGTGCCACAGTTTTAATGGTTGATGCGAGAGACTCGTCCCTCTCAACACACAGGCACAAACAAACTCCATCCATTCATTCAATTCAATTTTCATTTCAAAAATTTTTCTCTCTCTCTTTTTCTACCCCCGCATCAGAATCAGTAGCACGCCCATCTTTCCATTTATGAGGAGACCACTGCCTAACCAAACTCCCTCTTTCTCTCTCATCTCCGGATGAGAGAGAAAGACTGTTTGTGTGTGTGTTTTTAATTTATTGCATTAGCTAAGGGAGAAAATAACTGCCTGCTGCTGCTCATCTTTCCCTGACTTTGCACTATACTGGAAAAAAGCCCAACCCTGCCCCAAAAGTGACAACCCAAGATTTCCCATTCTCTCTCTCTCTCATCCTTTTGGACCACTTACATATTTTTTTACTCCTCCACTTTACAATTTACTATACTACTATTTTTCATTAAATTTTTGCGTGTGCCTGTTCGTAACAAACGTTGTACGTAGTATGCTCCTTTTGACAAAAAAATAGATTTTAAACATCCGGGTATTTTATTTCACTATTTATTTTATTCTCTATTTTACATTGTACGTGTTCAAAAGAGTATTTTGCATTCAAGTGCAAAGAAATACACAGTCAAATCGTATAATACGGCACGACCGAATTGCTATTTTCAAATCAAATCTAAATTTTCAATTAAGAACTACGCGTGCTGGCCGTATAATTTTGCATTTTACATACCATGCGATGGGCTGTCTTGGCCAATTCATATAGTGGGATTGTGCTGCAAATGGCATTTTGCGGTAGATAGGATCTTGTATTTTAAAATAATGTTATATCTTTTATATTCTATAATTTGCATTTATGCTATATGTATAAAATTACTTTCTTAATTATATACTTGATTTGAGATATTCACATTTGATGTATATCTATGAATTAAAATAAGAGATAAAACACAATTTGAAATAGAAAATCTCGTATGATTTTGCAAAGTTTATGGGTATTTTATTCTTAAATGAACACCATTTACAGTAGGAAACAATAGAATTTCATAAATATTTTGAAACGAAACATGACATAAATCAAAGTGTTTGAGGGCATGTTTCGTAATAGTTAACTTTGATAATTTTTTTTTCATGAGATTATGGTCCTGTTTGGATTGGCTTAAAAAAAAGTGTTTATCAAATGGTGTAGGTTATGGTAGAGCGTTTTTTTTATAAGCCAAGCAGTTTTGCATTTGGATACAGTAGTTAGGGCCCTTTTGGATAGACTTAAAAAAAGTACTTATCGAATACTGCATTTTATGGTAGAGCTTTCTTTAAAACCAATCAGTTTTGCGTTTAGGTACAGTAGCTAAAAATGCTTAAAAATGTGCTTTTATTTGAAAGTACTTTGAGATAGCTTCTAAAAAAAGCCATTTTTGAATTTTTTTTGGCTTTTGCTTTTTTTAAAAAGTCCATTCAAACATAATTTTTTTTGTCTGAAGTTTTTTTTTGCAAAAAATAAGTGATTTTCTCTTTAAAAAGCCCATCCAAATGGGTTCTTGAAAAGTGTTTTAAAAAGTACTTTTATTTAAAGTTAGTTTGGGCTAACTTCGAAAAAAAGCCCCTTTTGGCTTTTTTCTAGCTTTTATTTTTTTTTACAAAACTCATCCAAACACAATCTTCTCTGCCTGAAATGCTTTTTATTTTTTAAAAAATAAGTATTTTTTCTTTGAAAAAAACTCATCCAAACGGACTCTATGTGCTGATTAAATAATAAAATATCAAATCCGTATAGTGGGATCACCACAAGCATAAGATGTTGCTTGTCCCATTCTAGGTGATATAGTTCTTCTATCATCTTCATCTCTCACACACTAAATTTTTAAATTGAAGAATTGAGTGCTTAGTTCTCGCTTTGTATTTTACTAAATCACGCACTTATATTTTATACATAATATTAAAAGAAATACTAAAGATTTGATATTCACTCGATAAATAAAATCTTGCAACTATTTTTGTATTTAACCTCTTGAGAAAAATTAACACGCATCCTAATTAAATATTGTATAAATAAAATTTTACATATGTAATTAGTATCTAATAACTCTTATTGTTAGATAGTAAGTGTGTGTGTATATATATATATATATGAGAAAATAAACTATAAACTGCCAGTTGGTCTAGCGAGATGAGGCGTTAGATTCCTTAAGCAATGTCAAGGGTTCAAATCCTGGCATTGTGAATGGAGCAACTGGATTGAAAGAGTTGCCTCCATAATGGGCATCTGCAGTACCCGATCCAAATTAATCCGTCAATGAATCAAAACCGAATGACTAAAGATCAAAAAAAAAATGAGATAATAAACTAATTTTTATTTAAAGGCACTCAAACTCTAGCTTTTTTGTGTATTAAATTATAGATTTATATGAAATAACACTTTAGATTGTGAGAAGAATTAACGTATTTAGTCAGCCACATTATACTTTGCACTGAGATATACCAATTGTTGAGATGACATCTACTAGTACCAGCCGCCGAAAATAATAAATCTGCTAATAATGGGTAGAAATCATACATGTGGATTTAGAATAAAATCCAAGTTTCCGAACCACATTTATGTTGATGATTTGGAACCATGATTAAATACTGAGATCTGGTATTGGTATTGCTTCTATTTGTTTTCGACTAACTAGTACCATATTTGAAAATATATATGTGATATTTTTTTCTTTTTTGAAAGTAACTACTAACTAGTACTATATATATGTATATATGGTAATCATATATTTCATGTCGTACATTATACATAAGCTGTATTTCCAACTGAATGCTATTTAAAAAATGCTTCCTTTTGAGTAACTTTCCTTTTTTATTTTTTTTTAACAAATTTGCTCTCTACTCGATATGAACCTAATATAAAATGTGTTCGCTCAAATCAATTAGGACAATAAAAAAGCTTCCATAAAGGAAGAATAGATTGTGGGACTCGAGAGAGTAGAAAAGCTTGTATTTTACCCATTCGATCTCTTTTATTTGTCTTTTAAAATTTTTGTACAAAAATTAAGAAAGACAATTAGTATTTATAATTTTATATTAATAAGATTAAAATATCTGATGATATCATATTCTTATCCCACATTGAAAGGATTCTAAGGATTTGGCAAGTTTATAAGCTCCAATCCCTTCCTTACTGTGTGAGGCGTCTTTTCATCAAAAGACAAAATCCCACTATCTCAAGGTACGGGATACCTCCCAGGATCGGGCCTCCATATTTGGCAAAGAATTTGGGCAGCGTTGTCTGTGGGAACGATGGACTTGTAACTCTTCCCAAGTCCCTCGATTCGGAGCTTATCATGATACTATATTCTTGTTCCACATCGGAAGAAGTTTAAGGACTTGGAAGTTAAAGCTTACAAAGTTTCAATCTCTCCCTCACCTTGTAAGACGTCTTTTCATCAAAGAATAAAACTTCATCATCTCAAGATGCTGAACAATACCTCGCAAAATCGGGTCTTCATGCTCGACTACGAATTTGGACATCATCAATATCATTTTAGTTAATTAATTAAAATAGTATCCTAACCACCCCACTTACTAAAGTAAGAGGGTATAGTGAAATAATAATAATAAAATCCAATCTTAAATACAAGAATGACAAATATTTTAAAATATATATATATATATATATATGTATATTGCTAAAGTGACAAATAAAATGGAATGCAGGAAGTAATTAATTTTTCTACATTAGTGAGTCCATCATTTATACGATTTAATTAACTATGAGACCCCTTATTTATTTATTTATTTTATGTGTTTAATTGTGAACTTCCTTAAATATTCTTAACAATTCGTAACTACTATCTCTCCACTCTCACGTTTCCAACAATGTGTTTTCCTGTTTTTTTTTTTTCTCTTTTTATTTTTATCCCTCTCCTCTATCATATTCCTTTCTTCAATATTTTTCCACTCTATATTTGTATTTAATTTTATTTTTAACTTATTATAAATTTTATAAATATACTATAAATAATTAAAAAAGATAGTATAAATAATATAAATAGTTAAGTTTAATTTTGTGTTATTAAGTATACCTATTTTATTATATTAAATCCTTTTTTTTCTTTTTCTACCATGTATCGAATGTGCTCGATACACTAATTATCATTATCTATGGATATGTACTATTTAGTCAGGTCAAACTACGTAAATCTTGTATATTTGTTTAGTTTTATTTTAATTATTCATTGATTTGTATAATACTTTCGTGGTTGATTTATTAATATACATTGTTAATTATCTCTCGCACCGGCCAAGTTTCAAAATGTGGTGAGATTTATAATGTCTTGGCGCATTCCTCATCATACAAGTTAGCTCATTAGGTTAAGTTAGGTCCAAACTCATTTCTTCCACATAGGTATCTAAACAGGTTAGGTCCTTCATTATTACTAGCTTCCCATCATACTAGTTTAACACTCGAGGTTGTTTTACGTCATTTTCAGGCTTAAGCATGAGAAGGCATGTTAACTATCTTCCACATTGACTGAATACCAAGATGTTGTGAGATTTATAATAGCTCGGCTAATCATAATTACTTTATGAGCTAACTTTTAAAGTTGGCTTAGACCCAAGCTCTTTAGTTCTTCATACATGCATGGCGTTTATAAAAACATTTTTTAAATACACATTAAAGAATATGAGTCTGTCTGGATATTCTTTTATTAGAAGAGAATCACTTATTTAAAAAAGAAAAAATAATGAAGCACTTCAGTGGGAAAAAAAAGTGTTTGGTTGGGATTCTTTTTTGAAAAAGCAGAAGCAAAAAAAGGCGAAAAGTGACTTTTTAGAACCTATTGAGAATAATTTTAAATAAATATATATTTTAAAATACTTTTAATTAGTGCATCCAAATGTAAAATTACTTGACTTATAATTAATATTTTTTTTTCTCTAAACCTATCAAACGGGGCCTTTATCTTTCACACTTAGGGCTCGTTTACTTCGCTCAATGGGCTTGACTACCATTTTGAATTTAAATTGATTTAGGGAGGTTAAATGTGTCAGCCCAAATCAGACAAAGTCTATCAAAAGGCCAATTAATTAAATTGTTCCCCCACCAGTCAAATTTGACAGCTACAAACACCCGTTAACCCAGGTTTAGCAACAAACAAAGTAAACTAAAGACAACTCGAGTCACTCCCTGATATTCGTTATCCGCTTAAGTAAACGAACCCTTAAGGTAAATTTATGGAATAAAATAGAAAATGGATCTGAAATGAAATTTAAGGGCCGCCAAAAACGTCTCTAACAAATCACACTAATAAATGTACGAAGTTGATTTTAAATGTCCCATCTACTAAACGCAACAAAACGGCCGATTTGGGTCCGTAACGTACTTTTAACTCGGGTCACCTGAAACCACAAAGTACATACAGATCTAAACGTTGTCAACTAAATTTTTGCTCATTTTGAAAAAACATTAATTAATGCATACATTGCACCAGTTAGCCAGCTACATGAAAATGTATTAAGGTTTTTGGAGTGCAATATGGTTTGAAATTATTACTATCTCCGTTTCGCAATATCTATCATTTAAAGTTTTTTCACAAATATTAAGAAGAAGTCAAAAATATATTATAGTTGACAGTTTTACCCTTTTTGATAATTTATTGCAATTATCCTAAACATTAATCGCATATTGAAACTTGCATCAATTTGAAAATTACAATGTCCATATGACCTCAACCATTTAATATAATAGTATTGAAGGACGTGAGTAGGTGTAAAGTATTGTAATTTATTTGAATGTGTCTTAAGAAAAAAAAAATGGAAATAGAGATAATAGTTAGAGAGCTAATGACCTAGTTTATTTGGGGGTAGAGTTGGAAAAATGTAATTAAATATCGTATTGTTTTTGTAAAATGGCAAATATTTTGAAAGAAAAATAAAATATTAAAATGACAAATATTATGAAACGAAGATAGTACATAATTGAGGTAAAATGAATAAATAAATAAAGAAACTTAGGTCTACTTCATTTATTACCTTAATTAAAGGCTTTGGATACTTCCACATGGCATGAAGTAGTCATCTCAAAATTTTGATCTTATCATATTTTGGAAATTGGACCTGATCGATCAGTTAACTTGAGTTCATTCTATTTTTCTAGATATAATTTAATTTCTATTTCTAGTGTGTGAGTAATTCATTTAATTTTCTTGTTTTTTGTAAGGTTTTTAGGCCATGAAAAAACAAAAGAAAGGGGAAAAAAAAAGTTTGAGACTATTGTTCATTATTTAATTTTTGAGAAAAGATTGAAAAAGTGAAGAAATTATAAGAGAGGATACTCAAATATTTTTAAATTTTATTAATATCTATCTTTTATCCTTATAGAATGGCAAACTTTGAAATATAGAAATATATAAACTTGAATGATTCATAAGAAAAAAAATATATTGAAAAATAGAAAATTAAATGAGCTATTGAGAGCATTATGATTTTCACAAAACCTTATAATATTCTCAAGAATTAGTGTAATTATTAATGTTATTTGTTTCCCAAAAGTTGTTTTGTCACGCTAGATCTTAAATTCTAAGGTCTCACTTGAATTGATATTGAACAATGTTTATTAATTATCAGCCATTTTTAAATTTAATTACATATATGCAACTTATTAACTATGAAACCTTTTTATTTTTTGATCAAACTTTGAAAAAAAAATCTTAAAATCAGGAATGACATCTTTACATATGAATTTTCCTATATATATTACTGGCTCTTTAGTGTTTTGCTCATATATATATATATATATATATATATATGAACATTTTATATAACAACGTCCTATCAGTAGAACTGGTGGTTAATTTGATAATCAACTACACGAAAGCATACCCTTCATCAATGAAAAATTTATGACAGAGAGATTTTGTCACAATTTTAAAGTATATGTGATTGATAGTGGTATAATTCAGTGTAAACAAAATTAAAAAAAATTAGTGACAAGACATTTACTAATGAATTTAATAATAGGTGAAATTCGTCACGAACCTAAGTTAATTTGTAATAAATTGATTTATGAGTGAAGGGTGTGTATTTTTGTAGTGATCTATACTATTATATTAAGAGTGGGAAGATTTTGACTTTTTTTTGTGTTTAATTTTATATTCTAAAAATACTTTTAATAATCTTTAACTACTATATTAGTAATATTCGCACACTCTGTGTGTGCATAATCAACAAATAATACAATTTAATGACATATTAGAATTTTGGAAGTGTATATATTATCAAGATGTTTTTAACTATCGAAAAGTATTGGAAGATGAAAGAGGATGCAGAGAAGAGGGGGTGGGCAGGTTGGGGTGGAGATACAGAGAGAAAAGAGGAAAAGTAAAAAGAACACGAAAGATAAAAGAGAAAGGAAAAAAAAAATGACTGAACAAAGGTAATTAGTATAAAAATGCTATCCCTTTATATAGCAGTATAGATTCTCTCTCCTCTGTCATTTTTCCTCTCTCCAACAATGTGTTTTTCTTTTCTCTTTCATGTTATCATCCATCTCCTCTCAATTCTCATATTCATTTCCTCAAATTTTACTTTTGCTTTATATTTCTATTTATTTTTAATCAAATAAATTAATTTTAGTTTAAGCTTTATGTTTTCTGATTTATAAAAAAGAGTTAATAAATATGTTATAGATAATTAAAAAGATATTACAATTAATGGAAGTAGTTGAAAAGGATAGGAATTTATTTAAGGAATTTAATATATAAGAAGTTAAAATTTGATCATTCGATAGAATTATATCATACCAATAATTAATAAGCACACCAAATTCTATTTGAAAACACTGTATGCCATGATTTCACTCCAACAAACTTTTCAATCAATGCCCCCATTGTAAAATCATTAATTGTAAAGTATCCTTTGAAATACTAGTCCGAATCTTTCGCTATAAAACAGTGCTACATCTCCTCCTACACTCATTAATACATACCACGTGTATTGATGGGCGGTTGAGATAAGGAAAGAGAATCTTCAAAAAAATTCTTATTTATCTCAACCGTTCATCAATACACATAGCGTGTTTTGATTAGTGTAGGAGGAGATGTAGCACCGTTTTGTAGCAAACGATCCGAACTGTTGAAATACACGCTTAGCGCTGCCCTTTTTTCTCCTCTTGTACAAAACAAATAGATGAATAATAAATGAAAAAAAAAATAATATAACAATAATAGCAACCAGAAAATAATAAACAGTTTTTTGTTGACTCTGAAACTAGCTATAGAAGTTGTACATGAATTTAAGCACTCTGTGTACGTGGACGTATATATAGTGCAATCACAAGAGTGGCATACCTTATTTTATCACAATTATTGTTCCTTAGCAATAACTTTTACCCCCTCTCGGATTGATCTCTTACGACTTAACAAACCATACAAATTGGTGAAATATTAAATTTAAGTCATAGGGCATATTAAGGTCGACATACAACACTATGCCACAGTGTACCTAGCTAGCTTTTGACTGGTTTTTTCCTAGGGTAAATAGTGTTTTTTTTTTCTGACAGTTAATAATACAAGAGACTTTAATCTATACCTCAAGGACAATTAATTGCATGGCAAACTTTAGCCCGATTGAATTTTGATCTAACTATTAAAAGTCACATGGTAGATATATTATATTTAGGCCTTAGGGTGAATCACACATTTTGTTTGTTTTCTACTTGTAGAAAGGTTGTTTTACCCTTCAATTTCCTCACATAATAATTTGACAAAAAAGACCATACGTAATTGTAAAGTTGCAAGAAAAATCCTATGTTTGAAATAATTGACAACATGCACCCTACGTGTATGTAAACAATTGGGGGAAAAATTAATTTGGATCCTCTATTACATAATTGTGCTACATTTTTTATTGCAATCATCAATGCACATCACTTGTATTGGTGAGCGGTTGAGATAAAGAAATAGAATATTTATATTTTTTTTTCATATCATCAGGGTTTTTCTTTCCGTATCTCAACCGCTTACCAATACACATGGTGTGCATTGATGAGTGCAATAGAATATGTAATACGATTATGCAATAGAAGACCCGAATTGGAAAAAAAATGATATATGTGTAGGATTATTTGGAAGTTAAATAAGGAGAGTATTCAAAACTGAAATTACACAGGATTTTTTTGCTAATTTATTCTACACAAATGTATTTTTTGCTAATTAAAAATAACAAAGGGAGTTTGGTGCCATTAATTCAAAAATCCCCTACATGTTTAATTAATCATCATGACCCCCTAAGTTCTGTCACCATCATCCAAAAAAACACATTGTCGTTAGCCATCATTATAGTTTTGGATGGTTTCAGTTAAAAAAAAAAATTAGTGATTTTCCTAAAATGCCTTTCGATCAGTTTTCAGACCTTTTTTGATTGAACAAAAATACTCTTTGGCTTTAATTGTAAGGTGATGAAATTTACTTATGTTATGTTTGAAATAAAAATTTTGATGAAGAAAAGTGAGAGAAAAACAAAAAAGATCAAAAATAAAAGCATAAAGTATTATCATTTAAAGCAAAAACAAAATTTTCCACCCTATTTTCCTTACAAAAATTCTAAAACCAAACATAGGATTAGGGAATTAATTATAAAGTTGTGAATTACATGTGATTAGGAGGAGATGGCGCGTTTCGAGTGCTACCCACAACGACTGGAACTCCAGCGACCGGATATATACCAATAAAGATGAAAATTTTTAGAGAAAAAATGTTTTCTCAGCAACGGGATGGTGTTGCACAGCGTTGACTAATAGGTGGTTGGAAAGCAAAGGTGACAAAATTTATAATTTTAAGTTCTCAGTATTTACAATTAGCGACACCTATATGATAACAATTTACTAGAACACTATAAGTTTGTGACAAGATTTTCGTTGCCACAAATTATCATCATATGGATGTCATGGGGTATAAAGATTGTGCTCCACCAAAAAATTGTGCCTGCCAAGATTTCGGTGGACTAATCCCTTGAAAGGCTTAAGAACAAAAGAGTTAATTTTTTAATTCCAATGAGAAAATTCCGCTAGTTTTTTCTTGAAGTTATGTTGGTTTTTCTCCAAAAAATAAGAAAGTAATAATTTTTATTTTTTGATAAAATATTCTATGGGATTTTAAAAAAATTCTTTTCTGATAGAATTTTCACAGATAATTTTGCCGATTTTGTTTGAAAAAGTATAAAAATTATTAAATTTATAATTATTATCATTCACCTATATTTTGATAATAAAACAAAGAAGTTCATGGGCCACCTTCTAAACTCTCTTGAGCATTTGGTTTTGGATTCAAGCTTCACGAGCTCAAGCTAAAACAAGTCGAGTTCGAATCGAATTTCACTCGAGTTAATGTATTAAGCTTATATGTGCGCTCAACTTTTTTTTTTTATAATTAATATTTATTTTTCATAATTTAGTCTTTAATATAATCAATATCCTCACTCTGCCTTTTTTTTTTGTCTTTTGTACCGAGGGTAGTACTTTGTGGGTCATAGACATGCTACTAGAAGACAAACATTTTGTGAGGTGATTTGATTTGCGTACTTCGAATTTTGTTGAATCTTAGGGGTCTAAACAATCCAAAAGGAAAAAGTCCGTAGAGGGCTGAAAGGATCAGTGATCAGTCGAGGCGCATTCGTTTTATCAATAAATATTTGTCTCCCCATTGCTGTCGAATAAACCTGCACACAGTACTGCATTGTTTTTTATTTCATGGCCAGACTCCAACATATACTGCGTCTCAATTTCAAAATTTATTGGGTTGAGGAAGCCAGAACTTCTGATTTGGGGATGGTGTCACATTTTTATAAAATTCTAAAATTATTATTATTATTACTATTTATGAAGGGGTTAAATTCAAATTTTTCAAAAAATACATATAAACTTCAACTCGACATAAATTTGACTCCCGTTTCTGTCTCTGATAGAGGATATTAAACAAACCGTATTATGTATACAACATGATTCTATTATATAATATAAGGAATATATATATATATATATATATATATAGATTACTTCAATAAAGTAGCTCATCAACTTTGCTTTAGATATGTGGGGGAAATCGCCCTATTGTATTCAATCAATTTTATATTGTGATAAGCGGGGGGAATTATGATTAAGGGATTAAGAAATTTTAAAATTAATGCAGAAGTAATAACTTTTAGATATTTAGGGATAAGGGACTAATCAAATAAAAAAAACTAAAGAGGCAATAATTTTGAGATACTAATTATAAATAAGGAAATAATAAGCTTTCCAAATTACTAACAAGTTAATTTTAATATAACAACTCATCAATTTATGTTGGTTATCTCTATATTTTTTAGCCAAAAACACCTACTTCCTATGTAATAGTTTTCTACTGCTATTAGAAATTTAGTTTATTATTCAATTATTTTAAATATTTAATGAATTATACATTTTTTTTGTATTTGTTTTTTGCACAAAGATTTGAATCTTAGGATGATTGATATGAATTTTGACAGTTATTCAATACTTTTTATTTTGAAGTACATATCATTTAATTACATTAATCAATTATATCAATAACTCCGAGGCCTCTTTTGATTGATTGTATTATATTGTAATATCAAGAATAATCCATCCAAAGTTTCATATTTGATTCTTAATACTAATATGTATTGAAATGTCTCAATTCATGACACTATGGATTGAAGCCATCATTTAAGCATGGATTCAGTCTTTGGGGAAGGGGTACGATTGGGGGAAGTTAACGTGTACTATTTAATATTCTCAGATTGAATTTATTAAATTGTCTTTATTATAAAATGCTCAAAAACCAATGAAAAATTATTTTATGGGCAAAATGAAACTTTTGTTAATAATCCAATGTAGTCCACAAAATCAAATAAGGTTGGTAGCGCCATTGAAATTTGAGCCACGAACTGAATTCCACAAATCAAATATGGTAGTCCAATTACAATTATCCAACCTAACATTCACACAAATACTATATATACATCAATACAATAAGCAAAATCAAAAGAGGCCCGAGAGTACTATACAAACTATTATATAGTACCGAAATCAAACCATTCTATCACAAATAAACCAACAGACTACTATTAAAGTAGAGCAATATCTACAATTACGGTAAGAATAAAGATCCACACATGCATCGATGGGGAATCGAACTTAAGATTTTAAGAGTCTTGTGGCCTCAGTTTCGCTACTTGAGCTGCGCCTCATCGGCGATGATTGCTCAATATTAAACTTACTGAATCTTTATGTTTATTTGTTGGGCTATTGAACCTGAGTAAATCTTACTAATTTGAGACTTCATATTTAATTGTAAGTGATTTGGGGAATGTGATGGTGAAGTAAAAGAAAAGATATTTTTTGAGTTTTAAATATATTTTTAATTGATTGTAAGAACAAAGTGAGAGAAAAAAATTATTTTAATACTGACGTGGCTTATTGTCCATCGCGATACTCGGCCGGATCGACGTGCCACATGTCATTTTTTCCAATCGTTTAAGCTCATAGACCCAGACTCTCGATTGGGTTAGGGTAGACGTGGCAATTTCTGACCCAACACGACAACCCAACACGAAAATAACGGGTTAGGGTTGAGAGTTTATGGGTTGGGTTGAAAATGAGTCGAACCCGAAAGCGACTCGAAAAGGATGGGTTGGGTTAGGTTGACTCGTGGGTTACCCAGATAACCCGATTCCTTTTATAGGTTAACCGACAACCCAACCCAACCCAAATCATTTTTTTTTGTTCTTTATCTTTTTTTCTCCTTTCCCTCTTGTTTATAGAAAAATATATTAAGTGTAAATTGTGAATCATAACATTTTCAAGGGTTATAATTAATCATTAATAGTATAATATAAGAAAAATTTATGCAAAAGAGAATAGGAAATTTCTAAAATTTTTAAACATACAAAACGTTTAGATACTTAAAGATTAAAGATAAGAGATTGTTAAATATTTTAAATAAGTTAAAAGTCAATTTGAATGAAAAAATTATATTTATGTTAGTTATCATCATCTTCTTATCTCCAAAAAGGTACATCTTGATTATCTTGTTTCTTTAATTGTTTGCTTGAATTCATTGAAGTTTTATATTGATTTATTTTAATATTGAATGGAATTTTTTTATAAAATATTTTTATAGTATATTCTTATAAATAAAATTTAAATAAACTAGAGTAAGAAATGAACTCAATAATTTCTAATGTAAATTTCAAACGTGCATCTTGTACGCAGCCAATTATCACTGTAAGAATTAAGAATGCATATCTTTTAGTGACGAACCAATTATAAATTTAGTTTTCTATTATGGATTTGAAATTTTGTTAGTAAATGCCTTGTTACTAATTATTTATTTAGTTCTATTTACAATGAATTATGTTATTAATCATCACATGATGTGATCATACACTAAAATTGTGACAAAATGTCAAAATCTTTCTATCACAAATTTAGCGATTCAATTTTATTTTCTATGTTCTATGATTACTATTACTATTAAGAATTCGTTCTTCAAATTTGGAGATTAGATTTTTGTTGCTTTCTTTTAAGTACTCTGAATTTCTTAAATGAGTTTTGGAGATTGAATTTTGATATGGATATTAGAGATTTTTTTTTCTTCTGAGGCATATCAAACCATTTTATTGAATTATTTTCTATGCAACATCTTGCTACTTTCTCCTCCTTACTTATCAAGTTGAGATTGCAGTATTTCAATGCTAAATTCTTGTAAGAAAAGATTTTGCAAAATGAAGAATGAAAAACAATTTTAAGCAATCAAGATGGGTTGATTCATGGGTAGTCAGGTTAATGGGTCGACCTAATTTAAAACATGTCAACCTAGGTTGACACGAACCAAGCCAAATTGGGTTAGGGTTGAGGTCTCACGGGTTTGACAAGTAATGGATTGGGTTAGGGTTGCAAGATTTTGTATTATATTCCTACCCCAACCCAACATGAACCCACCCTACCCACCCGAATTGCCACCCCTAGGTTAGGGCTTATCGACCGGAATATCCTAACCCTCATTGGATGGTTGGTCGATATAACCTAGTGGAATCATAATTCGACCGAGACCATATCGAGTCCAACAAATTTCTGCTAGCATTAAATGCTCCATCAGTCAGAGTTGTGGTTCAACCATTTAACCCCATACCTCATTAATTAAGAGCCAACTAATACCGTTAGGCCCTATCCTTAGCCTCATAGGTCACTCCACCTCATCACATGATGGCCTACTAAGTTTAAGGGCCCCACAAGTTAGTGACCTAAATGAACACACTTATGAATACCCTTGCATTTATAATAAAAAAACAACTCATTAATTGCTCTTTACTCACTTACTCTGCTCAAATTACCTATAAATTCGATCACTGACTTAAGCATCGAGGGTCTTAGCCGAGACCCTACCTCACCTAGCTCACGTTGCCTTTTTCCTTGTTATAGGTCACATTTTCCTGATCATATACCTAACCCCTTGCGTTCGATTGGAGCGTTCGATCAGCGCAACCGATCCCAAATTCGACGCACATCAAATGCTTTTTCAGTTTTGATTATGTATCATTATGTGGGTTTATGTCTATTTTCTTGAGTGTTGTTAAAAAAATCTTTGCTAAGTATTTTTTAAAAAATAATTCATTATTCAATATATTTGTTTATTTTGAAACAGAGAATAACTTGCTATTTTTTTCAATATCATTTTTTATATATTGTTTTGATTGTAGCACTTCTAATTAATCATATATGAATAAATATGATAGCTTTTTTTATTTTATACATTAATATTATATATAATTCTTATATTTATACATTTTAATAACTATGATTTATTGCCTTTTTAATATTTTAATAAATTTTAAATTCCTTAATTATAAAATTTAAATTTAATTAGTCTCTTATTGTTAAATATCTATAAATTATTACGTTTTTATTAATTTTAAAATTTTCCATTCCATTAATACTAATTTTTCCAAAAAAAAAAAAAAAGGATAACCTTAAGATATAAATTCAATTAGACGTCCCTATGTTCTTTATGCGTGTAGTCCAAGGGCATTAAATATATGGTCATTTGACACGCTTAATTGTGTGTCTATATTCTATGAATATCCTCTTTCTGATTTTTTAATACGTGACCTTTTATCCTTTGGTTGTCTACCCCATCACGAAAATTACGTTTGAGGTCAATTTTTTTTTTAATTTGGTAGATCGTGTACAATATATATTCCTAATATTTGGACCTCATGAATCAAGCTCATCATCTTGAATCTTGATATTGAACTTCGAAGATTTTCAAAGTCGGATTTTGTATCAATATTTGGACTGAGTCTTTGCTTTGAATCTTGAATGTACTAAAGTATGTTTACATTCATTTTCCTTTAAAAAAATCAATAGAGAGTGTTTTGTATCTCTATTTCTACCATAAAAACCAAGAAAAAAAATTAAAATGAGTTAAAAATTGAACGCATCTCTCAAGGTGATTTTTTTCAACTTTTAGTTATTTTTTCAAAAGTCACCATTATTTTTCACTATAAATTGACGCACCAATATGGGCTTTGATATATGTTTGAAGTGGGAGTTCTAATTTGAAGAAAAATTTAATAATTATGATTCATATACTCTATTTGACAATTTGGTCCTAATTAAATATTAGTGTTAATAACTAAAAAGTTGTGTAAATAATATTTAATTTGAGGCTAATTTTTTTTTAAAAAAAATATACACTAACTACTCTATTGTTTTCATAAAACAACACATGGTGAAAAAACAAATTTAAAATTAAAACAATTAATAATATAAAATAGAGGTAATACTACTAAACATTTAATGCACCTTATATTTGTTTACCTGCGAAGTACACGACTATCCACCGACAGGTCCGACACCATGGAGGGGCTGTGTCCCCAAACCAACCAAGGAGTTCCATTCCATTATGACATTCCCTAAATACTTTCCTTAACATTCAATTGAATGATAAACCTTGTTTGATACCTCTATTAGAAAAGTGAAAGCTGAATAATTTTTATTCAACTCTACATCTCAACAAAACGAGATATAGAGCTAAGCCACATAAATTCATGTTTTTTTCTAATTATTTTTTTTTATCTATCGAAACTCTCGGGGAAACATCACTGAAAATTTTATATCAACCCACTAGTAATTTGTCATTATACAAATCAGACTCATTGAAAACCGGGGTCACCCAAACTACAGGAAAAGGCGTATTTTCCGATGAAATATTTGGAGAAAAAATTTCCGCCGGACAGAATTTAGGTGGAAAATTCCGCTGGAATTTCAAAAAAAAAATTAAAAAAAACTGGCGGAATTCCGGCGGAATTTTTCCTCCAGAGTTCTTTTTATTAAAAAAATTAATAATATAATAACTATAAATAAAAAAAAAACCCATAAATGAACAAATTTGGAATTAGCTTAGTGGCAGAGCATTACACTTTCAAGAAAAATGTCTCAGGTTCAAACCGTGGCAAATTCAAAAAGTGATTTTACCTTTTAAAAAATTTTCCAAAATTTTTCGGGGGAATTTTTCCCTGGAATTCGAGTGGCACTTCGGCGGAATATGTTATGCCAGAATAGCCGTATTATTTAAACAAAAAAAAGAAGAAGTAATGTTTTAAAGTTGTTAAATAGCCTAATGGTAAAACGGTTGTCTTCTAAGCCAAAGATTTAAGGTTCAAACTCTAAGGAATGCAAAAAAATAAATCTTTTAAAAAAACAATAAATAAATAAATCAAAAAATATTCCTCCTAACTATTACAGCAGAAAATTCCCCCAGATTATTTAAAAAAAGATTATGTTCCCAAGCTATTAAATAGCTTAATGGAAAATTAGTTTTTGCAAAAAATATATGTATATATTTTTTTTTAAAAAAAACAAAAACTAAACAAATCAAAAAAGAATTAAATAATTAAATAAAAGAAATAATTAGAATATTGATACCTATCACGACATCATACTTTTTTACGAATTATCAAAAAACTTAAAAAGTTGATTAACTAATTAAATGAAAGGCTAAAAATACAACATAAACAAAAGAATTTTAAAAAATATATTGTTTTTAAGTTAATCTCTTAATGAAATAATCATAATGGAGTTCCCATAAAAAAAATTAGAGTGTCAAAATCATCTTTTAATTACAACAAATAAATTAAAATTAGTTAATACATTAAAATAAGAATAATCAAACATATATATAATAAGTACAAAACAAAACAAAACGTTTCACAACTTCTTGCATTAATAGCTTGATGTTCGAGTGCTTGTCATCCAATCTTGGCTTCGTGGGTTCAAATCCCCTTTTTGATAAAGATTTGCACATTTTGGGATACTATTCTGGTGGTGGTGGCAGTCTAGCATGGATTCTATTCCGAATTGTTGGAGATTAGTCCAGTGAAATGTCCACCAGACTGGATCCAATCCGAAAATTTTCAGTTTGGAGAAATTTTCAGCCGCAAGTAACTCCAGGGGAAATCCGACGAAAAATGACATTCCAACGAACACATTTCGCCAAGGCGGAATTTTCTCTGGATTTTGTGTGTTTTCCTATAGTGACATCCCCACTATTTAGCCCCAAACAATTACAAGAGCCAAACTTTGCCAGTGAGTGAGCTAGTTTGTTCGCAGAGTGACACACATGGGAAATGATACAGTGAACAAAGGTGGATGCTATGCCATTGAAGGAGTCGATCATCCCTCTGTGGAAGGAGATGCAGTGGCGTAGCCAGAAGATTTATTCAGCCGGGGTCATTCATATACTTACTAAAAACATAGTATAAATTAAAAGTTGATAGACTAATTTTTTTTTTTTTTCAACTAAGAGGTAATTTTAGATTTACAAGTTTATTTTTAAAATATTCATATTAGGTTTTCGTATTTTGAAAGAGGTATAAATATATATATATATATATATATATATATTCATTTCATGAACCCTTTCTATGTAATTTTATAATTTTATTGGTGGTGTCATATTGTTAAAAAAAACACTCAAAATTGTCCATTTTTTTATTTTTCATAACATGTATATGGAGGAAAATAGAGAACATGAATTGTCCAATGGAGTCAATTGCACCCCGTAGAGCCAATGTGGCTCGGCCAGTGAGGAGATGCACGTAGTCGACCCTCAAATCAGATTTACGGCTTACAAGTAGTCAGTTTCCAAGCACACTTTGTTACATCTCTTTCCTCTCAACCATCTAAGCCCGTCAAGTGAAGCATACAATTCCATCTCAAATGGTTTCCCATCCTTGAAGAACAGCCACCAAGATCACCTTTTCTTCTTGCCATACACGCAGACTTTGCTCAAGGCACTCAGCTACTTTGAATTCCCCTTTCCACTCTCTTGGTAACGGCCTCATAGGTGAAATTTTGACTGCTATCAATTGATCTTCAAAGAACCGTACACCAGACCCCCTTCCAATGCCCCACTTGAGCTCTCTCTTTAGCAAGTTGATAAGCTTAAAATGTATGCACTTTTATGTGTATGTTATGTGTGCTTTTCATTGATTTTATTAAGTTTTTAAATTTCTAAAATTGCAATTTGTGCTTTAGTAAATAAAACCTTAATTCAACCAATTAAAAGTGTTTTTGAACCCTTAAAGCACGATTTTTTTTCAAGATTTTGATGCCCATATCCACCACAAGCGTTTAGTGATGTTATGATAGGAAATCAAGGTTGAAAATAACCAAAAAATGCATGAGTGCGCAACAAAATGGCCTGAGCTTTTTTAACGCGCCATGGCTATTTTGACACCCACAAGCCGTTTTGATATTCCAGAAAACTTCAAACTCATGCAAAACAAAACAGCCAAGACCATTTTGCTGAGACGAAGTTGTTTTGGCTGACCAAGCAGTGTCGATGCTGCAGAGAAGGCCAAAATATTGTACAAGAAAACGGCTTAGGTTGTGTTGGCTTGCTTAAGCCATTTTGATTGACCAAGTCGTTTTCCCCTGCTCCCCTATACAAGGAAACATGTCTCCTATTGGGATTCTTACTGCAGTCACCCTAGCACTATTTAAAAACGTCTTCTACACGATTTTGGAAGACTTCTGGCTGATTTTTAAAGAGGAGTTTAAGGACAAAAGCTCAACAAAGGTGACAATTCAAGGGCCAAGTTCCTCCTTCCCTCAAGATTCTCACCTCAAGCTTAGTTTGCTTTTATGATTTTTTATCATGTTTTTATGTTGTTTTGCTTTCGTTATGTCTAGCTAAATAAATTATAGGGTTCTAGGTTAATTAGTCATTGATGAAACCCTTGTAATTTTTGTTGAACCCTTCTGATTTTAACTTATATACTTTCTATCTATAATGTAAGGTTTTGATTGAATTGACGAAATTAGCCTTGTATATACAAACGAATTTCAAATACTCCATAATTAAAAAGTTATTTTTCTTCCTCTTTCTTTTTTCTTTTTCCTTTTTTTCTCTCTTCATCTCTCTTTCACAAATTGAGATCTCGATCTCTTTCCCATCTCTCTTCTCTCCCTCGTCTCTCTAATCGTGCCTAGCCGAGCCACAATCATCTCTCCCATCCTCTTTCTCTCTCTCTCTCTCTCTCTCTCTCTATATATATATATATATATATATATATATATGTCAGGTGGTGATAGCTAGGGTGTAGTGGTGGTGGTGGAGAGCGTGAGGTGCCTCTGTCCCAATATCTCTCTCGATCTATCTCTCTCACTCTCTCCCTCACCCCCCCCCCCCCCCCCCCAAAATGTCTCACTGCTAGAAACATCGTGATTTGAGGCATATTTTGTGACGAATTTTTCCTGATACTAGGTCACAAAAATGATTTTGAGACCAATTTTGTGTCAGACAAGCGCAAATGGTAAATACCATAGTCGCAAAAATTTGCTAGCAAGTTTGCCACCGAGAAATTTTGTGCTCAATTTTGCGACGAACATGCAGAGTCACAAATGTTATTGACATGGAGCTTATCTGGCGAAGTTTGCGACCAACCATATCGATTGCAGAAAGAGTCACAAAAGTTTGTTAACGTGGAGTCTACGTGGCGTACTTTGTGACCAATATATCCATCGCAAAATGTGTTGGTTGCAAAATATATTCAATTTTTTTTAGATTGCAATTATCAACGAAAAGTGCCTGTCAAATTTTTTTACTGATTTTAAGGAGGCACCGGCGAATCAAACATCAAGTTCAATGCACAAGCGAACCAAACTAATGCCAAAAACCTCATGATGAAAACCGACGCACCAAGCACCGGATAGAACACACGACCTCAATTGCTCAAACCATGGATCAAATCGGATAAAACCAAACCCCTTGACCGAACCAAAGCCCCAAATGCGCTAGCCCCGGATAGAACCCATAGCCTCAAGCCCTCAGTTGCGAAAATGAATAAATGTGTCCGTCATGACTCGAACCCAAGTATTGTGCATAGTACATTGGAAAGCCTACCACTGCACTATTGGCTACTTACTTTATAAGTACTTATTATGACAAATGTCTAAATATAAAACATTTTATTCATATGAAAAAATAATAAATATTTATAATTTGTTTTATCAAATTATAGATATAAAATTAATTTTTTTTATTTTTTTATTTGGCATACGCATCGAATGTACCCACCTGACTAATAATATGTAATGTTCCTCAATTTACCAAAAAAAAGAAATAATGTAATGTTCCTCGATCAGTCATCTTTTCATATGCTCTGATAATTTAAACAATTAATTATTTATTTAATTTGATTTAATTTGTAATTAATTAGTTATTCAATTACAACGAAAATAATTTACTATGTGTATGATCCATTAAATTCATATTGGGGTGGTAATTCTTATTGTGTAGCTAAATAAATTAGAAAATTTTAAAAATATAATTAAAATTATTGTACCATGGGTTACATCATGAATTGATACAATTATATCAATTTGGTTAAATCATCACAAATTAATAGAGAGTTCTTACAACATTAATAGTAAACGAGTAAAAATTTACCAATTTAATTAGCTCTAAAGAAACAATTAATCAATTAAATTGTAGTCATTGATCAAATATTAGATTATTCAAATTAAATTAATTATGTGTAAACAATCAATATTTAACATCAGTTAGTACAAAAATAGGCAATTAATCCTGTAATAAATTTAAAGTTAATCAAAAATGAAATAAAAAATCCAAAATGATTGTCTTCTTGAAATTAAACATGACAAAGATGTAAATCAAAGTTAAAATTAAATTAATTACTTTGTTCAAATTAATGTTCACGCAGAGTAAAAAAAAAAACATAACACCAAGGCCAGAACATGTGAAGAAAAAAATTGTTGGTGGGATTAATTAAAATTATTAATATATATTAGCAATATTGGCACACTCGATGCCTGTGCATAACAAAAAAATAATTTGATTTAATGACTTACTAATTTTTTTGGTAGTATCTATGTTATGAAAATATTTTAATTATTTTTAATATATTTATAAAATTAGTAACAAGTAAAAAAATAATAAAACAAAGAAAATTAAGAAAAAAATTATAAAGAAATTTTTGAAAAATAATATTGAAGAGTATTGGAGATAAAAGAGCATAGAGAGGGGAGAGGGGAATGGGGAGAGAAAACATGGATAGAAAATAAAAAGAACATGTAAGAGGAGATAGGAGAAAGAAAGAAAAGAAAATTGGCAAACCAAAAAAATAAACAGACCAAAAGTAGTTACTAAAGGTTGTTGCTCCTTTATATAACAATATATATATATATATGTGTGTGTGTGTGTGTGTGTGTGTGTGTATCATTGGTTGATCATTTCAAAATAAGTGATCAATATTTTTTTAATTTATAAAGCCAATTATATCAATAAATCAATTGATCAAATTTATGATAAAGTTGCTAATTATAATCTATTCTCAAAAAAAATAAAAAATAAGTGAATTACTTTTATAATTATTATATGTTATTTGTAAAAAAAATTACAATGGATATAAATCATCGCAAGAGTTACATGTATCCAATTGCGAAACAAAAATCGCAAAGGAAGAAAGAGTTAAAATCCTTTGCAACTGATGCAGTTGGTCGTGAAAGTGGTAAACCATCTTAGAAGCTATTTGTGACTGACACTTTCGGTTTCAAATATGGCTTCACCGTTTACGACGCAAAAGGGAGGTTGCAAAATTGTCCCACCAAATTTGCAGCGGGCTATGTTGGTCGCAAAAGAGGTGAACTATCTCACAAAATATTTGCAACCAATAAAATTGGTCGCAAAAAATGCTTCATATTTTGTGATGCACCTTCGTGGCTGCAAAATTGCCACATCAAATTTGCGACAGTTGGAGTTGGTCGCAAAAATGGTCAACTATCTCAAAAACTATTTGCAATGAAAAATGTTGGTCATGAAAATAGTTTCACCATTTGCGACAGACAAGAGAGGTCGCAAAATGCCACGTTAAATTTGCAACAGACAATGTTGATGATAAAATTGGTTCGTTAATTTTTGCGACTGAAGGTGCTCGTTGCAAAGCCGTGCCAAAATGTTTTTGGCTAGAGCGCATTTCATTCGACGAATTTTAACAGTTTGTGACCAAGTATGTTCGTTGCAAAATTTTCAAGCCCAAGCTAGACAGATTTTGCTTTTTTTGTCGCAAACTCGGTGACAATTTGTGACTGCGAAAATGTCGGTCGCAAGTTCCAGTGCAAATCAGCATTTTTCTAGTAGTGTTAGTCTCTCTCTGTTTCCCAATATCTATCTGTGGTGAGTGGTGGTGGGCTTGATCTTTCTCTCGATGGGTCTCTCTATCTCGTTTTCTCTTTATTTTTGTCAATCTCTCTCGTGATGGGAGGGAGGCTATAAACGACGACGACGACAACATGGTAGAGGGCGATTGTAGTAGTTATGTTGGAAAACAATAGAATAAAATATCTAAAATTCGATATTCTTTTGTGTGAATTTATTCAAGAATATAAGTAGAATGCATGCACAATTTTACAGCAAAACATTATAGCCAAAAGCAAATTAAACTATGTCGTAAACAAATAAATAAACAAGAAAGTACAGTTTGACTTATCAGTATTTGTTCATAACAGTACAACTGAGTCACCGGGTTAAGCCGGTTTGCCTTAAACAAAAATATTCGCCCCACTAACCGGTGCGATGAGCCTGCGATACTCCTTCCAGTATAAGGTAGTCCAGAGGTCCGTTCCGAGCCGCACTGCTACTTTGAACCTCATTTCGAAAGCTAATCAACTCAAGTGGTTATATATGCAACACAAAACTCACACCCTATCGAAAGAATCAAGTGTATACACTGTAAGATTAACCAGTTTCTTAAGAACAATATACTTTCCTATTCTCTCTTGTTTCGTTTTGTGTGTTTTGCAGGGCAAGAGGCATCTTATACAAGGGGGAGGAGACAGCCAGAGTTAAATGCTAGCACATTAATATACGATCGAAACTGCCCGCATGCCAACGAACACGCAACGCACCTGGACTCCGAAGGAGACAACATTCAAAAACGTGTTGTTTGACCAGGTAAAGTGTCTGGCGGTTTCAAACTGCGTTAATTAAAATATAGTAACGAAATTCAAAATCAAATTTTTAAATAAAATCGTTACACCAAGGACAATATAGTAAAAATAATCCCGAGATCGAGATAATTCGCCCAAAAGCCCGTGGTCCGTGGCTCGTGGCCGAAGCTAAAGCCGGCGGGCAGCGCACACGTGTTGGGCTGCCCATATGCAGTATTTAGTTGTTTAGTTTACATTATAACAACATTTAACCACATAAATACTAGTATTGTCCAGGCCAATATACCTGATGTTGGATATTTTACACAGCTTTAAACACGTTTAGACAATTTTACCTTAGGCTTTATTTATGGATTTCATTAGAAATGGTTTAATCCTATATTAATCCCCTTGTAAAAGTTATCTTAACAAGCACTTTTCTAACAAGTTACTTGTTAGAAGACAAAGAAAATGTAATTATTATTTTTTGCTACCAAAAAATGTAATTATTTCTTGAAAAATAAAAAATGTTTTGTATAAAAACAAAAACAAAAAAGGTTGCGTAATAATTTGAATGATTAAGGGAAAAATTATCATTTTACTTGTAAAAAAGAATTCTAATTTGTACAAAGAGCGTGCGTACTACTCCGATGGTTAAGAAGGTCTTTTAAACTTGATATTTAAAATCATAGGGTTTTCTACAAAAATTTAAAAAAAAATACAAAGTTTAGTGTGTTAGTTTGGTAAACTACAGGACCTAGATGCATTTGGTAAACTACAGGACCTAGATGCATTTTCCCCTAATAATAATAATAATAGAACAATTTTGATATGATGATACTGTTGGAATTTCATATTACTAGGGTAATCTCAAGGATGCAATATATATAACGTACAATACCAAACATAAATTCAAGTTTTTATACCAAATAGACAAATGACAAATAGAACCAATACATATAAAATCTGCAATCCTAGATATGGTTCCAGCTCAGTATCATGTCTCATTTCATAACTCAGATGTGATACCACATACATGTAGGATTCCTATCATACAACATATATGTATTCAAGATAAGTAAAGTTCAAATACAACTAATAACAAAATTAAGATAAACAAAGAACTAATTTGAAAACTTATCTTTTTCAGTATCTAATATTGGAAAATATCAGTCTAGACATTGGTGAATGTCGCTTTGGTTACTTGTATCTATGACTGAATCATCGATTTTTGCCGACTAGCCTTAAAGAAATATTTTCCCTACTATTCGGTTCATTAGGATAACGAAATTTCTTTCAAGATAAGGCAGTCCAAAGATTGTTCGACAAGCCACAAAGCTACACGGGAATCTCACTTCAACAACTAATCAACTCTTTATAGGTGTATACAAGGGTTTCGATCTATAACACTCATATTCGAATGAAGGTATGAACTACGAAACTTGAATAGAAAATATACATGAAGTGAAAAAGTATGAACTATGATGTTCACTCAAAGATCTTAGGTGCATGCTCAAAGAATAGAGTTCTTACAAATATCTCAAAGATATTTTCATCTCACATAGAGTTACTCACATTTCTACCTCTTTTCCAAGTCTTGTACTATATATTCATAAAGAGCATAAAAGCTAATGCATTAACCTAGTAAATCAAAACCAGCTATAATAGCTAGAAACGTTCCAGCAGTTTCTATAACTTAGAGAGTGTTTGGCTAAACTTATTTTAAAGAGCTTATAATCTCATAGAGCTTATAAGATGTTTTTGGAACTTATAAGTTCCTACATCTTATTTTAAAAATAAGTTCCTAAAAGTGTTTGGATAAAATAAGACCATATAGCTTATAAGATGTTTTTGGAGCTTATAAGTTGTTTTTTTGTAAAAATTAGAGCTTATATATTTTTGAAGTGTAATGATGATCGAAAAAAATTAAGTAAAATTAATTTCATGTAAATAAATATTTTTTGAGATAGTAGGAATGTAATATTGAAAAAAAATAAATATATTTATGTTATTTTATCTTTTAGCATTAGACAACTTATAAGTTGATTGGGAAAAAAGTTGGGGAAGCTTTCTCTTTTTTTAAGCTTATAAGCTCGTGACAATTTATTTTTGAGGCTTATAAGTTCCTTTACTAAAAAAATTACCAAACACTTTTGCAAAACTTATTAGCTCCCAAACAACTTGTAAGATGTTTTTAGAAACTTATAAGCTCAGCCAAACACGCTCATAATACCAATTACAGTTAAAATTGCTGATATAACTTCCAACAATTGTTGGTAATGTTTCAGATAACAACCTAAAAAGTACCTGCCAAAAATAGCTATTTCTATTATTAACATCAATAGTAAATGACACATAAATGTCTTGTAACAGCTTATTTAAGTTTAAATTTTGAATTCAAACCAAGTTCTAGACGAAATTCCAACAAAAATATAAGATCAAGACAATTCGCTACATGAGGTACTTATGAATACATGAATTGTATTGGGTAAACATCAAATGTGTCAACATAACCCACAAACACTTGTCTTTATGCTTTAGTTATTTCATAATATATATGAGCTTTATTCTATGGATTCAATCATAAATGGTATTTTTCCATCATTGAATAAAAACATCCATAAATATTAACATATGCACATACCATTTCCAACAGATTCATTTATGCAGATAATAGAGAATTACAAGAAAAACCATCAATTTACAAATTTTATCTTTCAAAATAAAATTTAACATACTTATATTTAATTTCTTCAGACTCCTCAAACCTACTACAAAACATACACGAATCATTTATCCCAAATAGTACCGTTAGTTTATAACTAATAATGTCAAAAAAAAAATTCAAAAATTCTAATAACATAAAAATACAGGGATAATTATATCCACCTTCCCTGAGTTTAGGTGAAATTAAGAATAACCCCCTCTTATTTCAAATATTACGAATACCCCCCCCCCCTAATGTATGTATAAGTTTTACAAAATTCATCCTTCTTCAAGGCAAGACGTTGTTACTAGTTGTATCTCTTATGTTTTTTATGGTATTTTGAAACAAAATTTATATGGTCTTGATAAGTTTAAAATATAGAAGTTATATAGAGTCAATTTTAAAAAAAGAAAGTGGTGAGGGTGTCGAATTATATTGTGATGCTCAACACTAGTTATTGTGGTATAAAGTGAAATTATCTTGTGAAAGTTGGTGGAATCACAAAATCAATTGAGGGGTTTTGTCATATTTGACGAATTTCATCTCTTGGTGATTGGGTCGATTACTATGATGTGGAACAGTTATTGATAATTTCTAAAGTTATTATCAGATTGGGATTTTTTTGTTAAATAACGACAAATGTTGGGGGTATTGATAATTTTTTAAACAATAGAGGGTTATTTGTAATTTCATTTAGACTTGGAAGAGGTGGGTGCAATTATCCCTAAAAATATATTATGAACTCTTTCTTTTCAAAGAATTAAACTTTAGTAACATATTATTTTGGGAAGTTATAAACTGTTAAATGTCCCATATCGATTAATTACAATGATGTGGTGTGGTTTATAATGGCTTGTACAATCATTCCCTCATGAGTTAGCTTTTGAGAGTGAGTTAGACATAAATCCATTTCTTCAGCATAAACTAATCTTTAATTTTTTTTTTTTAAATTATAAATTCATTTTTACAAAGAATTTCGTAAACAATTTAGGATATTTCATAAATGTTCAATATCTAATAAGGCGTCTAAAAAACTTGTAAGTTGTCTAATTATGTATTAGCCTCCAAGTATACTGTTGGATTCAGATTTTCTCGAACTTTGATCAAATTATAAACAAATGTTATCAAACATAATCTTCGAATCGGATTAACTCACACTCAACTATATAATATTCTTGGTTTTAATTATCAAAAAATAAAAAAAAATAAAAAATAAAACCTAGAACATTCTTGGTCCACATTTGCATTATTGCCTACTTTTAAGTACTGGGTGCATCGATTGTATATTTGAAAATCGTAACGCGATATGAATGAACCCTAGTATTTATCTGTCCGATTTATTCTTTTTTTTTATTTCCAAACAGTTAACTACTTCAGTCATGTACATGTATATGTATATGTATTTTGTTTATAACAATTTCACACAATTAAGCCAAAACGTTTTCCTCTGTTGAGCGGAGCATTATGCTCTGAATTCAGATTTAAATGCAAAGGGAATTGAAAGTTTTCATTTTATTTTTTTTTTAAAACTTTACTTTTTTTTTTCAGTATAATTTAAGTTACGAAATAAACACAAAAGAGTCAAAATATATCTTTAAATTCACGGTAGATAAGTTAAATTGTCTTCAAGAATGAATCATCATTTTGCAGGTACTTTTTTCCCCGAATAAATGATAACATGTGTGTTGTTCTACTTTTTATTAATGGAGTGTGTTGTTTTTTGCACACACTTCTACACCGAAAATTTTCTATTAATCGAATTTTTGTTCTACACATGCATTCAAGGATTAGATTTTATTCAAAACTTAATGTATTCGAGGATTAAGAATATTCAACTGCATGATTGGATAAATCATAATTATTGAATGCATATATAGAGTTCAAAATTCGATCGGTAGAAGAATTTTTCCTCAGATACATATATATGGTATCCAAGTTCGAATTTTATTGATGACATAGATCTTACAAATTCTTTAAAGATATTATAAGTAGACGATGGTCAGTTCATAATACTTGATTTAAAAAGTAGAGTTTAATTCATTAGTGTGTTTATAAGGCTGGCGGGCTTGGTTAAAAGAAATATTTCGAAACGATTAAATTTCCTTCATTCAAAAATTATAAAAAATTCTTATTCAAATCTGATTTGACTCAACCCACCTACCCTATATATACACTAATTACATGATAAATATAAACACTGGCCGTGAATGATACATATTCTTGTCTCATATAGTCTATGAATTTACAAACTTATAATTTCTAATTCCTCTATCACCTTGCGAGGCATTTTTTATCAAAAGACAAAACTCCATCATCTCAAGATACTACACAATACTCGTAGAGTCAGGCCTTTGTGTTTGACAACGAATTTGGACATTATCAATGATTATGTTCAATATAACTGAACTCGATTTGAACTAAAATTTCATAAAAATAATATTGGATCTCCTGATCTCATCTTCTCTGAAGGGTAAAAAAAAAATTATATATATAATATAATATAGATATAAAAAGACGAAAGCAAAAAGTGAAAAAGAGTGAGTGGAGCTTACACCTAGAGATCCGAAAGCTATAATTACTGCAACATATATATGTGTAATATATTCCGGTTTGAATTGAGTGGTTACGTTACGTAAGATGAAGCCCGAAAACGTATAATTGCACGTTTTGGTCCTTTTGGAAAGAAGAAGCTTTTTCATCTTTTGGATTTGATGTTTTGACTTTTGGCCTCTCTCTCTCTCTCTCTCTGCGGAAACTTCTCTTTTTAGATTTAAAGGTGTATCACCCCACCCACATGGTCTGTCTCTTCCCCTCACCTCACTCATCACCATTTTCTTTATCATTAATCTTCTTGGATGAATTCTTCATTTCTAAATATTTTACCTCAATTAATTAATTACTCCTAAAGTTACGTTCTATAAAGTATAATATTATAATAAATATACCATGTAGTAGCATAATCAACCCCTCAAGTGATAATTAAGAAATTTCATACATGTACGTCACCCATTTAGGTTAATTTGATGCTATTTAAGTGGATATATAGAACGATTATATAATGAACCGTTTGATGAGAAAACAATGATATATAATAAAGTAAAATGTTAATATTGTTATATATGATTTAATGATGCATAATTGAGTTGGATATATTTATATATTTTAGTAGTTTTTCATTGTGTGTGTATATATGCAAGAGCGGAATCAGAAATTTTTGTTGCGGATGCATGCAAGACGAAATTTTTATAAAATATAAAAGGTATTTTTATTTTTATTTAAAGGGAGGAGGCAAATTTTAAATTTTAACTTGATCTCTGTGTGTGTATTATCATGTATGATTAATCAGTTTATAATCTCTCTTTAACAATATAAAATGAGGTTAGTTAGCTATAATTAACTGCCAAACTTTTCCATCAAGGTGATTTGCAACTTTTTATTAAAGTTGAACCCCCTAATTAGGGTGGTGAAATTTTAGATTAGGAGAGGGAGCAAAGAAAGATTTTTATTATTATTTTAAAAAAAATGAAGAAGAAGCAAATTGATAGATTCCAAAAATGTTGGACCCCATGCTGTTCATTCATTGATGATTAGGGTTGGTTGGGTATGATTTAACATGTATATAAGATAAAAAGTGAGCCCATCTTCACTTTTAGATCCTTCTTAGCAAAGTAGATGTCATTCAAAGAAAGCTTTTTTGGGTTGTAAAAAATAAATAGGAACCCTTTGGAATCTTTATTCCTTTTTCCCCAGTGCATGTGTGTGACATGTTACCACTCAGTCCTGTTTTCGGGTGTTACTTTTTGTTTGTTTTTCACCTCTCATTACAAAGGTATATACATATATATGTGTGTGTGTGTGTGTGTGTGTGTGTGAGAGAGAGAGAGAGTGAGAGAGAGAGACGGAGAGAGAGTATACCACAAAAACCATCATGCTTATATATGCTCTTAAATGGCAAACACAGTCTCAATCCTTAAGTACCCTAGACCCTAGTAACTCTTGATGCCTATGCTATCAAACCGCAGACACAATCACAATCAATTAGATGTCAATCAGTAAAGCAACACTACAAGAAGAAAATAAAATAAAATAAGGTCATGTGATATTAATCAACAACGCTGAAGTTATCATTGATCATATATACTACGCGTTGAAAGATTTCATTTCATCATAATAAGGAAGTTTATCCGGTTAATAGTGATAAAAAGAAAAAATGTGATTAATTTGTTACCGTTGATAGTTAGCAACAGGTGATATATAGAGAATCAAGATTTTTGTAACAAATTATGGTAATAATTTTTATAGTCACTATATTATTGATTTTCAATAAAGACTACTTAAAATATTATTTCTGTCATCATTTGATAGTAGCGTAACAAAATAATCATTATTGTCATCTAATATATATCAGTCCCTCATGTGTATGTATATATATATATATATAAGTTATTTGCCATAATGAACCTAATTTATAATGTAGCCATCATGATCTCAATAAAAAAATTAATTTAAACAAATGAAAGATAAAAGAAAGGATTTTGGGAATTAATCAAAATTCAAGAAAATGAATTTTCTTTTAATTTGTGGGTATTATTTTTTTCACTTTTTGAAATTTTGTTTTAAATGAATTTGTCTTTCATATGAAGTGATCCAGCACTGGGGATGAAGTTGATGGGGGCACATGGAGACTAAAAAGGTCTTCTTCCCGAAAAAGTTTTAGCACATTTCAACCAAAAAGATAAAGAGGAAAAAATTTAAGAAAAAAAAAAAGAAAAGGGGAGAACAACCCATGCTCCCTGTCCTAAAGGGTGTATGTACTTTCAACACTATATTTTAATACCACAAATCTAATTTTATATCACTAATAAATCTTCCCCGCACTTGATCAATAAAGGCAAATCGATAGATTGCACTATGTGTTGTGTGTGAAAATTTTCTTTTTATACACCCAACTTGTACCTCACTCATATACATCAATACAAATAATAAGTTTTTTAACTATGGGGTATTTTGTTAAAACATATTAATATTACAATTATTAAAATCTTTTAAATGCACATATGTGTATAAGTCTGGTCCACACAAGTATTTCACTATAAAGAACATGATCTTCATTGACAGTGAAATCCATCACAGATTTAATGAAATACATCAAAAAAAATGCAATCTGTGATGAATTTTGATTGTCACAAATCCAGTAATACATGCTTTGTCACTGGTAAATTACATTTTAAATCTTAGTTTTAATTTGCTAGTATTTCGTCATAACTACATTTATTTATTATGATGCAATCCGCTCGAAACACTATATAGATATCAATCAGGACGTCACACACACACACACTCACACTCACACTCGAGGGGAAGGGGTAGAAAAAAAAAACTTTGAATCCAGAACCTAAATGGTGCGAGACTATTAAGTTTGAGTCTCCACCGCTGAACTACAATCCCTGTGACCCAACTACTTTTACTTGTGACAAAACTTCATTTGTCGCAAAAATTCTATTAGTGAAAAAAATGTTTTCTTATATTGTATACAAGAATTTCCCTCTGTGTGTGTGGAGGGGGGTGGCAGGCGAGAGAGAGAGAGAGAGAGAGAGAGAGAGAGAGAGAGTATGGATGGGGGTTATGAAACAAGTATTGGAAGCACAAGGACAATAGTGAAAAATAAATACAAGTTGTGTTGGTATGATGATGAAGAAAAATAGAAAATAGTGGGGGTAGGTTTTGGTAGGAAGTGAGAAAGTTAAACCTAGACCTCACTCTCTTATTATCTGTCTCTTTCTGGACATTGGCTTTATGTGATATCCATTAAAGGTTGAGTTTTTCCAGTTCCTTTACATGCACTTCTACTTGTTCCCCTCAATTTCTTTCTACTGTTATTGTACCACACCGCCATTTTACTTTTTTCCATTCAGCTCCCCCCCCCCCCCCCCCCCCCTTTTTTATCAGGGTACGGGTTGAACATTTATAATAAAACAAAAAGTCAAACGGCGCAACTCCCAAAAGATACCTTCATTTTCCCTTATATTTTCTTGTCTATATAAATTTTAATTCAAGAGTTTATTATTTGAACCCCTCGTGAAAATTGTATTTTCGGTGTGCCAAAGTGTAAAAGAAGATGTAAATCGTAGTATAACAAAAGATTCGAACGGCATGAATTAAGAATAAAAGCCTGATATAGTTATGATTTTCTGTTGCATAATTATGTTGCACCTTCTGCTACACTTATATCTTATTAATATCACATCGTTTCTATAGATATATGACATCGAGATGATATGAGTAATGTAATTGTTTATACTTAAATGAACTTAAAATTTTAAATACTTGGAATCTAACAACTACAAGGCATGAGGGACCTAACCCGACCCGTTATTAAATTTAACCATGTCGATTTTGAGCCCATTGGATCACTCAAATTTATACGGTTCCTCAGCTACGTAACTTTATGATTTCTACTTTATCGGGCACCTTATTGCGTGAACATTTGAAAATATTATACTATACAAAACCCTATATTATATATCCTACTTAGCACAATGAGAAATTTAAAAAAAAAAAAACTCGTTTCTCAAATTTAGACTTAATATGTCACACATCACTTTAAATGAAAAATATATATATATTATTCAAAAAAAAATGTGGTTGTTTTTATTAGAAATCGATAAATGAATCGTAGTCTCAAATTTAAGAAAAAGACTGTTTGCTGTCCTGGGCCCAGATTCAAGTCAAATTCGGCCAGTTTTTCACTTTGGGTTAATTGACAGAATACGGAGCCCATTAAGCAACGGCCCAATCTAAGATCCAAATCCAATTAGTTCCATTAGTATCCGAATACGATCCAAATCTTATAGAATTTATGTTCATTATTGTTGAGTCCGAATCCGATAAAAATTTTAAACCCGATAAAAAAATTCAGCCTAACAATAATTTAAACTTTTGAAATTTTAAAATCAAACGAACAAAAATAAAATTTAGAAAACTAGAAAAACATGTTAGAATAGGTATGATAACTATACATTATTTTAATAAAAGCTATCACTTTGCCTTTACGGTTAAGAACTCCATATCCATTGGCGCTTTGTCCAGGCGGAAAAATTTGCCTTCAATTCAATACGGAAATAAAAAAATATTATATTATTAATTATGTCTCACATATTAAATTCTATATGAACTTTTTTATTAATAATATATACACAAGATTATTAATTTAATAAAAAATATTATTAAAATTTGAATTCGAATTTTAAAAAATCAAATCGCTTGACTTCATATCCTATCCCTTTATTACAAATATTCACATTCAAATTTGATCCATCAAATATGCAAGAATTCAAATCAGATTCAAATTAAAATCATCGAATATGTAAGAATTCAAATCGAACTCAAATTAAAATCTGCTCCATTGACAATCCTAAGAGAAGGATTCATATAATTTTTCCCGAAAAAGCAAGTCCATGTGTTTTGCTATCATTATTTTGGCGAAATATCAACTTTTTCTTTAATGAAGAGAGATTGGGTCCATTTGGCTGAAACATAATCACCTTGTGTAATAAGGTGGGTGTGTTTAATCAAATTTTTGGAATAGAATAGATTCATTGTATGTCATTAAAACTTTGACAAACCTAAATGTTACTTTTTTTCTTTTTCTTTTTTTTTTATATAAACAACTCTATAGATAGCAACTGAAAAGATACTCACACACACACTCACTCGAGGGAAAAGTGGAAGAGGACAAGAACATTCGAATTCAAGATCTCACGGATACCAAATTCAAATTCCCACCACTCAGCTCCGAGCCCGGTGGCAAATCTAAATGTTACTTGAAAGCAAACACATGGTACCATATAGTTCTATACCCAATTTAAACAATTTAATTCAAGAAATGCAACCAAACTCTGTCACTTCTTTCTATTAGAAACAGTTAGAAATGCATCCAAACTCTGTCACTTCTTTCTATTAGAAACAGTTACCTGGTAAAATTCTTAAATTAAATAACTCTGATTAGAATATAACGAGATCGTGAGGTATGCTCGACAGGAAACGCAAACGCATAAATGCCATAGCCAAATCACTCCAAGGAGAATAGTTTACATACATATGTTTGCTAAAATCTAAATTAACAAACAAAAAAGCAAAAAAAAAGTACACTGCAAAATCAACTAAATGAAACATCTAATAGATTAAAAACAAAATGCAGAGGAACCACAACTAAGAGCAATGGTACATCCCACGATATCTTGCAGAGTCTGGAAATCACTACTGCTTCGAGAGCGCTCCAGCAGCAAACAAAAGATTCCTTCGTGAAAACTGTTTTCGAGCAGGCACCCGAAACAAATAGTTTTAACAAGATTTGGTATGTAAAAAATAAAAATGCTGATCAAAGGTGAATGGTATCTAGTTACCTGCAGCGCATAGACGGGAGTGGATTTGGTAGGTAAAGTCTTCAACGACCTTAGTCTGTTTGCACTTCCACTTTTGCTGGGTGAAAAACGAGACAATATTATGAAAATTGTAATAATGAAAAGCTGGATTATACTCTGTTTACACCGTTAAAGACAAATTTTTTTTTTTTTTGATAATTACACTGTTAAGAGTTAAGACTTTGAGAAGCTTACGTTTCTTCACTTTTTGGCACTTTTGAGCTTGTGGCTACATCCCATATTTTCACCGTGCAATCAGCAGAACCAGATGCCAGAAGTGAACCTTCACAGCTGAAATCATAACCATTGACATTTGTCAATTTAATGACTTAAAACATTGCCTTTTACTGTAATAAGTGACCATTAAAAATACATGGGGAAATGTTGAAACATATAAACTTTTCTACCTGAAAGCAAGTGACCATATGCAAGAGCTGTGACCAACCAAAGGGGAAATGCAGCGACCAGTTGCAAGATCCCACATCATTATTGTACCGTCTTCGTCCCCAGATGCCATGTAACGCCCATCAGGCGACATCGCCAAAGACAAGATCATACTTCTGTGACCAATGAAAATTCTAACGCACTCCCCACTCTGAACATCCCATAAGCGCACCGTTTTGTCACTAGATCCAGTGGCCACATAGTTGCAGTTTGCATGCCACTGAACACACTAAAAGACACAGAAAAAAAAAAAGAGTTTGTTGAGATAGGAGTTGTCATTTCAATGGAATTCATATTAACTAATGTAGGAAAAAATAAGATAATCACATGATATATGATTAACTTAACCAGCAGCACTATCAAGAGCGTCAAAGTTAATTTTCTTCTCCCCAAACAACACTGAAACGGGCGAGTGCAGTACATATTGCTAATATTTTAAAACCAGCAATAACTCCCAACTTTTTTCACATGTTAACCAGGAATATTGTCATTTTAGGAGCGAAGGATCCATAATAAACCAAACTTAGCTGCGAACCTACATAACAAAATTTGGGAAAACTTAGATAGGAGAAACTTTTGATAGCTGAAATTCGGCGTTTCACCCCTAATCAATCCAAGTGAACAATTTATAATCCGAATCCCCATGTTCCATCTCTTAAAAGAATAAGACAACAGTTTATTGGTATATTTTAAGCAAGTCATCTTTACTTACCACAACATAGAATCGGCTGAGGATGACATCATCAAATATGTGATATGATGATCATACAACATAAATACACACTAAGGCGTACACCATGTAATATACCAATGATTTAATAATACATTCTCCACAAAACTATGCAAAATACACATGAATCTTTCATGAAAATAATAATTGTTTAGGGCTTTTATTTTTGTTCTCATTGCATAATGTGCAGAAAATAAAATTAGTGGTGTATGTTTCAAAAACCAAAGCTCTAGATATCCTCCAGCACCTACAAATAGAAAGCAAACAAATAGAAGTGAAGCTGCTGACTTGAGAACTGTGAAAATAGTTGGAAAATATATTTCAAGGAAAATATTAAAGAACTCGTAGAATAAACTTTCATGTCCAAAGAAAACCTACAGAATTGATTTTTTTCTGAAAACACCTATGGCATCAACTTTTTATTCCAAAGAACCCAAGAATTAACTTTTTGAAAACATTGGATTACACTTGACTTCTTCGATTTAAAAACTTAATAAATTGATTCTTTTTAATAGACAAATTTTCTGTAAGTGTTTATAATATATAAATTCTGAAAGATATTTTCTCGAATTTTAGGTTATATAAATTACAGCTAAGATCATTTTAATTTTTAAATTGGCAAACCAAATAAGACTGACTAAAATCTGCATATATCAATTTTGACATAATTTTTCCCTCTATATAAGTTAATTGAGATAAATGAAACAATTTTTAGCCAAATATCAATTAAAAAAGAAGATTAATGTAATAAGTCAAGGGTAATTTAGTCAAAGAAAAAGGTAAAAGTTAAAGCCAAGCTTTTTGGATTGAATAGTTGGTGGAACGACTGTTTCCGATTGAAAATTAATTCCATGGGCTGGATATAAAACTTTATTTTGGGGGGTTTAAAGTAACTTCTATATTTAATATCCACTATATTCATTCAATTGAAAAATGCACACCTCCATGGGAACGAAAAGATGTCGCACAATTTCAAAGTAAGATCTCCACATAAGAATAAAACAGATGAAATCAGCAAAAGAGAGTAAAGAGTTCCTACCAAATTATGAAATTTAAAAGTATAGATATACAAATACAAAACTAAATTTTTTTCTCACTATGTATGATTTCCTAAGCATGTCATGTGGCATGCAAAGACAATTGCAGTCCCCAGTAAGCTTTTCCAAACATCTATATTCACACAGCTATATACAATTGAATACTCCTAACACCACATCAAACCAAAACAAGCACGTAATCAGGGAAAATTCAAAGAGAGGCAACAGCAAAAGGAGAGAATCACAGATCAAACTTAATGAAAAAGAGCTCAACTAAGATCCTGTTTCTCACTTCCTTGTCACTCATTATAAATAACTGAGTAAAATGATTATATATGCCACAAGCCTCCTTTTTTTCCTTTTTTTAGTATGCAATGCAGTTTGCTGTACAATTCTAAACTTCTTTTTTGATCCATCCATATTGTTATTGATTAAGAAACATAAAGAGAAAAAGGATGGAAGTCAGCGTTGCTTTCCTTCTTAGTTTCTGTCTTCCAAGGTTGAAGATGGACCGGAAAAGCTCAATTCATGATACAGTTAGCATATCTTGGTACTAGATGAAGCATTAACAATACAAATAGATAACTAATTACTGCTACTCAGATTTTTTTTTAAATTACTTCTCTAACAAAGCTTCCCACTTTCCACCTATACAGCAACTTGGGGTCAATAGACACAACGTTAGAGGCACAAATTTACTCCTACAAATTCTTACTTCTACACCCTTGTGTCTAGCAGCATGTTCAGCAACTACAGGCTAAGAAATTTCTGTCAAGTGTCAAACTTACAGAACTGTACAGCTACATGCATGTACACAAATACACACACACACACACACACAAATGAAGAGCGAGAGGGAATAAGGTACTCACATCTACATCAGATAAATGGCCTGCCATTATTCTAAGAGGCTGTACTCTGTCCACAGACCAGATTCTTGCAGTCCGATCATGTGAAGCACTAGCAAAATAGTGCCCTACTGGACTAAACTGCATAAATGATGATTGAAACCAGAGTCAGATATGTGGGCATGACAAACATATGACCATAAAATGGAGAATGAAAATTTACAAAAGTAAACAACTTATCCTGTACTGCAGCTTAAATTAAATGCTGGAAGCAAGCCCAGCAAGAAGGTATCATAAATTACTGAGTTGGATATATATATATATATACAACCTCCTTTCCAGCACAAATATTTGGAAGAGAATATGCAATTAATATACTCTGGATTAGCAGCTTGACAAAGAACTATCAGAATTAATGAGAGTTTATCAACCCACAAAAGCAGAAGCCGAAAACATAAGAGAGAAGATTGGAGACAAGTGCCAAAGAAGTCATAAATCAGAGGCGGATGGGAAAGGATGCTAGTTGAACCTAGTTAAAGGTTCATGTCATAGTTATAAATTAGACCTTTGATTTCTAGGCTTTTCTGGAGGGACGAAAATATTCAAGCATTGTTCACAACTTCACATCAGTAATATTCAAACTCAAAGATTGTTTCGTGAAAATCAGTCACCATAGCACCACAAAAGTTGCCACAGGCTGTCCTGGAGGAGCGAAAATATTCAAGTGTTATTAACATCAGTGATACCCAAACTCAAAGATTGTTTTGTGAAAATCAGTTACTGGAGCACCTCAAAAGTTCCCACTAATTTGTTTTCTCTTTCTTTAGTTGGGCTTAAGAACAGCCAAGAAAGGGCTATTGGTTTTTTTCTGCACAATGTCTAGACTCCAGCCAGAGGCCAATTCTTCAAGCACCGAAACAAATTCCCTAGTCTCCTAATTTGCTTTAGAAAAGTTTCCCTGGGGAGTCAAAGCATATCCTCCTGCAGTCATCAAAGTTATTTCCAGCAGGCTCGATGAAGCTCAAGCTTGTTACACAGTTTTACTTGAAATTTCTGGAAACTCGAACTTTCTCTTAACACCAGAAACTCCATCCAAAGTGATTGCACAGCCACTTTAACTCCATCTGAGTTGGATTCCTTTTCCCTTTCACATCCCTTAATACAAAACCTGTAAAACGGACTCAATCCTTCACAGATACAATAAAGTAGCATTGAGTGAAGGCATGGACCAAGTCCTCCCTACCTAGAACACAACTTTGGTAATTACTGGAGCATGTGAATTTCCCATTCGATTCTTTCTTTTTCTTTTTAATATTTAAATTATGCATTAACGCAGTGGACATATTACATCCAAGCCATAGGCTAGTAAATGGAATACAGTAATTATAAAGGAAGGTCCATTAAGCCAGAGCGTGCGCTGTAGAGTTGACTTGTCTTCTGATATGTTTGATTTTCCAAAGTAGTCAATTCTGGAGAACAATTTTTGCAAGCTCAATTTATTCAAACTAGTTGCATGAGATCATAATCTATAGAAATCATAAGTTTTTCTTTCTTAAGGTGTCTGTGACTGTTGAGGTGATGGGATTGCTTCCAAATCCAGATCAAGACACCTAGAAATGGTCAGCCATCAACTTCCCTCCTATCGGCACACACATTTCAGAGGACTAACCAAGTGCTAGTGGCATTCAACAATCTTTTCTTCCACGTTCCTGTTAGGGGGAACGACCGACTATGAATATGTTCTTGATCTCCAGAATAAATTGCAACCAACAACATCCAAGACTTCCAGCAAGATTGTCAGATCAATAGAGCTTTGCACTATCATGTGGCCTAACAAATTTTCCCTCAAACACCTAATGAAACCAAAAATGATGTTTGTACAACTTCAATCTTCCACCTAATGCTGGGAGCCACCATGTAGTGCTTGTCACAAATCCCACCCAGTTACTGGAATCAGTAATTTCTGACACATGCTGTAAGAAGTAAAAGCCTAATAGAATTGTTTTCTGAAGCATCTACTGCAAAGAGGGGTGGAACACCCCTCTATGGACCTTTGCTTTCCATGACTCCCCTCCCTCATGCTCAAACCACCTATAACTCCAGCTCCTTTTTACCTTATCCACCCCAAAGAGTGTCAGCGCCTTTGCTTCCCCATTCATCGCCCAAAGGGAAGTCCTATTTACTTTACCCGGCCGGTTGCAAGACCCTACTAAGATGTTAATTCACACCTCCTCTTAATTTTTATTATATACTATGCTTTCTCCCCTCTTTCAAAGACGTTAACCCAAGCCCAACTCATTATACATATATATATATGTGTGTGTATATAAAAGAAGAAGAAGAAGAAGAAGAAGCAAAAATGAGAAAATGCACGATGCAGCTTTTTGTTGTTGTATTTCAGTTGCTGTCCTGAAATAGGGTGTAAAGACAATGAAAAGTACCTACCTGAACATCCCACACAGGGTAATTGTGACCCTTGTAGCAAACAAGATTTGCATTTAACTTTGTGCTCCACAATCGAACTGCAATCAGCAGCCAGCTTTTACATAACTGATCAAAAAAATAGATACAGAAACCAAGACAAGGTACCATTAAATGATAACTAACTTGTTGAATCTGATGATGAAGATAGAAGAAAATCCCCATATGGACTAAAAGTTGCAGAATGAACAGGACCCGCATGACCTCGAAATAATGTGTAGGATCTTCCCCCAGCATTTGTGTTAGGCATATGCTCATTGGAAGTCAACTCACTTTCACCCTGCAAAGCTGATATTACTGGAGTGAAAATCCCAATATCCATTCATAAGCATGGGTGGATCTTTCCACAAGAAAATAATATGGGATGCTTTCTGACAAACCCTAGTGAAAAACATGTGGAATTTAAATTACACTGGTATTAAGTTGGAGCCTGAACTTCTCCACCCTGATAAATAAAAAAAGTTTAATTTGTGCTAAATGCACAAGTAGCTGATGCAGCAGGAAATGTTGCCGGCAGAGGCTTGTAGTTACAAGACAAACTCACAAAACCACCTCAGAAAACTAAAAAAGTTGGATATGACTAACCAACTAGACATCTGAAATTTTAAGTTTTTCAAAGACAACAATAGCATAATGCAGATTTAGATTGATAGATAAGCGTGCCCTACCATTGTTAGCAAAAAAGTGTATCAAACTAGATGAACAGACTTAAAAATTAAAGCAGTCATGAAACTACCATGTTGCTAGGGGAGCATAACAGCTATTGTTGCCAACATGTCCAGACATTCATACGGAAAAATAATAATAATAACAATAATAATAATAATAATAATAATAATAATAATCACCTAATACCATTGACATCCAAAAAGAATAAAAGGAAATTGAGGGCCACATTTGATTTCCTTTTCTTTATCCTATCTTCATTTTTTTTCTCTGGGGTGTGGCATTATGGGTGGTGTACTGGTGTTAACAAAAATAGTTGTTAGGTTCATCTTTGGTGATACACACAAAATCAGATACTAGCAAAGCAACCAGAATTACACTAGGACGCACTGTACTAGAAGAACCAGTGTCCTGTTTTGCTGGGATTCTCTTCCACTTGTGAGAGTTACACCATGTACAACATACAAAATTACATGCTTGGTTAATTGGCTGTACACTTTAAAACAATCCTTAACCAACTTCTGACTAATGCAACAACCAGAAAACAAGCGAATATGTAATCCACAGATTTAGTAGAATGGGTTCTAGGGGAGCATAGGAATCAACTTACAATTTTGTTGCCCAAGCTTTGCCATGTCCCAAACCTGTCAATCTTGGTTTGAGTTATCAAAACAACGAGCAATAGCAAACTTAAGATAGTAAACTACATGGAAAAGTAAACAACCTTCAACGATGAGTCTGAAAATCCACCAGCTGCCAATGACCCATCATGAGATATTGATGCACAATTTAATCTGTGATAGAATAAAACAGCAATATATCAATAGAGGTATTAAACAACTCTAACCCAAACCCATATAAAAATAAAAATATAGATATAACAATGAAAAATTAATGTTTTAAAAATGATACCCATTATGAGTGTTGATAAAGGTATAGAAGCTTATGGAAGGCAACGCCGTACTACTCAACTGCACACGATTCCTCAAGTCCTCAAGAATGGAGTGTTCCACCTCAATCGGTCTAAAAACAAGAGGTCAAAAATAAACCAAAAAAAAAACACTTGCAATATCAAAAATTAGCAAGCACATTCGCCCAAAGAATAAGTTGACAGCGGTCTGCTATAATGCAGAATAAGTACGGAGAGAGATGAGCAAGTAACAATCTTACAGTTCACTGGATTTTGGTAAAGGTCTTGCAACTTCTAGAACTAAATACATGATTTGTATTAGATAACTGTTGAAATTATTTCAAAAAAGATTTATTGTGTTGTCCACTCTGGAGTCATTGATCTTTTAATCATTTCACATCAACCGAACTGCTTAATTATTCGTTTTAATTTTTATAATCAGAAAACAACTAATAGACTACAATACTACATAATATGATTTTGACTATCTAGATTTTGCTTTATCAATAGGAACTCGGACCAATAGTTAGAACCAGAACCTTCCCCAATTTGCTAAAGCTATCAGAGATGGACTAATGTTCTCTCAGCCGTTCAAAACAATAATTCACAGCCTTTTTTTCTTAGACCAAACAAGGAAATTATTCAATAGATAAACCATCCAACCAATCTTGAAACCACATAAGAGATCCACCCAAATTGAAAGCATCAAAAAGCTATATCCAAGACCTTCAAAAAATGACTGGAGACAAGAAATACTTAGTATGAAGAAAGAACTCAAGCCTTCAACTTATAACAGTCATTCCTATAATACATATAAATGTGTGTGTGCATGTGTCTGTGTGTCCTTAAGTATAATAGGCTCAGAGTGGCTTATTCATGTTCCATTGTCCTCATCACTCACAAAAATTTCCTGATATCTATACTTTCAAGAATGAAGAGTTCTACACAATCTGGATTTTTCACTCATTCATGGTCATATTTCTCTTTTTGCTTCAGGATGGTCGGAGGTGTGGGTCGAACAGGAGAAAGTTTTGGCAGGAGTTGTGGTGCATGTGGGGTTTCTGTTCAAGTTTTGTGGTAGAAATGTCAACTACAATTCAGCTTCTTTTACACTATGTTCCTGTTCAAGTGTCTTCATTATTTTGAACACAGCACCAATGTCTCCTTAGCAAAACTGAGAGCATGTTTCACACCATGCAAAAATAAAGCACATAGTACCCCGGGACAGATATTTCAGGTCAAAAAGTATCATTTGGGACTTTCCTCCCTAACTAGCTTGTGTTTCATCTGTCAAGAAACTAAAATGTCACTCTGACAGCACTGCATTATTACCAAATCACGGGCAGAAAACATGAAATGCCACTTAATATCTACCACCTCTCAAACCTTATTGAACCAGTTACCTTTAATGTTGTGATACTATGTTATGACATTATCTCATAAGACATTGCATAAGACATGAAAGTGAACTCATAATCTGAATAGGACAACAATGCACCATCATAATCTGAATAAAAGAAGTTCCATAAAAAGATTTGACATCTAGAAATTCGAAATCTATCAAATAAACGACACACCACTGTATCTACTAAGCAATATAATGCAGGTTCTTAAGTTAATTGTTATCTTTTTAAATGCCTATTGTCTACCTTCAATGAAAACACTTCCAAGCATCACAGAAAGGGAACAAGCACAACTTCACAAGGGTACTTTAGAAAATACATTACGGGTAATGGTAACTCTGGTTTAACACGTGGTGCTCCAGATGCCGTGACATTCTCTGGTCGAGAAGCTTTTGCTGTTGCACCGACAACCTTCTCCTTTTTCATCTTTTTAACTGTACTCCCTTGCTTGCTCGCATCAGCAGATCTTTTCTGGACACAAAAAGGAATACTCTGAAACGCCACTACACTAGAATGATGGTTGCCTCTGCAACTCACCTGAGTTAATTGGAGTAAACAACGCACAAATTTAAAATAGAGTCATTACTTTATTTTCTTCCGATTCTCCTTCCCTCACTTCTCCATCTGCCTTTTCTGAATCCATGTTCGAAACCCCTGTCTTTTCCAACTTCTCTTCCACAGAATCTTCAAGAAGCTGACACGATATAAATGTTATAAGAAGGAGTACATAAGAGAAGCCTTCAACCAATGTATGATCTTTTCCTGATGGAACATATAAGGAAATAGCTACAGTGAAGACATAGTCAGATTATGCAGAATAAATCAACTGAAACAAGCAGACACAGCTGTGAAGTTTCCAAACTAGCCCAACCACTTGAACTTCAATTATCTAAGACAAATACTCCAAATGGAAGGGGCAAATACAATTCGCTTTACAAAGATCCCATTAAGTTCCTCATTTTCAAACCACCAAGTCAATGATCCAACCACACCTTGAATAACCAATAACAGATGAGAACTAGCTCCCCTTTAATTAGCAATAGCTAAAACTATTAACATATATGTGAGAAATAAACATAGGAAATGAGTTCTGCACCATGTATACCCAATAGTGTATGCTCAAACTCACTAAAACATCATAAATTATGAATAAACAAATTAATTCTCACACGAAATAGAAGATCAGCCTTAAATGCCTTACTTATTTGCGCAAAAGTAGATATATTAGACACCAGTAGCATATGGATTTACCAATTGAGCTTTAATTTCAAAAGACAAAAAAGTCAACATCATTTTTTTTTGGTTGGGGGGGTGGTGTTATCGCCCAAAAATACCATAATCATTCTTCATCGAAAAGGCAATCGCCTAAGACGAAAAAGACTCAGGACTTCAAATCCATAATGAAGAAAGGATGTCAACATTGATAAAACCAGTGTGTGTATGTATGGAGTTGACTAACCCCCCAATGAATTTCCTTCTGATTTGTTTGATTAGCAGCATCCTGGCCACTTCCAAAAAGTGTAACAAATTCGGCATCATCAGCAATAGAGCTTGGCTGTCCAGGAGACACTGTAAATTGGATTATCAGTATAATAAACATGTGTGAAAAGACAAATGAGTAAAAGTTAGGGCTAATGGCAAAGCAATCATACATTATTTAACCTGAAATAAGAATTGGGAATTTTACCTTGAAAGTTAATGTGCTCATTGATGATTCCAAGCATTGTAATTGACTGAGATTTGTGTAGGTATTGCAGAAGCAAGTCATAGGAATACTGCACAAAAAAAAATGAAGAAATTAAGAGATCAAGAGAGTGCCAAAGAGGAACATACATCCAATAGACACCATCTAAATTAAAAGAAGCATCACCAACTTCTATGATTTTGTTTTATATGATAATACTGAAAATATATTCTGAAGCTGTTGGTATATTTGGCAAGAATTATAGAATAAACAATTGATGTGAAAAAACAGACGGAAACTCCAAATATGCAATGCAATAGACTAAGATATAATTTTGATGCATTTACCACTCTGTTCTAGAAGTATTTGTCAGCAACTAATCCAGGAGATGCAGAGGGAATATATGAGCAAACAGAGAATATATATGAGCAAACAGAGAATCTAATAAACAAGCACAGTGACTTCACTAAAACAGTAAATTGATTGAGAGTGTGCAATAGAAGAATATTATTACTTTATTAGGGCATCACACGGTTTTTTTTTTTTTGGTCCTATAAATATTTTGGATTACAATTAGGGCAGTCACCAAAAATATTTCAATATTTCCCTTATCCGTAGGCTTCTTGGGATCAACCCTAGAAATCTTCAATTTCATACTATCTCAATAATTAAATGTTCACTGACCTGGTGAGCTTCTAATTAAATGCAGGCTGGTCATTCACAGTTTCCCTCTCCTACAACACAGACTATCTAGACCTGATATTGATGACAAACATCAAGTTGCATCAGTTATTCCTAAAGAAAGACCTAAATCTTCAACATATTTACTCTTTCTTTGCTCCAAAGAATAGAACTAATCAACTTTAAGTAGAAGACACAGAGTTATCCATGAAGCATTCACTTTATTATTTCTCTTCAACTCTGAACTCTACATCTATTTCTCAGTTCTCACATAAAAAAAATTCTCCCACTTCATTCCCCATCCTCTGCACATCTCACAGCTCATGATGCTTAAAGCAAGCATAACAGTTTCTGTGACTCTAGCATGCCAAGAGAAGCAAAACCCATAGTATATGAAATCTACTACAGCGAATTGAATAATTGTCTATTACTAAATGAGGAAACACAAAGTCAAACTGCGCCATTAAAGTACTTATCATAATTGTTTTTTGCAATTCTGCAGATAAAGTACTCAGCATTATAGAATCAGGATGCCAAATGCTTTGTAGCTAACTCAATACTTTACAGCCTATAAATAATTATAAGAACATCTGACCTACAGTACAAATAACAGAACTCTGACTATGCAATGTAGCATGCATCAACTCTTTTCCTAGAGATAGAGATACTCTTTGCAACTTCAGTAGCTCATGACGAATAAAAACAAGATAATATGCATGTAACAGGAGAAGGCAGAGATAGTAAATTACTTGGCATATCTTAATGTTCACTTTGCTCTGCCTCAGGGAATGCGCAAATTCCATTTCCTGTACAATCAAATAAATTGTTAGGCCACATTGAGGTAGAATACATCAAATTAGAAAATGGTTCAAGAATTCTAGGGCAATGGTGGACCTCCAGATGTGAGGGAGAAAGAACACCTTCCAACTTTTGGAGGTCGCGAGAATGTGTCACCTCATGATCCCCTCGAAAGCTGTTAAAAAAGGATCTAGCTGACAAACAGAAGCAATGGTTTTAGAAGTTAAACTTATAAAATAGTGCAACACAAAGTGAAAGATGAAGTGCGAACACACCTTCCTGAATATGACCTTTGGCCACAAGATCCATAAATCCATGGACAAATACTGGATACAACACACGGACCAGCTCGTGCTATATAATGATAATATAGGGCACATCTGAGCATCATGTCAATGTTAAGCAATAACAGAAAAGTCTGTAAAGAGAAGAACTAATTACCTGGTACTGATCCAGTGAATTATAAGCCCATGACCGAAGTTTGCCGTACCCTTCCTGGTACTGTGCAGGACTGTCCACTCTGAAAAGCATGAAATTGATGGCTGGTCAGCTCAATGCATATACAAGATAGGCACAACAAGATGTCATAACAAACACCAAACAATGAAAAGTACCCCCATTTTCAAGTCTTTCTGCGTAGAGGATGTGTAAAAATATTCAAGCATGAAAATGACACCGTTGCATAGCAAAGGCAGCCGCATATCTCAGTCCCATATCCCCATCACACCCATTCAATAGGATTCCAATTAAACAATAGAAGAGGGAGTACACACAGAATGAAGCAAAACTAATTGACCCACGTCTCAGAAAAAGTAACAAAATCACTTCTACTAATAATAATAACAACAAAAACGATGATGATGGTGAGTATGATGAGAAGAATAAGAAAAAGTACATGCACAAATCGGTGGAATTCGGATAAACTGAAAGAAGCTACTCAAAAAAAGCGCGAAATATTCGTCATACTCAGAAAAGGCGAGGATTTGTTTGGCAATGTCGGGGTCAATTTGTGCGGTTGAGGAATTGTTGCTTCCTTTGCTGTTCTGCTGCTTCTCTTGCTGGAAAGCGAGGCCGGCTTGCTTGAAACCCCTTTTATCCAAATACGCCAGCACCACCTTATCGATTTCTTCTTGGTCCATCACCTCTCTTTGTTCAATCTATGAATCTCTCTCTCTCACCTGTTAATCTGTTGCAGAGAGTAAACCCTAAACCCCAAATTTTTGAGTGGAAATAGAAGTTGGCAAGGCGATAATCAGAAGGAATAGACACTCCGCGGGCCGTCACCCTTTCTATTTCTTTTCGAGTTTTTGCAGTTTGATTTCGAACGGGTATAAGGTCCGATTCGGGGTACGAGGATCCGATCTGGAATTTCTAAGTAGCACCACAAAATTACGTGCCGGTTTGAATGAATTTAAAATATATATATATATATATATATTATATATATTAAATCGTATTCTTTTAGAATAGCCTTTTTTTCAAATTAAATAATTTTATGTTTAGATGTAGTAGTTAAAAATATTTTTATTTGTAGTTCTTTTTGTTAGTTTTTTTTTTAAATTACATTTTAGTTTTTCTTTGGCTTTGTTTTATTTTTTGAAAAGTTCATCCAAAAATAATTTTTTTATTAAAATATTTTATTCAAAAAATGATTGCTCTTTTCCTTAAAATATATATATATATATATATATCCCAACAAGCTCTAATACTAAACATTTTTTAAAATCTTGATATTTTGGTTATTTACGACAGACAAGTGGAGGTCGTTTACTTTTATCATAAAAATTAAAATAATTGGAGGATAGAAAGAAAATTTTACATCACATAATACCTGTATTCTCATATTTGAGGTGCGCGGTTTGCACCGAAAGAATGCAGTATCTAGGGTGCATGGTTTAAAAACTTACATAATTTTTTGTATGCTATTAATAAAGCATTTAAGGGTTTAATAATCGTTTTGGTGTCTTTTGATATCTTGTATCTTTTAATTTATTTTATCTCTCCTCTCCTCTCGTCTCCCCCTATTAGCGTGTTTCTAATTTTTTTTCTTTATTTTCTCTTTCTCTCTCCTGTGTCAATCTATATTTTGTCCAGGTCTCTTGTATCATTTTTTCAACCATTTTTTTTTTATATCTTATAATTTTATTTTAAATTGTTTTTCTATAATAAATTTAATAAAATAAATTATAATAAATAATTAAAATATATAGAACCCGTTTGGATGACTTTTTTTTAGAGAATAAGCACTTCTTTTTTGGAAAAAAAAACTTCATAGCAAAAAATTTGTGTTTGGATTTACTTAAAAAAACCAAAAATTAAGAAAAAAAAATTGCTTTTTTATAAGTTACCCTATAGCAGTTTTAAATAAAAACAACTTTTAATACCCTTTTAATTATTTATATCAAACAAAAATCTGTTTGGTTTAAATAATAATTAAAAAAACTCTATCATAAAAACTACCGTTCGATAAGCTTTTTTTAAAACTCATCCAAACAACCCCATAATCACGTGTAAATTTCAATAAATGTTTCAATTTTATATTTAGAATTTAAATATGTAATCAAATTATATTTTATTTTTATTTTACACACGTATCGAGTGTGCCCGAACAACTAATATTAAATTATGTTGAGATCTCTTGCATAAAATAAATTATGAATAATAATCCCTTTCATATATGCACTAAGTGTGTTGCATGGCCATAATGTTTACTATTCTTCTTTTTCTTGGTGGCTCTCGAAAAATATTTTTTCATTTGTGTTACGAAATAAAACTTGTCGATAAGAACAGCCATGGATATCAATAGTGCATTAGAAGAAATTTCAAAGCACTCTAACAATAATGACATGATCTTCCTTAAATAAAATGCAAATATATAATTATTTTCTTTTTTGTACTTGAAATGAAATAGTATACTGCATTCAGATTTTTTTTTTCTCCGTTAAACCTCATAGATTGCAAATGATAAATCTTGACTAACTTATGGCAATAAATAATAGACTCATTACAGAATTAATTAATTTAATAATGTACACTTGTGTGCACTTTAGATTTGTACGAGTCCTTTTTCATTTTAACCACATTTTTAGAATATATCTCCCCATATTTTTCTTTGATACAATTATCTCGGAACACCCTGTAGATGTCAATCGGAAAATACCCCCCACACACGCACACACGCACTTAAAGAGAAAGAGGTAGAGGACAAAAGGATTCGAACTCAAGACCTCCCTAATACCACTTTTAAATTCTACCACTCGACTTTAAGCCCAACGACATATTCCCGTATTACTTGTTTATTGTACCAATAATTTCTTAGCCAAAAAAATACCTATTAGGGCATATTTGCTTTGGCCATTAATGCTGGTTTGGAAAAACTGCCGTGTCCCCTCTTTTGCTTTTCGGGTTTGGTAATCTAGCATTAACTCGGAGTTTTAAATTAACACGTGTTTGTGGGGTGTAATGTAATTGGATGCATTTGGAAGTTTAATTGACCTTTCCATTCAACCTGTTATGGGGGTTGTACCTAAGGTGTAAATCGGTACCATTGAGTTTTTGCATTCAAATTTTTTTTATCATTTTCTCTTTCCCTTTGATTGAGTGTGGATTTGTGTTAGACGTTTCGATGGACAAATATATGATGTCCCAAATTAATTGTATTAAAAAGAAATCGATTTAGCCTTAAATGTTGAAATTCCCAAATACTCTTCACTATCAAATTTCAAAAAAAATTCCTATCCTCAATAGATTCTTAATTACTTAGACTGATAGGAGATTGAATTTCTAATCCCAAAATTTAAGACATCATGACGATAGCAATAAAGTTTATGAGAGAAAAATACAAATTGACAATATTTAGCAACATAGTTTATGAGTAAATATCGATTCTTTCAGTCTCTGTTTTAATTACAAAAAAGAAAAGGAAATTCTAATTTTAAGAGTAGAAATTAAACAAAAAAAAAAACCGTTGTTGGAGACAATAATTTGTTAGATGCAACAAAGATTTAGAAACAATTTTATTACAATTTAAAACGATTTCAATTTCTCGAACAAGGGTTCTTAAATTTGTGTGTTTGGCGAACCCCATGAAAATAAACAAAAGATATGCCAACCTTGGCGGGTGCTACTTTGTCAGATTTCCTCACTCTTGATGGGATGCAATCACAAAAAATAGTTGAAATGATTAATTACATTTAGTTCTCGACGGACGAAGCTCAACTCTGTATCAAACTTACAACACCCGAAAATCTAATGACAAACGGACCCAATTACATCGTATGAGATAAATTCATGAACATTGGTAAGTAATCATAAGCTCTTTGCATTTTGGATTTTTTAAAGCATATTACTTCAAAGATGGATAAGTGGGTGTATGCAGAGTATGGGTGTCATGGAGTCCAATCAACCTTTTTATCTAGAGGACAAAATAGTAAATACGATACATTTGACCACTTTCATCATAGGTATCCAAGTAAACAAGACCCCCTAAATACAAGAAGTTCTCTTTTTAAGTACCAAAAAAGTAAACACAGTGTGAACATTCGTAAATTCCTTTCAATTAGTAGAATAAACTTCTCATGAAGCATTTACTTGTGTTGTTATTGTCAGTCTAGTTATTTTAACAGCTATTATGACACGTTTACTTTTGTGATGCCTTAAAACAGCCATAAACCCAGAGCCCCGGGTGAAAGGGCATTTGTGGCCTATGTAACCAAACCGACCAATTGATAAACCAGGGTTAACATCTCTGTGTAATTATGACTTAGGCCCCAAAATTTCTTGTGCAAATACCGACCTTTTTCCCCCAAAACACATGTCGAGGGCTTTGACCCTGCCAATCTGCCTCCGTCGAAGCATCATGTTGTCGAGTCCTTCGACAATCCCAACAAACTATCCTTCAAGAAGCAGACTTACAATAGCGTGGTCGTCAAAAAAGTGGGCGAAGGAAGTGGATGGAGGCTCAAATGCATCGAGTGTTGCCGGTGCACATAGTAAGAGCCGAGCGATGGCAGAGCAGCGGATGAAGAGAAGGAGATAAAGAAGCCTTACAGAGAGAGGATGAACATGCTTCTCAGGGTTGTTCCTAATGTTAACAGAAGTAAAGATTCCAACAAGAAAAAGTGCTGGAAGTAATTTACTTGGAGAAAAATTGGTTTACAATTTTGTAATCATGTTTTGGCAGTTGTTATCAAAATTAAAAAAAATTACAGGGTATCGTCTTTCTTTGTTCTTGTTCTATTTACTATTATTTTCTGTTATTGAAAGACTGATTAATTTTGAAAGATTAACTTGTCGCTATATCATGTATTATTTTCGGTGATGTTTCTTGGGGGCAACAGTGACATTTGAACTGGAATTGCGCCATGCATTATTTTTTGTTCTTAATTTGCATGGCTATTTGTTGATTCGTCACAATTAATTTTGCTGTCATGGAACTATTACTGAAGCTTTGCACTTTTTTCTTGTGGTGGGGCTGTTGAAGATGGTTGGGGCAATGAAGTAATTTCACACAACAAACACCTAGGAATAACCTTTGTTGTAGTAAAATAAGTGGGGCCAAGGGTGACATAAATCTAGGGGTGTGCAGAAAAATCGAAACCGAACTGAACCGAAGTAAGTTCGGATTGATTTTGGTTTTAATTTTTTAAAAATTTTGATTTTTCGGTTTTTTTAATTTTTAACGACAGTTTTACCAAAAAAAAATCGAAAATATTTGATTTTTCGATTTTTTCAATTTTCGATTAACCGAGAAAACCAATGTTCTTTAATTAATAATATATAAAATAACTATTTAATAATTATTGTTTTAGTCAATTTTCTCTCTCAAATAGTAAGTCACAATCTCTCTCTCCCTACCTCAATTTTCATTTCATGGGTTTCGATTCTCGATTTTTTGGGTTTTTTGGTTTTTTCAGTTTTCTTGGTTTTTTTTTTTTTCATTTTTTAACTTGGATTCGTTTTTTTTTATTTTTTGGTTAAAATCGAAAACCGAACGATTAAAACTGAAACTGAACTGAAGAGCTTCGGTTCCGTTTTCTATTCTAAACTTCAAAAAACCAATTGCTTTGGCTAATCGAACTGAAAAAACCGAATCGGCGGTTTTAACCGAATGCACACCCCTACATAAACCTTAATAATAGGGCAAAGTAAACACCACAATATATCACTACTGACGACCTGCAACCAATTTCGTAAACCAAACCCACCATTAACCGTACAAGATAAGTAAACGATTCCTCATATGCTAAACGAACGATAACCCATACCGGTCAAGTAAATACACCTTTAGCAGGCATTTACTTCATTGGTCGTGTTTCCGTTGGCTAATTCATATTTTCCTTTGTTATTTTTTTTAATGGCAACTTACATGCATTAATTGCTTAAACTCGTGATAACTCTTATATATGGAAGTTAAATTTGACGCTTAAATTTGGGGAGTCTATATTAACATTCTTATTGTCTTTATGTTAGAAATTATAGTTCATCAAAAGTACTTGTTTTGCCAATGAAAAGTTATAGTTTTATTGTCATTCACTGAACTTAGATTGACCACAATTCTTCCATATCTATTGAAGTAGCTAAGCTCTCTTGCCCATTTCTCTTTCGTCTTATGTTTGTTTTTTAATAAAATCTTGCCATACTGTGGTGATTTCAAACAATGGCCATAAGTTATCTTTTGTTCTAGACTAAAAGAGGTGTTCACACTTTGTGCATACCATAGGAATTTAAAGAGTCAAAAGATAAATTACACTAACCTAAAAAAAATTGTCCATATGTTGTAAATCCCCCAATTGGGATATCTGTCGTTGAGGATACACAAGTATTTCGAACTTTGTTTTTCATGAAGAAGCTATTTGGGGGAGTAGGATTCTTGGTGTACAAAGGGCAAAAAGGGAAAACATGGTTTTCGAAAAGTTTTCAAACCCCTAAAAAAACTAGTCAAGGTTTGTTTTTCATATCCTAATAAATGTAAACAACAAATCTCCTTAATTCAATTTGATTATAAACAAGCGACACATAAAATGGAAATTAAAGTGCCAAAGGAAATAAATAAGTACTTAATGATAACACACGAGTTTTTTTTTTTTTTTAAACCATAATGGATAAGAAATTGATATTAAGAATTTCGGGATAACATAATTTCCTTTTTTCCAATAATTAATTTGATATAATATTAGTTCTACTACAAAAAAACTAAATAGTGTATTTAATGCTAGACGAATATTATTTCTATTTTATTTCAGTTTTGCAGAGTTCGAATTCCTCACTTCTTCAAAATTTTTTTTTTTTTTGAAAGAAAAACAAGATCTTATAAATCAACCAAAGACTAGGCTTCAGCCTCAATTACATGCCTGATAAATTCCGGAATCACATTCATCTCATCCTCACAAAAGGATGAATGACGAGCCAATCGGTGAGCAACAATGTTTCCCGATCGCCGAACAAAAGAAAAGCTAATAGAAGTAAAACCCTTACCCACATGCTTGATGTACTCAACTAAGTTACCAATAGGTGAAAAGTCCTCAGCTGACCTATTTAGTGCCTGGATAAGAATGCTAGAATCCCCTTCAATTATAATGCAGTCCCAAGCCGCAGATTTAGCCATGTGCACTGCCTCCTTTGCCGCCAAACCTTCAGCAAAAAGGGCTGAGATAGGCATGCGGTAACGTTTTGAAGAACATGCAATACATTTCCCTTGCCAATCTCTAGCTACTACTCCAACTCCAATAGATTCGTCATCACCACTAAACGTCGCCCCATCAAAATTCAATTTAATAACTCCTTGGGGTGGCTTGGTCCAAACCTCTGTATCCACTATAGAAGTACCCCTTGGGGGCCTACCTAATATGGGATTTGCCTCCTGGAAAGCCAAAAGTTGGGAACGCGCTGCTGTGAGTACTTCCAAAGGAGAAAGACATCGACTCTCCATCTTTGTTCTATTACGGTTGAACCAAATGTTTTGCAGGATCAAAAGGAAAAGTGCAAAAACATTCGACTTCACAGAAGCATGCACCGATCTAAGCCACGATTCAGCGGTGGTACTCCATTGGCTAGTTGCTGCCCACTGGATATGAGAAAGAGCCCAAACCTGACGGGCGAAAGGGCAAAGTAGTAGCGCATGACTCGAATCTTCCTCCTCTGCACTGCAAACTGGACACCCTTCCTTAACCAAAATGCGTCGGCGACTAAGATTATCAATCGTTGGAATAGCCTCATGACATAGCCGCCAAGCCAAAATCTTGACCTTATTAGGCACCTGGGCTAACCAAATAAACTTCCACGACTCGTCGTCCGTGTTTGAACCCGGTTGATGTAGTCTGTCGAGAACACCCAATAAATGGTAAGCACTTTTAACGGAGAAAAGACCATTACGATTATAATGCCAGACCAGAACATCTTTAGAGTTCGGTGCTCCGAGAGGAATTGCGAGGATATGATCCACATCTGGTTGTAAGAAGTGTGTTCGCACTAAATGTTCCTTCCACTCGCCTCTACTTCCATCTATGAGTGTCGCCACCGAAGCCCCCTTAAGCTGGTCACATACAGGGGAAATCACCTGAAAAGAGATCGGTCGCGGTACCCATTTGTCCCCCCATATCTTGATACTATCTCCCGAACCCACTCTCCATCGTATCCCCGCTTCCAGCACTCGTCGAGAACCAAATATCCCCCGCCAAGTTGCCGAAGGATTCCCTCCAAGTTTCATCCCCTTTTCAAGGGACGAGGAAAAGTATTTGGCTTGGAAAACCTGGCTTAGAAGAGAGTCGGGTTGAGTGATAATCCTCCATAGTTGTTTGGACAGTAGAGCTTCATTAAATTGACGTAAGCATCTAAATCCCATACCCCCTTGCATTTTGCGGACACAAAGTTTGGACCACGATAACCAGTGGATTTTCCGTGTTTCTTTGTTATGCCACCAAAAATCAGCCATGAGCGCCTCCAATTCTCGCAGGAGTCCATCCGGGAGTCTAAAACAAGACATGGAGTAAGCTGGGATAGCCTGTAGGACAGCTTTGATAAGTACTTCTTTCCCTGCCTGCGAAAGAGTATGAGCATGCCACCCTTGAACTCGTTGCCAGATACGATCTTTGATTGAGGAAAATAATTCTCTTTTGTTCTTGCCTACTACCGCTGGAAGCCCAAGATATTTATTAAAAGCCGGCTCAATTGTCAGAAGTCCCATCCTTGCCAATTCCTCACAAAGCTCCGGCTTCACATTGCGACTAAATACCATAGATGATTTGGACATATTAATTAGTTGCCCCGAAACCCGACCATATTCCTCAAGAACTCCAAGAATATGCCTCATTGCCTCTGGAGAAGCCTGACTGAAAATGAGGGTATCGTCTGCAAAGAAAAGATGCGAGATACGGGGGGCCCCACGACACACTGCTACACCAAGGAGATCCCCCTGAGTCTCTTTTTCCTGCATGAGACAACTAAATACTTCTGCACAAATCAAGAAAAGATAAGGAGATAACGGGTCTCCTTGCCGGAGCCCCCGTTTCGGACGAAGAAATCCAAATTCACGACCGCTCAGAACAAAAGAATAAGTAACCGACGAGACACAAAGCATAATAAGAGCCACAAAATTTTTATGAAAACCTAATTGGAGTAAAGTCCGCTCAAGAAAATGCCATTCAACCCGGTCATAGGCCTTGCTCATGTCCAGTTTGATCCCCATGTAGCCCAACTTCCCTTTTTTCCGACATTTAAGAAAATGATTCGTTTCAAAAGCAAGAAGAACATTATCTGTTATCAAACGACCGGGAACAAAAGCAGATTGTGTTGAGGATATAATGGAATTCAGAAAAGGTTTAAGTCGATTGGCCACAGCCTTTGACGCTATTTTGTATATCACATTACAGAGTGCAATAGGTCTAAATTGTGTCATATTTTCTGGAGAGTTGCATTTGTGTCAAAATTGATATTAGTTATTATGCCCATTGCCTAATTATTGGATTTTAGGACTGATTATTTGGATCAAACAGACCCGATTCGCAACCGACCCGCTAAAATATCTATTTCACCTATCAAGTAGTAAAAGAGAAAGACATCAGTCTGACGTTACGACCGAACCACGCTACAGAAGCAGCCGCCGCGCGCCACCCAGCACATTGTAGCACGGCCGGAATATTCCGTACCGATCCCCCCCTCGAGCCACCTCTTGGATTCCCATTCTACCAGCCGCCGCCGCCTAGTCAGATCTCAAATTCAATTCGTTTTTAATGGCGAAGGGGAACGACGTTGCCGCCATGGAAATCGACGACCAGAATTCAGCCGCCGCCGATCAGATCAATAACCCTAGATTCTCTGTCAATGGTACTTTCTTTGTGGATGATTTTGTTTGTGTGTGCTTTTCGGAGGCTTTTCTCAATTTTTGCTGCCGAATTTTGCAGTTTTGCAGCTTTTGAAATCGGCTCAAATGCAGCATGGATTGCGTTTTGGTGATTATGCCCGTTACCGGTATTAACTCACTTCTGTTTGAATGCTTTGAATTTCTCTACGAGTGTGTAATCTTTAAGGAATTTTTGTTGTAATCGTTCTACATCTGAAGCTTTTCAAATATCTTGGTATTTTTATAACGAGGATTAATTGAGGTAGGAAGAGACAAAGAAAATGATTATTTATTTTTAGCAGTGTGGGTTTGCAAATGATGAGATTCTGATTGGAATTTGTTCAGGAGGTATTGCACTGCACGCCTTAGAAGACTTTACAAGTCGCTGAAGTTCACGCATGGCCGTGGAAAGTATACAAAGAGAGCCATCACTGCATCCACAGTGACTGAAGTCAGGTAGCTCTTGCTGCGTTCATTTTCTTGTTTATATTAATGTTTTGGATGGGCTTTCTGTATTTTGAAGACCTTGCTTATTAGTCGTTAGAAACTGTGTGAATTAATTTTTTGTAGTCAAGGAATTGGGAATGCTGTTCCTGTTATGTTTTGGTTGTCTTTGTGAATCTGTTGATTCCTATAAGTGCAGCTAATGTTCCTTGGCTCAATTGTTATGTAATTAGGCAAATGTTTATACTCATTATTCTTTCTGTTGTGAGATTTTTTTTTTAAATTCTTTTTATTCTGTTGTGAGATAATTACTATTTTGATGCATAAGTCTGTTCTTCAAACAGCGTGAAAGCATTTGTAAAAATCTATCACGTGGTCGATTTCAAAGTCCGTTCCTCACTTTTATTTCCCAATAGTTTCGGTTGATTGCTTTCGAACATTTGTCCATATGATACAAAAGCTCTATCAATACAAGTTTACTGCCTTTAAGTTAACTGACAAAGGTGGTGGTTAACATAAGTAATGGCCAAACAGATAGCTGAGATATAAGCTAACGAATTCAATGTCTAAACACTTGAATCTCTCAAAGAGAAACTGATTGCATATATCTTAAGTCTTCGGCTAACATCATGTATTGTTATTTTCCAACTATGAAAATGGTACGATATAAAATAATACTCTGGGATGAGGAAAAGATGGTTTTTGTGCCAGTTCACGTAAGAGAGTAATGAAACCTGATCATCTTATTCCTCCTACTTTTTATTGAGGATGAATTATGCAGAAGAAGTAATGTACCCTCAAACTTCATTCGTATGCAAATTGAAAAATGGGGTGCCGGAATTGAGTGGCCAAATATGTTTTGAGAGAATACATTGGTACTGTGTATAACAATGACATGAAGAAATACAAAGAAATTCCGTCCCTAGTACTTTTATATGCTTGTGATAGACCTTTTCTGATTCATACATTAATGTTTTCTTAGTTTGTTTCTTTTAGGGCCATAAAAGTAGTACTATCTTGCATCCATATCCTGTTTCTCCAGAAAATCAGGAGGCAGAATTTATTTGTCTTACTGTTAACATCCGTCCATAAATCCTTGCTTACTTGTGCTGCATTCTTGGTACCTGCCCAAATCAATTTGTTAGTTTCCCCATGATGCAAGGAAATAAAGTTTGCATTTTAGGTCAGCCATTCCTTGTTCTCTGTAAGATGCTATTAAATTCATAAATAGAATTGTTTGTTTTCGAGCTATGCACGTTTCAGCATTTTAATAGTTTTGTGGTTTAGGATGTGATATTTGGGCTTTAATGGTTGAATGCCCCTGAATTCTGTTTAGGTTTCTCCATGTGATTCTATATACTGCTGAAAGAGCATGGAGCCATGCCATGGAAAAGAAAACGCTACCAGATGGTCCCAATGCACGTCAACGAGGATACCTCATTTGCAAGCTGAGGAAGGCAGTAAAATGGGCTTCTCTTTTCCAAGAGTTGTGTGCCATCAAGGGAGACTCTAGAACATCTCTCGAAGCAGAGGTATCAATGATGCTTTTCCTTTTCTTTTCCTACTGCCCTCCCCCCCAACACATGTGCGCGCGCGCACACACACACAACAACAACAACAACAACAACAACAGCCACTGCAATTTCTTTGGTGGTTTATTTTAATTTTCAGAAACAACTGTAATATGGTTGTGTTCTTTTAACTTTTGGCTTGTTTGTTTTCTGTAGAAATATTGTATTTATGATAGCTTGCTCATCAGTGACTTTTAGTAATATCTTTAGTTTGTGATTTCATAAAAGTTTTTGATTTTTGAGTTGCTACAGAAGTAGTGAAACAATACTTGTGCAAGAACACACAAAGAACAAAAATTTCTTTATTTGTTCATGCCCCATGTGTTGAATAGAACTTCCCTTGTGACGCTTGATATTTTAGACTGTTAGCGGACCGTGACTTGAAAGTGCATCCTGAATTTTGAGATAACTCTTTATGTTTAATTTGCAGGCTTATGCCTCTTATATGAAAGGGTATCTGTTATTTGAACAAGATCAGCACTGGGACATTGCCCTGAAGTGTTTTAAAAGTGCCAGGTAGTGTTTTATTTAAAAAATGACATCTTTTCTTCAGTACATTAAACCAAACAACATATCTTCTTATCAAGTGTGAAAACTAAACTTAATGGTAAATGTTTCTCTATTTTTTTTTCCTCTTAAACTTTACTTATTGTAGGCTGTTTATAAAAGCATGCATGCTTTTTTCTCACCTGTTTCAGCTGTGTAACTTTCTTATTATGATAGGGCTGTTTATGAGGAACTTGGTAAGTATGGAGACCTAGAGAACCAAGTTTTATGCCGGGAGCGAGTTGAGGAACTTGAGCCTAGTATACGATATTGCCTACACAAGATTGGGGAGTCAAATTTACAGACTTCTGAACTAGTCCACATAGGAGAAATGGAAGGGCCTGCGCTGGATCTTTTCAAAGCTAAACTGGAGGTGAGTTTATTGTACCATAGGCTATTTGTGATAAATTTGTGGTGTAGTATTACTGTCCATGAGTATGTTGCCCCTTTGCCCAAATTTTTGAATCTTGGTTGATTAGCTCTTGCTGGGGATGACTCCAGTTGATCTTTATATCTTGGTTTGTGTTCATTGGCAGGCTGTCATGGCTGAGGCTCGGTCTCAGCAGGCTGTATCTATGACTGAATTCCACTGGCTAGGTCATAGATTTCCTATCTCAAATGCGAAGACGCGGGTGGCCATACTTAAAGGTTAGACCTGCTCCCTAAAAATCGAGTAAAGGCTCAAAGTCCAGTCTGATACTAATTGAAAACAAGTTCTTGAAAGATGGCACATTGCATAGGAGTTGGGATTTTTTTTTTTTTTTTGTGTGTGTGTGTGTGTGTTTTTTTTGTGGGGGGGGGGGGGGGGGGAGGAGGGGGTGTGCAAAGTCAAGCAAGTGATATTAAGCCTTCCTATAATATACCTGAAGAATACCTGTTAATTGTTATATTAAAGGAGATTGCCATATATAATTTTATGATCAGAAAGTAGATTTTGTTGATCTCCGCACTGTGTTGATTCTAATTTATTTGCTCCAAATAACTGACGAAAAGAAAGCATGAGATTTACTGATACTTATTGGTGTTGTTATGCATTTACAATATCTTGTAGATATAGATATATGTTTGTATATTAATCTAGCCACCTATTGTCTTCCGTTTCCTATTTAAGGTTCCCTTTCCTTGTCAAGTGATCACAGGCTAATTATATTTTCAATTGAATTTCTCTTTGTAATAGTTTTGCTTGAAATGGATTTTAAATTTACGTTTATTGTCTGTTGCATCTTGTTCTTATCCATGATCCACATGCATCCCCCTGCATGTATTTTTTTTTTTTTTGTGTAGAAGTGCCAAATTGCTGCATATTTATTGAAAGTTCGTGTATCAAATTAGTATATTTCATGGTTTGGAGGTCAAAGTGGCTAGGAAAAACTGTGGAGTTTTTTTTATTTGCTGGTTTCATATTCTTCAGTGGAATTTTAATGCCGTTAGTTTTAATTCATGAATTCTGAAACTTGTATTTACCCAGTCTGAAGCTCTCTTTGTGCATGACAAATTTGATCAGCTCAGGAATTGGAGAAAGATATTAATGGTCCAGCAGCAGATTCACTTCCCGCAGAGAAAAAACTGGTCATATTTGACAAAATTTTTGCTGCTTATAATGAAGCCAGGAGCTGCATAAGAAACGACTTGGTGAGGGTTGTTTTGAGTAACTAGAAAATTTTCGATCGGCTTCTGTTTACTTTTTCTTGGCATAGTTTTTTGCATCTAACAATCAAGAGTTTTGGGAGAAGGAAAGATTATATTTAAAGTGTAATAATTTATCAATAAGCTATGGGACGCCTTCTTCATATCTGGTATCCATACAGGATGAACTAATTCTGGTACGTATCTCTTTGCTATAGGCTACTGCCGGTGATTCTGAAAACATGAAAGATGACCTGAGTGGCCTTGACAAAGCTATTGGTGCTGTCTTGGGAAAGAGAACCATTGAACGTAATCAGTTGTTAGTGAGCATGGCAAAAAGTAAGCTCATTAAGGCTCGTGATGATAAAAATGAAAAAGTCACGAAGCCTGAAGAGCTTGTCCGGTTATACGATCTCCTGCTTCAGGTGAGCAACAGATCTTGTACCAATTTTATTCACACATTCATATTCAAATTGATATGCTTAAAGCTTAGGCTTATGTATATGGCTTTGTTCCACTGTTTGAGATATTTTAACATATGTAAAATAATATTTGCTCTTCTATGCAGAATACTACTGATCTTATTGATCTGGTAAGTTCGGGAAGAGATAGAAAACCAGAAGAAGTGACTTTTGCCGAGGAATGTGAAATCAAAAGTTCTGGTTTCCGCGCAGAAAGGTTTGCAAAGTCACTTTGTCTCACTGTTGGCCCTTTTTTTGCCTTTGCTCCTAGGATTCTCCTGTTCCTTTAATTCCAAATTCTGAACTGTTGTGAGGAATGTGATGCTTTGGTGAAACTTACATTTGTTCGCTGATACAGTTTAAATCTTGTTTGTGTCTTATTCTTGAATAAGTTACTGAAAAATATACTACGAGTTCTGCTGGCTCTACTTTGTCGAACTGTCCAACCATTCCTTTTGCAACAAAGCTATTAATTAGAATATATTACTTACCTCCATTTCATGCAATTTTCTATTAAAAAATGAAGTGAGATGTGTAGGTTATTGACCATGTGTAATATTGATATGTACTCACTGTGTCAGTAGCCATATTTCATATTACCGATTTATATTTTGTTTTCTTTCCTTTTTATTCTTACTGGTTTCCCTTCAAGAAATAACCTAGCGCATGTTTTTAATATCATACCAAAGACCTCATTTTTTCCCCTCTATTGATTTACCTGTGCATGGCCACGGTTCTTTTGGATAACAACTATGTTCTCTTAAACTTCTGAGTTGGGCTTATGTCAGTAGAGATGATTACCTCTTTACACATTTGCTGCAGGTGCTTTTACTTGGCCAAATCATACAGTTTGGCTGGGAAGAGGGCTGAAGCATATGCTTTGTTCTGCCAAGCACGCACTTTGGTGGATACTGTCCTTAAGAAGCTTCAGGGTTTGAGCAATGCTGATCAGGTGGGCAATGGCATACACATTTTTCTCTCAGATACTTGCTTCTACCTGCTTGAGTCTGCCTTTTTAATGTGGCACGAGGCAGTCAGCTGCTTAGGATGATTTCCAGTTTGGAAAATTGTGGAGATTCTATCTGTTCATGATAGCATGATTTCTTTACAAATTATCTTTGTATAAGGCCTCTGGGTTTTGGATGGATTACTTTTGTATTTCCTTCACTTTCCTATCTTGTTTTTATTGCTCTAGCAGGCCACCGTCAAGGAGTTGAAGATGCTTTACAATGATTGTCGATCCAACATCTGTATAGAGCATGCAACGGGGATTATGGAGGATGAGAAAGCTCCAGAAAACCTTTCAAAGAAGATATCGAGCATATCAATAACAGGAAATGATAAGAAGGTAATTCATGTAACCTGTGCTTATTTTAGCTTGGACCGAGCTAGAAAACCTGGTATTGAGTTGAGATTGTTGTGTGACTATTTATTTCCTTTTATAGTGAAGTGACTAAACACATCAGTATATCATGCATTAATCATTCAACAAACAATAATCCAATGAATCATCATTCAAAAATCAACCCCAATACTTGCTATTAATTGTAACTACTAAGAAGTACATAGATACCCAACCACGCATTTGGTGCAAACCTTCGTCTGTTGAGTTAAGTCTCATTGGTCCAAACATCAGCCTATGCGCCTCATGCATTCTCTATTTGGGTATCTGAGCCGCCCATGTGGCAAGTTTATACAAGTAAATGTAGCTATTTTATGCTCTCATGCTTGTGAAAGCTATTGCCCTGAGGAGGTGAATTGCTGCTGAAAAAGTTAAGCTTGATCTAGGAGTAGTTAAGTTGACTTTAAATCAATATTTTTGCATTTCTCTATTTCTGAAGAGCACGACTGTTGCACCTTATTTTTCTCTTTGGAATGAGCAGTTATTTGTTTAAGCAGTTGTTTAACAAGTTTATCTGCCTTGCTTCAGCTTGAGAAATTGCTCATGGAGAAATTGGACGAGTATGAATCGGCTGTTGGCGATCCCGCCACGAAGTTAACCCCTCGCATTGAAACCTTCCCGCCTGCATTCCAAGCAGTTCCTCGTAATCCAATTGTTCTCGATCTTGCCTACAATTCAATTGACTTCCCGTCACTTGATAACAGGATGAAGAAAGAAGTTAAGGGATTCATAAGTAGGCTTTGGAGATGAGTATATCCGTTTCGATCATACTGCTGGACTATAGAGTTGCACTGACACCATCGCCATCTTATTTATTCTAGTGTACTGTACTGTTTTCAATTTTTTTGTTGCCTAACTATGATAGAAACAATTATTACTCAAAATTGGCAAGAGTTTTTTGGCTCTTTGGACTGTAAATTTACAGAAACATGTGAAATGGGAAATCAGTAAACTTTTGGGGAGTGACCTTTTTTGTTGCAAAAGTATTTCATGCATCCTTTGATTATGAGAAGAGCGATAGACCATGATTCAAAATTTTGTGCAATAATAAAATGGTCTTAAGTAGATTTTTTTTTTTTAATTTCTCATGAATTTGATTCCTTTTTCTGTTAACTGGTCTGAATGATGCTATATATATTGCATGTAAATATCTTTTTCAAAATAAATTAAATGTGACACAATTTGGTCTAGTTTTTGCTATTATCTTCTGCTGTTCGACATTTAAAATGGAGAAACTGCCACATTCCGACCCAGGATTTCGAGCTGCGTAGTTGATAAAGGGGTTGTTTGGATGGGCATGTTGAAGAAAGAAGTATTACATTTATTTATTTTTAAAAGCATTTCATTGAAAAAATTGTGTTTAGTTAGGTTTTTTCAAAAACACAGAAATTAGGGAAAAAAAAATATCTAAAAGTGGTTTTTTTTAGAAGTTACGTACAATAATTTTAAATGAAAGTGTCTTTTAAAACACTTTTAGAGCCATTTTAGATTGATTTTTTTTAAAGTACTTATCGAGAGGTGCTTCTTACGGCATAATTTTTTAAGTCAAACAATTTTGTATTTGGATATAATAAGTGTCTTGGAATATGCTTTTATTTGAAATTATTCCCAATAGCTTTTAAAAAAAAACCAGTTTTTGTTTTTGTTTTTTTTTTGGCCTCTACTTTTTTTTTTTAAAAGTCCATCCTAACACAGTTTTTTCTTTTAAAAAATAAGTGTTTCTCCTCTAGAAAATATTCATCCAAACGGACTCAAAATTATTGCATCCAAACGTGACATTGTTGAATTAACAAAAAAAAAAAAAAAAACAAAAACTTCATTATAAAAAGCATGTTTGAGAAGCATTTTCTATTAAATCTATCCAAACAGGTCCAAAATTCAAAGAGGCAAAAGTTAGTTACTCAAATCCTCTATTCAAAACTATATTTTATCTTCTATTTCAACGCATGAATATATGCTAACATTATGTTTGACAGAGGAAGGAAAATAGAGAGGAAAGAAAATTGGTGAATTTTATTTTTCCACAGGTATGTTTGGTTGAAAGGAAAATAGATGGAAGAAAAATAGAAATTTATTTATTTTCTCTTGTTTGTTTGAGTGGAGAAGTGGAAGGAAAAAAAATAATTTTTGTACTAAATAACAATTATACCCTTATATCATTATAAATTATAATTATGTTATGAATTCATGTATTAACATAGATTAACAAAATTAAACTAAATAAGTATAATGTAAATAAAATATATAAATTAATATAATGAAATATTTGTTTATATTGTGTCAAATGACAACTACAATCTTATATAATTATAAATATAAATAAATTATAAATATAATTATGTCTTATATAATTTAATGAAAATAAAATAAATAAATATGTAAAATATATTTTTAATGTATTATACAAATGAACACGTTGTATTTGCTATTTAAAAAATACAAGAATTCATGCCAGTAGAAGATACAATATTATTTAAACACCTAGTTATACATATAAACAATTTTGGAAAGTTTATTTTATAGAGATCCTTGTGTTATTTTTCTCTCTTTTTCCGTCTGATTTTGGGTGGAAAAAAAAAATCAGTGAGCCCCACACTTATTTTTCCATCCTCAATTTTTTTTCTTTTATTTTCGTCCCACAACCAAACAAGGGAAAAATATATATTTTCCTTCCAATTTCCCCTTTCCCTTCCCCTCCTTCCATTTTTTATCCTATCAAACGAAGCCTAACCCTCCGTTTGGTTCTAGAATTTTGGTAAGAAAAATAGGATGGAAATTTTTTTTTGTGCTTAAAATGATAATACTCTATATTTTTATTTTTGATCCTTTTCATTTTCCTCTCACTTTTCCTCACCAAAATTCTTGTTCCAAACATAGCATAAGTGTAAAGATCTAAAGATAAATGTATAATTAAAAAAAATAATTTTATAAACTTTATATGCATGTGTGTTTTGAAATATAAGATGAAACAAATACCTACTCGAAATTAGATGTGATATGATGCGCTGTCAAATCTGAAATTGTTTCATTTGGGGCATCACTTCATTAACGTATGACACAACCAAACATACATTGACAACCAATCATATTAACTTTCCGTTTTGATATAGCCGATAATAATGGTTTCAAGATTCTTACTTAGGTATCACGTTAAATTCAGGACAAAACATTAAAATATATTCATGTAAGATGGTAGTAAGTTCAAGAAATAGATTATTCTGCCCACCTCCAGTCATGCATCGCAACAAATAATAACTGTATTCACTGGCCAATGGTTTAGTTCGAATCTAACATTATTAAAATTTTGGATTTAAACTATTTTTTTTTCTTTATTATTTCTCTTTGGATGAATATGTATGGTATTTCAGTTGATATTTATAGGGTATTACGAATTGATTATATCAAATAATAATAATAATAATAATAACAACAACGGTAAAATATATTCTTCAAATATATCTTTATTTTTGATCTCTAATCATTGAAAATGTTCGAAAAATTATTCAACTTTTATTGGGCATGCTCAAAATTATTCTTGAATCCATTTTCACACAAAATGTTTTTGATGCCATAATGCTTTGAATATGTTGTACTTTAGACTTTCATTTTTCTTTTTCTTTTTTAAAGTACACTTAATTGTTAGAAATTTCAAAATATTACACTTTCTTATCAAACTCTTACTTTCGTTAAATATAATGGGTTATTTGTAAAAGATGGTATACACCGACTGCTAGATAAATATGTCGATATTCTAATCGATTCGCAGTATCTTGAAATTTCAAAATTCCATTTATGATTATGCATTTATGCATCTTATATAATCAAAATTGATATTTAAAATTATGCAGTAAACAATTATTATATGATTTTTAACGTCTTGCATAATTGTTCATTAGAGGATATCAAGTCATTTGCAATCCAAATATATAGGAACAGATGAGGAAAACGATATTAATACAAAGTTCCACGTTCTTTGTTGTCGCTTCAACTAGCAACACTTCTATTATCAACACGTTCTATTGATTTAATCAACTAATAAATAACCACAAACTCATGTGTGCACCATGCTAATTATTTGACGAGATAAAATAAAACAAATTTTAATTATCTCACAAATTAATTTAGAGAAAATGTAGCAATGAAATTAATTCTGCTGAGAAAGTAAAAAAGTGATCATGGTTTAACAAAAGTTAAAATTGACAAAAACGCCCTCCAAATAAATGTGTATCAATAAATTTTAACCGACCGTTTATTAAACCAATTAAAGTTTTATTACTCCATCTGTCATATAATAGATGCCATTTTAGATTATTGCACAAAGATGAAGAAAATAGACTAACACCATTAATTATAAATTAATTTGACTAAAATATCCCCATAATTAATGAGTTGTTTAGAGATTTTTCAAAAATTTACAAAGATATTAATTATTGTCTAAGGGTATATTAGAAAAATACTAATAAATTCCCTCTTGAAATGTGAGAAATATATATTTTGGTACAAAATTATTCCTCAAATGACATATATTGTGGGACGGAAGGAGTAATTTACAACATAAAAGACTAAATTATTACAAAATTAAGCTTTAAAAACTAAAGTGATCACAACTTCAAATTTTATTGTCCATTAGCAGCGCTAACCCATTAAGTAATACAAAATTAAACGAGTTTAATGAACTTGCACTTTTTGGGACCGTTAGAGTAATAAACATTTGAATGTAAAACGGATATATATATATATATATATATGTATGTATATCCGTTGACCGTTGGGAGGCAAGAACAGAGATAGATTGGCGCGCACTGAAGTAGTTAAAAATAAATAACTGTTACAGGCCAAAAAAAAAAAAAAAACCAGATAAAACTGACGGTGTAATCTCTCTCGTGACAACCATGAAATGCCGCATAATATGGTCCCCCCTTCCCACCCATCCCCAGTCCTCTCCTCCATTGTCGCTCCCAAGTTTTTTCTTTTTTTTGAAAACCCATCATTTAATTTTTTTTTCATTTTTCTCCATTGATTTTCAGTTTTGACCTCGATATTTTGTCTGGATAATGTGATTTTTTCTTTATCCTGAATTTTCCTTTTGGGGGTGTGATTTTTTGTTAATTTATCTGGGATTTTGTTCAAGTTTTGTTGAGATTAAGGGCTTTGCTTTGGTGGGCGCGATGAATTGAGGTGGAGGATGAGATCGATTTATCGAATGTTGAGGGTGTGAAGATTGTTTGGATCATACCGCAGGAAGGAGAGACGATGTATTTCGCAAGGCTAGAAGATTCGCCGATGTTTCGGCAACAGGTCAGTGCGTGTTTTCTCTGCCCTGTTTATTTAGAAGATCTCTGCCTAGAGGGACTCCGTAGAACATTGGAGGATTTTATATTTTGTGGTAAATAAATAAATTTGAAGATGAATTTTTTTACCGTGTGCAATGTGTCTCAAAATTGTATATGAAACTAGGGTTTTATTTTAAATCTGTCAGTTGATGAATTCGACCATTCAGTGTTTATCGAATTTTATTGGCGATTTGTAGGTTTAGGATGGAGACATTATCGTTGCTGCATGATTAAAGGATACAATTATAGTGAAGATTGTTCATTCAATGCATCATATATAGTTAATTTACTGGAGACATTTGAGCAGAAAATTATCAAATAGTGATTCAATAGTCTTGTTGGTTAATTCTTGGTATATGTGGGGCAAGAGACAGCTTTTGTTCTGGTGTGGGAAGCACCAAGTTTGTAACAATGATGAGAGGAAAAGCTATCAGATGCTCAGGAATAAGCTAAAAGTAGTGACGTAATTTAATGGCAAACAAGGGTTCTTCACTTCTTTGTCTCAGACTTTAGATTAGCCACTGAAGTCGAGATGCTTTTCTTGATATCTGATTTTGTACAAATATCTGTTATAATTTTCCATTTTTCTCGTTAATATTTCAATTCACCGCGAAGTTTGTTTCATGGACACGTGCTAACTGTAAGAGATTAGAAAGCTATGAAAGTTGATGATAAGATGGTTGTACATACTAACCCAACAGCGACAGTGGCATGAATAGATTGGAAGTATGACATCACAAAATGAATAAAAGAGCAGGAGCTGTCTGTCCTCCTTTCTCTGGGAAAATTAGTTTGGGATACTGGAAGTATGTACATATGCCACATTTATAAAATTTAAATTGGGGACGGTCAGTGCCATGTGTTGTTAGACTCTATTAATGTTCTGATGCTTGTTTTGGAGGATCTAACTCATTATCTAAGATAGTAGCAATAAATGTCGAATCACAAACACTACCTTATACTATTAATTTCATGAACTTCATCAGGTTCAAATACTGTATAATGCAAGTTCCTGTGAGAGAAATGCCATCTAAATGCACGGGAAAGACATTACCTATCTGTCCTGTCATGAAATGAATTGATGCCACTGAACCATAATAAAAAATTGCTCATGGGTCTTCTGTTTTTTTTTTTTTTTTCACCATGCTTAAATGCATAGTATTGGCCACATTTACTAATAAAGAGTCAATGAGAAAAAAAAAATGAATGATTACATAGAGACCCCTCCAATTATGGTGAAAAAAATACAAACAGTTAATGTAAAAACCGACCCCCGTTATGGGGGCACAAAATGGAAAAAAAAAACACAGGAAAGGACTTCAAGAAAAATTTATCCCTCCAGTAAATAGCGAAAAAGAAGAAAAAGAAACTAACCAAAAATAAAATGATCTGCGGACATCCTTAACACTTACTTTATTTGGAATCAATAATGATTAGTTAATTAGTTACTAGTTCAAGTTCAATAGGATAATTAATTAATTAATTGATTAGTTATTAGCTATTTCATTTGACTAGTTGATACTTTTTGATTGGTTATGGGTACATATTTTACTTGTGCTGATGGCGAAGGGGCACTTTTGCTCAAACCAAAAAATCTAGATGAAGTATAGGGGTAAACTTGGCAACTCAACACCTTCTTTAAATCATCTCAGCCTCTTTTGAGCCGGAATTTTTGAAAGGTGAATGTATAATGAAAACACAATAGATTCTGGTGTTAGTATGAACAAGTACAACATGAGGGTTGTTTCTGTTTCTGACCAAAGTTCAGGAAGTGTCTAGTAATTATCCTTAAAAAAATTACCCACTATGTATATACATTGTTATTAATATCTACTTGGGCTCACCTCATATGTCGTTGAAATTCCCAAACTCAAGAAATGCACAACATATGTTTATCTCAATTGATTAACACATCTCATTGACAAAGCAGATCCAATTGATGGAAGAAAGTGCTGAGATATTAAGGGAAAGAAGTCTTAAGTTTCATAAAGGATGTCGAAAGTACATGTAAGTTGGACACCATGCTGCCATGCTCTCTCTCTCTCTCTCTCTCTCTCTAATGCATTGCATGTTCTAAATTTACTACTTTGATGTCAAATGATTCTATAACATCTTTGCCAGATCATGAGTTTTTTTTTTCCCCTTAACTGTAGTTAGGGGCAACTCCAAGTCCTAGCAAAAAATGTGTTAGTACATGTACATATATGATTTATATATCATATATATTTAATAAACTAAAACTCTGATCCTTCAGCCCCTATAACTTATCAATTCAAATAATGTTAGCTGACTCATATTCTCACCTAAGTCCAGTCGGTGGCTACATTGGGAAATGACGAAGTTAAAAATTGAAAAGACAAAAAGTATCCAGTTCCAGGTTAAACTATACCTTTCAGAGATGTGATTGAAAAATACTTATATTAGAAAGGAAATTGCGTGCAGTGTAGAGGTTCTTTGAATTTATAATGCAGTGATCGTGAAGTTTCTCACTACTGCTAACAGGTTTTCGTAAGGAAAACATTCCTTTTTATAAATGGTTACTGTTCAAGTGAATATTCCTTCAAATTGTTTTCTTCATAATATTTATGTTATTTCATGCTCTTGATTTACATTGTTTTCTTTATAGTTTTGCCCTAATTAGCTTATCCTAATTTGTTAGCTTATCCTAATTTATTGGTGAAAAACTGTTTTATATTCTTTTATTTTCTGTATATGTTAGTTTATCATAATTTATCTAGGAGCTATTATTTTCCTTTCCTTTTATATTTTTAAAATTTTCAACTAATAAAAATATTTTTTAATATTTTAATAACTTAAACAATTAGGCAAATTGACGGATGAAAAGTATTTGCCAAAGAAAAAGGACCCTACAAATTATCTACAATTGAAGAAAATAGTCAGGATATCCTAAATGTAATTGATAGTTGATCAATTTTGAAACTTCTTCTTTCTCAGATCCTAAGCTACTTAAGAAAATTATGAAAGCGATTTTAGAGCATAAAAGATTGTAGAGAACGATTTTTCTTACTAAATAAAGTACTTTAATAATTTAACAGTAACTTTGTTATTCACTTATAGTTAACTTTTTGATCAAGGTGGTTAATATTTTTAGCGTCCCCGTTAAGCATGTCTAATGGCTTTTTAGTTCTTAAATAGATCCATGGTTCTTTTATGCTTGATATCTTGTATTGGGGGTTGAATTAATCATGTGCTGAAAAAATATCTGTTGCGTTGTATATTTTCTACTGGAATTCAACAAACAAAAATGTAATTGGAACTTTAGTGTTAATATAAGTTCAATATCTCTCATATCTATTAGCTTAATGTTAAATTTTTAGATGAAGCAGTAACTCAATATAGTTTCAAGCCATACCAAACAAATAGATATGGATTTGAATGTCACCATCACCTATTTATGGGAAAGATCTTAATCTTTGGTTTTAGAAAAGAACACCGCCTAGTGGTCTACACATGAGAAGACATGTTAAATATATTGAATATTTAATATATCTCATCTCTAGTAGTTTACGATTTTAGTTGAAGTGGTCATTCAATAACTAACTTGTCAGAGAGAGATTGACTTATCACAAAGAGAATTCAATCTCATGTTCCTTCATGCTGAAGATTAGATGTCAAGTGCATCACTATCAGATCTTAATTCTATCAGGGCTTTGGATAGAAGGAAATGTTTTTGCAGAAATTGCTGTTGTAGATATAATATATTGTATGTTGAAAAATTTTCTGAGCTATAATTATGTTGTATATGTGATTACATATGCACATATGTGCATATATAAACATGTATCATGTATGTCTCTTGTATAAACAGATGGACAGATAAATTTAAACCCTTCTTGTAATATTGTGGCTACTTTCTGATAAAACATGAACACAGGCCTTGCTTAAATAAAAATCAATATATTGGGGTTAACTTAATAATGGCGGTGCATGTGTTGTTCCTATTCAGCAGAAGCATGAGAATACTACTACATAAACAGTGCAGATATCATGAAACAAGAACAATAAGTGTGTATTTTTTTAATCGTGTGTCATCCATCCATTCATGATTTCTTGCATTTTGATTTCTCTCATTTGATTTGGTGGGAGGTAGGTACACACAGGTAGTGTCTTAAAATCCTTTTGAGTTGATAGGAATGATACTGTGATTGCATATATTTCCAGAAGCATGCCAGAAAAACATTTGAGGGTTTTAGATGCCTTCACCTGTTCGCAGCCTTCTTTTTGGGGTTTCACATTATCTAAATGCAGTCTGCTAACTTTTCAAGGATCTTTTTATCTTAATTTATTACTTGCCAAGAGCTTGTGGCTGTCAAGCACGAAACCATTCTCTTCTCATCTCTAGTGTCATCTTTATTCCTTCTTTCTAATACTCATATATGGCTTTCCGTCTAGATCGTTGTAGATATAAATATACCAGCTGTTGAACACAAGCATTGCTTAACTGTGATTTGTTGCTGACTAAAAAGAGATGGTTTTGTTCACTTGTTTGATTTCTTTGCGTTTATATTTCATTCAAAAAATACTGTGCTTTGAAGAATGTGTTTAATCTGTTTACAACTTTGTTTTCTCTGCTTTTATATTTCATTCAAAAACAATACTGTGACATGAAGAATGTTTCTCTACTTATATGTTTCTTGGGTTTCTAGACTGTTATTATACATAAATGATTACAAGATTTTACTAACTGTTACTACTTGGCAAGAAATTATCACTCATTTTATATGGTCTGAATTCACAGAGATGGGCTTGGAGAATCATATGATAGAGACATAGCTTTTGCAAGTGCCCTTGAAACTTTTGCTGGAGGACATAATGATCCTATATCTGTAGCATTTGGAGGTATAAATAATTATCCATACCAAATGTTTATTCTCTTCCACCTCCATGGGTGGAATGGGCAGTAACATTCATCCCCTCCCCCCGTAGGAAGTTGTAAAGCGTGAAGAAATGTGTGAGCACAAGAAACATAATAGCAATAGCACAGAACATGTTTCGAGTTTGGCCAGAGATTCATCTAACTAATTGGCTTGAAGTGTACTATTCTGAATGGAGCTTCAGTTGTTTATGTTAGAAAGTATATGCCCTAACACCACTTAATATCTGATATTCATGCACTGACATACTAAAGGGCCTAGTTTTCTATTATTAGTATTATAATTTTTATGTTGAGTGGCCAACATGATCCTTTAGAATGCTCAGGCTCTTCTGCTTTGCCTAACTTTCAGCATGACTTTAGGTTAAGGATAGAAACTTGCTCGGCTGCTGAAGAACACCAAGAGTGAAAGCTCTTGCAGGAGTAACATCTCCCATTTTTCTATTGAACAGCGAACAAACACTCTTGCCATAGGATGATTGAAAATGCTGTGAACCTAAATTCTTGTATTAGTGGGTATAGGAAGAAAGCCCATTAGATGGTGCAAGTGTAGATGTAAGGTGCGATTTCTGACTTCTGAGCTGGGCACAGCTTTTCTTCATATGGGCTTTCATGACTTTGAAACAGGAACCTATAGACTTAGTTCTACATTGAACAGTAGTAGTCCCCCTTTTTTCATATATATATATATATATATATATATAGAAAGCTACTAACACATCATTTTTTGTTGCTAAAAGATTTTGCATTTGCTGATTAAGTCTACTTTTGTTTAGGCCCTGATATGGCCAAATTTGCAATTGCACTGAGGGAAATTGGAACTTACAAGGAAGTTCTCCGCTCAGAGGTGGAAACTTTTCTCTCCAGCGTTATTATTGCTCATACTGGTTATTCCAATGCCACTTTTAGAAGGATCTCATGCATGTTCATAATTGAAGTAGCAAGGTTGTGTTTGGATTTGAACAACTTGCAAGTAAATGCATGAATGATGACAGTGTTTCTGACACCATGAAGTTGGTGCGATCGCTATCAATAGGCCAAATTTTATACTGTCGTCTAAACATATGTAGGAGGATAAATGCTATCATTCTCCTTTTTCTTTGTTCCAATGCTCACCTAGACATGTTTAGGAGGATAAATGCTGTCATTCTTTCTTTCTTCATTTCATGCTCAGTCTTTCCCCTCTTATTTTGTGGATTTTTAGTGTTCCAAGAGAACTTTAGTCTCCTTAAGTTTGAACTTAGTGCAGTTTTTGGTAGCATGCAAGAGGCCTTTGCTCCTTTCAATTAATGAATTTTATGGAGGGATAATCAATACCTTGAGTGCTTCATTTAGTGTGTTATATACTGCACTTGTTAGTTCTAGTTCTTCAATTCCGATAAAAAGCACCAGCATATATTATTTGACATGACAAGGCATTGCAGAGTAATTGTTACTGCATTTATGTATTTACCCCTGCTTGCATGCATTAATCTTTCTGTAATTTACTGCTATCTTCAGCTATTGGTCAGGCCTTCATTTAACCACAGTTGTTTGAGATCATCTGGTTTCTGTTTGTTTTTCTTGTTAAACTATTTGTATATGATTTTAACTATTTTAATGAAGTGCTATAATCTGAGGCTTTCTTGTATTAACATTATTCACTTCCTTAGGTAGAGCACCTGCTGAATGACAAACTTATTCAGTTTGCTAATGTTGATGTTCAAGATGTCAAGGTACTTCCCATGGCATTTCTGTTTCATGTGTTTTAGGTTTCAGATAGTTCTCAGATCTTATTATACAACCCATGGTTTTAGTGCAGCATGACTGAATGGGAAACTCTCTCCGAATTGATGGCATTATCTGTTTAATGCTTACATGATTTAAAATTGTTGTCCATATATGTGACAATAGAATCTTAAGTTCATGATTTGAACATTTATACGTGACCATTCCTGCAACTCAAAATCTTGTTTCAAATTTGAATATTCATTCGAGTTATTCCAGAGATTAATAATATAAGTAAACTTCAGTGATAGAAAAGTGATAGAGCACTTCAATTCTGTGTTTTAATGCTTGGAATTGGATTCTTCAAATTGTAATATTGACGTTGTTAGAAGTAGAGAGAAAATGTTCTTGTGTATATTTACAATGAACTAATCTCATTATCTAGAGTTTAGTGAAGACATATGAAAGGAAACAGAATACAAAGATCAATTAGGCCTAATCAATGCTAGAATATTTCAACACTCCTCCTCAAGATGGAGCATATATATCAATCATAACCAGCTTGTTACATAAAGTCCTGAATCTATTTCCCCGAAAAGCTTTAGTAAATATGTCAGCAATTTGTTCTGAAGAAGGAGTGAATGATGTACTGATTATGTGCCTCATCACTGCATCGCGAATAAAATGGCAGTCAACCTCATATGTTTAGTACTCTTGTGAAAAACTAGGTTGCTTGCAATGTGAATAGCAGCCTGGTTGTCGCAATGCATAGGTAAAGGTTCGTCACAAGCAATCCTCAATTCTCCTAACAAGTTCTTCAACCACAACATTTCGCTAGTAGTGTGTGCCGTAGCTCGATACTCGGCTTCTCCGTTGGACCTAGCCACTGTTGTTTGCTCCTTACTACGCCACGTCACTAGATTCCCCCCAATATACATGCAATAGCCAGAAGTGGACCTCCTATCTCCCTTAGGCCTAGCATAATCTGCATCAGAATAAGCTTCAACCTTTAGATGCCCATGCTTCCTAAAAAGTAGACCTTTTTGCTAGGAGAGCCTTTTATATGTTTCAAAATCCTCATAGCTGCTTCAAAATGAATAGGTCGTGGTTTGTCCATAAACTGGCTAACTACACCAACTACAAAAGATATGTTTGGTCTACTCACTAATAAATCAATTTGCCTACTAGTCGCCTATACTTTGCTTTGTCCTCGAAATAGGTACAATCATTATTCCAAAAATCCGGATTCAGGTCTATAGGAGTATCAACCGGCTTGGTCCCCAGTAAACCAGTTTCCTGCAGTAAATTGATAGCATATTTCCTCTAAGACAACGATACGCCATGTTTGCTACGGGCAATCTCAATCTCTAGACAATATCGAGGAGGTTCCATGTCTTTAGTAACAAATAATACCCCTTAGCAGACTCGACACCTTCAATATCGCTGCCATAGATCAGGATATCATCAACATACACAATTAGGACCACAATGCCTATTTGTCTGCGTTTCACAAAAATAGAATGATCAGCCTGACATCTGTGAAAACCAAAATCACTAATAACACGACTAAATTTGTCACACCATAACACGACTTTGTTTCAATCCATATGTTGCCTTTTTCAACCTGCACACTATAGCTTTCTTCTCCCCCTGAGCAACATACCTTGTAGGTTGCTCCATGAATACTGTCTCGTGTAGGTCGCCATAGAGGAAGGTATTTTTGACATCCATTTGAAACATAGGCTAGTTTTGATTGACAGCTAAGGAGAGCAACACCCAAATGGAGTTGAGACGAGCAACTGGGGAAAACGTCTCAAGGTAACTAACTCCATAATTCTGGGTGTAGCCTTTAGCTACGAGCCTAGCTTTGTGACGATCGATGGTGCCATCAGCACGGTACTTAAAGGTGAAGACCCATTGACAAGCAACGAAATCAGCATCTGTTGGTGGATGAACAAGGTCCCAAGTCCCCAGAGATATAAGAGCAAACATCTCCTCATCCATTGCCCGTTTCCACTGAGGGAGCTGTAGTGCCTCACGGTAAGTGTTGTAGAATGACCACCTCATCTAAAAGCTTAAGCTTGTAGAGAGGGAGAGTCATTATATATTTATTTATATTCTTCAACACGCCCCCGCACGTGCAGGCAGACTTCTTTTTTGTTTGTGTCAAGCCTTGCACGTGAAATTCTTTTTTTTTTTGATAAATGGGTGGCGGTGAGATTCGAACTCAAGACCTCTTATTTGGCCTGACTCTGATACCATGTAGAATGACCACCTCATCTAAAAGCTTAAGCTTGTAGAGAGGGAGAGTTATTATATATTTATTTATATTCTTCAACAGAAGGAATAGACTCTGTGGAAAGAGAAACAACAAAACTACGATATGAAGAGCTAAGATGATCAAAAGACACATAATCGGTTAGAGGATGTGCAATACAAGGACGTTTACCTTTGCGCAAGGCAATGGGTAAGTTGGAATCAGAAGATGACGATGTGGAGGACGTTGGATCTACATGAGAGGAAGGTGGATCAGCGGCGGCTTAAGGCGGGCATCGTTGTGCAACAATTTATCATATTCTTCACAGGCTCAAGATGACTTGATCAATCTCAGGCTGGAGGGTAGAGGAATGATCTGGAACAACATTAGCCCACTCTAGTTTACCAAACTTTTGCCAACAGTGGTCGGAAGTATGATTAGTGAGACCACAATGCTTACATGGAGGAAATTTACCGCGGCTAGTACGACTGCGACCACCACTAGTTGTATTACCCTGTGTGCCACTCCGACCACGACCCCGAACAGCTGAGGCTGAGGCTTCAACAAGAGAAGTGTGTGAGGTCGAGGCCCCCCTGGACATATGTAAAATGCCAGAGAAAGCATTTGGTAAGGTGGGAACTGTGTCACTGGCTAACATCTGATCACAAGCCAGTTGAAGAAGAGGGGTCTAATCCGGATAAAAATTTGGCCACCCAAAATTCTTCCCATTGAGATTTCCTGGTAGCGGGATCACATTTCAAAGGGTGGTACAAAAGATCTCATCATGGGCTCCTTTCAGGAGAGAAAAATATTTTGCCACATTGCAGCCATCCTGTTTTGAAGAAAAAACCTTCTCATAGAGCTCAAAGACACGAGAAACATTTTTCTTGTTGGAGTACATATCGTGAACGGTATCCAACTTCTCCTTCGTTGAGGTTAAAAACATCAAGTTTGAGGCAATCAACTCTTCCATGTTGTTCAACAACCAAGCCACAACAACATATTCGTCTTTTTGCCAAGTCGCAAAATTGGCGTCCTTGGAATTGGGAGGATCCTCAAGAACGTGGTCCAATTTTTCGTTGGAAAAAAAAACTAGGGTTTAGGTGGGGATGGGCGGCGCCGATCGAGGGTTTGCGTGGAAGAGACAAGGCTGGGGTAGGGTTTCTTGTCTCGGTCTTCTCTCTTGCTTTTTTTTTCTCTCTTTTTTTTGTTTTCTATTTCTGGCTCTGATATCATGTGAGTAGGGAGAAAATGTTCTTGTGTATATTTACAATGAACTAATCTCATTATATAGAGATTAGTGAAGAGATATGAAAGGAAACAGAATAAGTATTTCCTAATATACAAAGATAGAATTAGGGCTAATTAATGCTAGAATATTTCAACAGACGTGATGCCGGGTCAACATGAGATGGAAAATGTGAACAACCTATAAGCATGGGCAAGAAACTTTGTGCAAGAGTAGGAAATCCTTTTCTCGTAAGCAGTTGTGACCTAATTTATGTTGCATTCAGTGGGTTGAAGCAATTCTTGTATCCAAGAAGCTCATGGGCACATGTAGAAGAAGTTTATTAGAGTTGCTCTTTGGTTAAACTATCGTAAACTAAGGGCTATTAAGTACACTTGCTATGATTATGGGAGCCATTTCTTGAACTTATTTAACAAAATGCTAGATGTGCAAGAACCACCTCTTAAACCCACAGAAACAACATTTAGTACCTTGGAAACTGATATTAGGCTATGTCAGGTCCCAATGAGAAAATCGCATACTGAACAAAGTGATACTCCTTTCGACATTATATATGAAGGTCATTAACAAGCATATAAGTTTGTGCTAAATGATCCATGTGTAGCCATTGGGTATGCTTTTAGCTATTGGTTTAGAATTTGGTTTCAGGTTGCACTTGGTAGGTTTAGAAGCAATTCTCACATATAGCACACTAGCACACAAGCAAACTTGAAAAGTGTCAAATTATATTGGAGGCAACCCTAAGGGTAGGGATGGCAACGAGGTGAGTATGGGCAGGTTTGACCAAACCTAGAGACCTGCCCGGTTAAAGTTTGAATGGACCTGGACCCACCTCTTTCTAGCCCAAAACCCTACCCTGCTTTGAACCTGAAATTTGGCAAGTCCACCTCGTTAGATCCTATTATGGATACGAGACATGGATCGTGTCATAGGCCGATTAATTGGGAAAGCGACGAAAAAGAGTGGGTTTTTTCCTTGTATGATTCCTTGAGCGACCTATGGTGATGGTGAATATCAAGCTTGTTCAAAGGAGCAAGAAACCTTAGGACTCGTTGAGAGAGAGACCTGTCTCTCTCATAAGAACATGATAAAACTTTCTGCTTACTTTATTATTGATAAAAGGGAAAATTCCAAAATACCCCCCTGTGGTTTCGAAAATTGGCAAAAAACCCCCTGTGGTTTATAAATATGCAAAAAATCCCTCGTGTTTTCTTATACCCTGCACACTTTCCCCATTCGTTAGTTCATGATTGACGGCGTTAAATTTATATTGAGATGCCCGTTATGCCTCTATCAATAAGAGCCGTTGGATCTTAACTTAAAAAATGAACGACTCAAATTGATTCTTGAATATAAAAAATATAATATTTAAGTAAAAATTATAAATTGAATATATATAATATAAATCATTTATAAACGAAACAATATATAAATTAAAATATTTAAAACACACACCTACACACACAATGACCGTCTCTCCTTCTCCCTTCTCCCTTCTGTCTCTCTCTGTCTCTCTCCGTGTGAAGCCGCCGCCGCCCTGCTGTGAAGCTGCCGCCACTGTTGTCTCACCTACCATCTGCTTCCTCGAGCCGCTGTCATCTCGCCTGCCGCCCTGCTGTGAAGCTGCCGCCCCCGTCGTCTTGCCCATCGTCTTCTTCCTCAAGCAGCTGTTGTCTCGCCTTTCTGCCCTGCTGTGAAGCCGTCGCCGCCGCCGCCGTTGTCACGCCCACCATCTTCTTCCTCGAGCTGCCGTCATCTCGCCCAGCCACCGTCATCTCGCTCCATCCCCCGCCACCGCCGTCGTCTTGCTCTATCCCTCGCCACCGCCGTCATCGCTATGACCCACCTTCTTCCTTGGGCCGCCGCCATCGCCTCCCTAACCCTAGATCTACTTCTTCCTTGTTGATGTTGTGTGTGTGTGTGTGTGTGTGTGTGTGTGACGGGGGAAGATGAAGGTGGAGATGGGGCTAGGGTTTGGGGCGACGGCAACGTGGAAATGGGGCTAGGATTTGGGAAGTAAATGGCGGTGGACCAGGGTTTGGGGTGACGGCGTGCAGATGGGGCTAGGGTTTGGTTGACAAATATTGGCGGCGGGCGGCTAGGGTTTGAGGAGTGGTGGCAGGCTAGGGTTTGGGAGGAGAAGAAGATGACCAAAAAAAAAATTCTTTAAAAAAATTAATAAATTATTTATTGTTATTATAAAGTTATTAAAAATAAATAATACTTGAATATTCATATTTTTCTTCAAAAAAATTGAATGTATTTGAAAAATATTATTTTTATTATTTTAATAAGAATTTTCTACAGATAATATAATAATAATAATATTTTGAATAAATAAAAAATATAATTAAGAAAATAAAAAGGGCTGATTTGCAATTTTAAAGTTTAAAATAAAAAGATAAGGGCTAAATTGAAATTTAAACAAATGAAAGGAATTTATTTGTCATATTAGATAATTATATTTAAATATATAAGTGTAAGGGTATATTAGTCAATTTACTTACAAAAAGTGCCAAAAAATATTAATTTTCGCACACCAGGCGCGTGTAATACAACCGCCGTTATCTTCTGACGGAAAGGGGTTTTGGCACAAGGTATAAGAAAAAACATGGGGAGTTTTTTGCATATTTATAAATCATAGGGGGTTTTCTGCCAATTTTTGAAACCACAGGGGGGTATTTTGGAATTTTCCCTTGATAAAACATATTTTTTTACAGTGTGTTTGCAAAGGAAAGAAAATAGAGAGGACAGAGAAGAAAAGGAAAGAAAATGGATAAATTTTAATTTCCACATGGTTGTTTGGATGATTAGGAAAATGAATTGGAAATAAAATCAAAAAATAGTGTAACATTTTCCTTTCATATTTCGTCCAATCCTAGGAGGAAAAACAAATTGGTGGGCCCCACGCAATTTTTTTTTCTCTCCTTCAACTTTTCTATTCCCAACCAAACAAAGGAAAATGATTTCTTTCCTTTCATTTTCCTTCCCCTCCCCTTCCTCTCATTTTCCTTCCAACCAAACAAACCCTTAAAGAAGAGATGTTACAAGACAATAGGAAAGATAATTATTTAAAATTCTACCATAATAAAACTTGCATAAAATAAAATACTAGAGTCCTACCATAAGAAAATTTGTAGTAAATAAACTCTAAATTAAGGTAATTGCTAACTAATTATTTTTCTTGCCATACACTTTCCCCACAAGGCATAGGCTGTAACAGATCCCCTGACCCATTCCAAATGAGTTGGCCTGGTCCAGACACCCGTTAGACCTGGACCTATTGACATCTTTACCCTTGGGGATTGCTGGTGTAAGGTCCTTTGGGTGTATGTCGATAGTTCTAGCAAAAGATAGTGATGCGGACGTCACATGTCCTACGGGGGTGTTGAGCTTTTCTAGTAACTCGAGTATTTTCGGCAAAGTTAGATGAGTGCAAAATGTAGGTGCCAACAATGGCTATGACATCATATTCTTATTGTAGACTACTATTGTTAGCTTCTAGGTGCAAGAATTTCCTCCAAGCTTACTGAGTGCAACTTGAAAAAGGCTCTAAGCCACTTCCCTGAAAGGATATCTAGAAGTTGCAAATAGATCTTTTGGTGCAAACTTGCAAGTTGGTCAATATTTTTTCTGATTTGATCTTCGATAGGCTATCACCTTACTCCTACTTCAATAAATGAGGTTTATGTTGCGACATAACATAGTTCAAGATCAAATGGCATGTGGATCTTAAAGTTGACCCTTTAGTGTTTAAAAGTTGGTTCTAACATTGTAACACTTTGTTTTAAGGGTTCAAGACGTGGCTAGCTTTATTACACTTTATCTCTTAAGCATTGTAACTAATAAATGTTAGAAACTAGATTTTGAACATTTTTCTGATAATCCATTACAATGAGAAGAGAGTAATTTATAGTTCATGGTTTGCCTAACATCACTAATGCTATTCTTAATCTACCTTCTTAACTTCCACATAATTATAACGTTAATCTCTACTTCCTATGTCAAGCTGTACAAACAATAAATAAATCATGGTTTCCAACGCTCCCCTCAAGTTGGAGCATAGATATCACACATGCCCAAATTGCAAACTAAAGTTCGAAAGATAGAGTTACTAAGGCCCTTAGTAAATACATTAGCTAGTTGTTTTTCTGATGCCACATGAAAAATGTTTAATGAGCCATCCAACAGTTTCTCCTTGATGAAATGTCGATCAATCTCTATGTGCTTTGGTCAATCATGTTGAACCGGATTGTGAGCGATACTAATGGCAGCCTTGTTATCACAAAATAAGGATAGTCTATTCTTTTTTTTCAACTTCAATTCATCCATCAATTTCTTCAACCATAGTAGTTCACAAACACCTTGAGCCATGGCTTTATATTCTACTTCAGCACTAGATCGAGCGACCACACTTCGTTTTTTGCTTCTCCAGGTAACTAAGTTTCCTCCCACAAAAGTACAATAACCACTATTGATTGTCTGTCATCTGGAGATCCGACCCAATCTGCATATGTAAAAGCTTATATCTTCAAGTGTCCATTTTTGGAGAACAAAATACCTTTGCCAGGTGCATGCTTTAAATATTGCAAGATGCGAAAAACAACTTGCAAATGTGGTTCGCGAGGATCCATGCATATGTTGACAGACCATATTAACAGCATATGCTATGTCCACTCTCGTGTGAGAGAGATAAACTAGCTTTCCGACTAATCTTTGATATCTCCTCGTGTCAACTGATGCACCCATTCCTGCTTGTAATTTGTCATTGCTTTCAATGGGAGATTTTGCCAGTTTATAACCCAACATACTTGTCTCCTTCAACAAATCAAGGATATATTTCCTTTGAGAGATAAAGATCCCATTTTTTGACCTAGCGACTTCGATCCCCAAAAAATATCAATTTGCCCAAGTCTTTGATCTCAAACTCCTGAGTGAGGAGTTTTTTCAGTCTGATCATCTCTTCTATGTCATATCTGGTTACCACAATGTCATCAACATACACTATGAGCAGTGTGATCTTACCTTTACAGTGTCTTATAAATAATGTATGATCTGCATTACTTTGTTGATACCCGAAGGAGATCATGGCTTTGCTGAATCTGTTAAACCAAGCTCTAGGTGGTTGTTTTAACCCATATGGGGCCTTTTTCAATTTACACACTTTCCATTGAGTTCTTTCATCATCAAAACCTGGAGGAATTTCAATGTACACCTCTTCTTCCACCATGTAGGAAAGCGTTCTTGACATCAAATTGTTGTAAGTTCCAGTCAAGATTGGCGGCACAAGATAGTAGGATCCTTATTGTATTCATCTTGGCAATCGGAGCAAATGCCTTTTGATAATCAACTCCATAAGTTTGTGTGAATCCTTTAGCTATTAGCCTTGCTTTATATCTTTCAATGGACCCATTAGCTTTGTGTTTTGCGGTGAACACCCACTTGCAACCGACCAATTTCTTCCCTCATGGAGGAGTGACAAGCTCCCAAGTTTCATTTTTGCCAAGGCTTTCATTTCTTCAATCATTGCCCTTTTGCACTTGGAATCTTGAATGGCCTCTCTCCGATCCTATGGAATAGACACTGAAGAAATAGACAAGACAAAGGCTCTATAGGAGCGAGACAAGGAGTGATAAGCAACAAAGTTAGATATAGGATGTGTAGTACATGACCTAACCCCTTTGAGCAATCAGTATATCTAAGTCAAGAGTTAAGGATAACTCACCAGACAGGGAAGATTCTTGGCATAGAGTAGGCTGCAAGATGGCTTCTTTTCCTTTTCTCGAATATGTCTTCAAATTAGGTCTATCCAAATGCCCCATTTTTTCTTGGATATCTTTCTCACCCTCAATGCAAACACTCTCTTGAATACCTGTCTCTTCCTAAATGAATTTATCCCCCTCAATGGTAATAGAACTGGGTACCACCTCTTTCTTTTCATTATTCTTCCCCTGAAGAGGTGTTTTGTAGTATGTTTCCGTCTCTCTAAAAGTGACATCCATAGCAACGATGTATTTTCTAGAAAGAGGGTGGTAACACTTGTATCCTTTTTGTGTGCGAGAATACCCAACAAATATGCATTTAAGTGCCCTTGGTTCCAATTTTCCAACATAGTTTGAACAAAACAAACACACCTAAACACTTTAGGAGGAACAATATACGAGTTTCTACCTCGTAACATCTCCAAGGGACTTTTAAAGTTGAGTGTTTTGACAGGCATTCTATTTATATAAGGTAAGTGGTTGTGAGAATGGCATCCGCCCAATAGGGTTTTGGTAAATTCATAGCGAACATAAGAGACCTAGCAACTTCCAAAAGATGCCTGTTTTTCCTTTCTGCAATACCATTTTGAGCGCTTGTGTAAGGGCAGCTAGTTTGATGTACTATCTCATTGGACTCAAGATACGTACGAAACCCCCCATCCATATACTCTGCACCATTATCAGTTCTTAAATTTTAACCTTAGCATCAAACTGATTGCAAATCATTTTGTGGAATGTTTGGAAGCAAGAGAACACATCACTCTTAGCTTTCATTAAATATACCCAAGTTAATCTGGTACAACAATCAATAAACGTAACAAACCGCCGACTACCAGATAATGAATTATTTTGTGTTGGTCCCCAAATATCAGAATGAATTGTCATAAAAAGAACCATGCTTTTATTATTGCTTAATAGATATGAGTTTCTTGTATGTTTGGCATACTCCCATGCATCACATGATAGAGAATCAAACTAAGTTTTTGCAAACAAATTAGGATATAATTTTTCTGAAAGGAAAAAAGATGGATGACCTAATCGTCTATGCCATTGTAGTATTTCCTGATTGACATCTTGATTCCTACCAAAAAATGCTGAACCTCGACTCTTTTCAAAAAAGTGTAAGCCATCATGCATTCTACCAGTGCCAATCGTCTTCCCCATTTAAAGGTCCTGAAAGACACAATGATCAGGGAAAAAAATAATTTTGTCATTAAGAGTTTTGGTTATCGAACTGACAGATAGAAGATTAACAGGGAATCAGGGTACATGAAGAACAAATGATAGCTTAATTTTGGGGGAACAAATTAATGGAACTTGTCCCAGATGCAGGAGAAAAAGACCCGTTAGCTATACGAACTTTATCTCCCTTTGGACATGGAGAATAGGTTAGAAAGTGTTTAGATGAGCTAGTCATGTGTCTATTTGCTCCAGAGCATATAATCCAGGAGTAATTACCAAGATTAGCAAGAAATGCCTTACGTGTTTAGATGGCCACCTCATTTAAAAATTAAGTTGTTAGAGAGGATACTAATCAAATATTTATTATCTCCAACATATGACTGTACATAAAATCTTTTCAAGGTGGAATAAAGAACTATTTCCAAATCCAAAACCTGATTTGTAACTTACTTCAAAGTACTCTTTAGAAGATTTACAAACTACGTTGATATCAGTTACTTGGAAATTAATGGTGATAGCATTCTATGACATGGACCTTGGGAAAGCAACAAAATGGAGGCTTGATTTTGAAAGGTCAAGCAAGAAAAGTATGTTTTATTGGGTGGCATGCATTTGGATTTTCTTCTTGGAGGGGTGCTTGTCCAAAAACCATTTCGTTGATTAGATTCAATTTTTTCCCTTAGACAGGTGCATAATCTTTCAGCTGGAAACTTTTACAGATTCAAATTTTCTTCCTTGGAGGCATCGTACTTTTGAAGCTTGAGACATTTAGGAGAAAGGTGAAATTAAAAAAAAAAAAAAAGTTTTCCATAAATTGCAACCTAATCTAACAATGAACTAGAGCAAAGATAGAAGGATTGAAGCTTCTCACATTCATGCAAGATAGGGGATGAAGCTAGCTCATATGAGACGAAAAGGATTTTGCACAAGGGAGCTTATGATGTTCCAAACTAACAATTTTTTCAACATTTATCAGTAGTAGTGGAATTATGCTTTAGATGCTATTTTTATTCACAACTAAAGATGTGTACCATTAGGATGGTAGCATGCTAAGCAATAAATGAATACTGAGGATACGGAGGAAGAACATAAATTGGATTAATCTTAAGAAGAAGACAAATTTGTTTAAAATTTCAGGAACACTTGTCAAATGAGGCACTTGTACTCTTGGCTTTGTTGTGAACTAGATGCAAAGGCAACTCTTTTCTACTTGACATTGTTAGTGTGGCTAAAGGGATTCTCCTATTTACTGATTTGTTTATAACCTAGTTGTTACAAGCCATGTTGACCTAAACGAAACAAACACATTTTCAATAGTTACACTAGGGAAAGTTTTGCATGCTTTTACCGGCCTTTTTTTGTTAAGCAAGTCTTTGTTAAATCATGATGAAAGAAAATAACATAACTCCAATAAACAGAAAGCAAGAAAATCAGGTCTTTGTCAATTGATTAAGCATTAGCTTCATGTGATTTTAGTTGGTGGAAAGGCATTGCATATATGATTAAGAAAGTTCTATCATTTGTTCAATTTCACCCTCTTTCGTTGTTCTTTCCATTTCCTTTGTGAGTCCTAGGATTTTCTATCTCACATCATCAACATTGCGTTACATGCAGGAAGCCCACAAGCGCTTTGACAAAGCTAGTGTTATTTATGATCAGGTATGGATGATATCTTTTCTAACTCAGATGTAATAAGTTTTCATAGGGCTGTAAACAGATATTAAACGGAGTGGATATGCAGTATCCGTATCCGTATCTGTATCCAATTAGTTTTTCGATATCCGAATCCGATGGATATTCAAAACATCATGTCCGAATTTGAATTCGACGGATATTTTGTGTATTCGGATATATTCAAATCCATTTAGAATTTTTAAAAATTTGACAAAAATTATGGATATCCGGATATCCGAATATCCATTTTCGCTTATAATTATCCAAATATCCGATTGAATATCCGAATTCGCTTATCCGAATATCCGAATCTATTTATGTAAATAAAAAAAAGGATTAATTACAACTTGAACCCCTAAACTTTACCCCATATAACATTTACATCCCTCAACTTCTAATGTAACAAATCCTAACCCTTCAACTTTGAAAGTTGAGGGGTGAATTGTTACGTTAGAAGTGAATTTGGGAGAGTGAATTGTTATGTTAGAAGTTGAGGGGTATAAATGTTATATGGGTAAAATTTAGGGGTACAAGTTGTAATTAGCCCTAAAAAAAATAAATAAAATTTATATAACTTATCTAATTGAAAAGTTTGTATATATATAAGTATAGTATATGCTCATTAATATAAGTAAAGTTAATATATTTACTTATATTTTTATTTAGTTGTAAATTATAGAAATATGAGTCAATTAGATTTTTTCTATTTTACTTATAAGAAGACATTATAATATATAAATACACACACACACACAATAATAATAATAATTTTTAAATATTATTTATAGGATACGAATAACGGATATATATTAAACGAATATACTCGTTGGACACACATTCAGAGCGGATACGCAATTACCGTATCCGTATTTGTTTATTATTTGAATACTTGTAATTGGATACAGATAATATTCATTTTACACGAATATGGATAATATACCTTATAAATGGATACGGATACGAATGATAAATGAATTTTTGATTACCTATTTATAGCCCTAAGTTTTCATATTAATATTTGTACTTTCAAGGTTTCGTTTTTCTGTCTTCCCATTGGAATTTGGGACAAAATAATCTAATGTACAATTCTACTAAAGAGAGCAATATATATACAATTACAATATCAGCGAAAAAAAGGAAACACTCTTTACACTCTGCTCAAATTGGAGCATAGATGCTAATTATGTCCATCTTGTTACATAGATAATCTATTCGAACCTCGTTGGATATCTCCTAGTTGTTTCCCTGTCTTGACATATCCTATCGATATGAAGTTTTCTTGAATTTTCTCATGAACGATGTGACAATCTATCTCAATATGTTTGGTTTGTTCGTGAAACACTTAGAGGCAATATGAAGAGTAGCTTGGTTTTCACACTACAACGTCACCGGCAATGAAACCTTAAAGCCAACTTCATTCAAGAGTTGATGTATTCACATAACTTCACACGTAGATTGTTACCATAGCTCTATCCTCCAATTCTGCACTTGACCTGAATACCACATTTTGCTTCTTATGCTTTCATGAACCAAAAGTTCCTCCATCAAATACACAATAACCTATGGTGGATCTTATCTCTTCTAACCTACCTAGTCTGTATCTCTCTTAGAGCCTACCTAGTCTCTATCTGAGAAACACTCAATGCTAGTGTATCCAGGATTTCCATATAGTATACTTTGTCTGGGAGAATGTTTTAAATAACACAAAATTTGCTCTAACGTCACCCAATGGTTAACTATAGGTGTAGATATAAATAGACTAACAACACTAATGGAATAAGTAATATTGGGATGCATTACAGTAAGATAATTTAACCTCCCAACAAGTCTATTATACTTCTCAAGATCCTCAAATAATTCACCATCATCTTTGTAAGTTGCAGATTAAGGATAATTGGCGTGCTACATGGCTTAGCACCTAACTTTCTCAGTGTCTCCCAACAAATCTAACATGTATTTTCTTTGGGATAAGTAAATACCGTTCTTGTTCATAGTCACTTGTATGCTCAATAAATACTTCAACATCCCTAAATCTTTTGTGTGGAACTACGTACGCAATAAGGACTTTAGAGATGAAATTCCCTCATCATCACTCTTGGTAATGACGATATTAACTACAATACACCATAAGGAGAATGATTTAGCAATAGACTGTCTATAGAATAGCGAGTGATCCCACTTGCTCTTCTTCAAACCAAATTGTTGAACAATCTCACAAAACTTTCCAAACCATGCTCGAAGACTTTGTTTTAAACCATATAGGGACTTTCGAAGACGGCAAACTTTCCCATACTCCCCCTGAGCAACAAAATCTCCATATAGACTTCTTCCAGAAAATCACCATGTAAGAATGCATTTTTGGTATACAACTAGTAAGAGGCCAATCATGAGCAGCTGCCATAGAAATGAATAAACGGACTGAAGTCAATTTACCAACATGTGAGAAAGTATCAAAATAGTCCAAGAGTATATCCCTTAGCATCCAATTCGTGCTTTGAGGTTACTGATCCATAGGTATTTTGTAAATACTCATTTGCATCCAATAACTTTCTTCCCACCAGACAAATCAACTAACTCTTAAGTACCATTGTCATCTAGGGCATTCATTTCCTTTATCATGGCATCGCACCAGCCAGGAGGAGACAATGCTTCCTAAATAATTGCATTGCCGTTTACCTTTTTCGAAGATCAATAGAGGAGGCCAAGATCATTTGTACCTGGATCAAAGGACCAGGACGTGTTTCTTGAGGATCTTGTCTTTTACACATAAACAATAGGTGGTTTAGTAGGTGCAGAAGCCGTGGGTTCAAGCCCCCACGATCGCTGCCCTTACCTAGTACACCATTGGTTGATGATCAGAAAGTTTTTTATATAAACTAACCAGTCATCTTTCTCCCCCTTATCCCTATAAGTAGTAGACACAAGAAAAAATGGAGTATTTTTTAAGAAAGTAACATCAATAAACACAATATATCTGTTAAGAGTAGGACGGTAACACCTATACCCTTTCTGAAGATGAGATATCCCAAAGAGACACACTATTAATTTCGGATCCAACTTTGTGAATTAGAGACAAACATCATCAATAAAGTACTTTCGAATATTTTAGATTCTATGGGAAACAAAGATTTGGTAGGGAAGAGAACATTATATGGAATCTCAACATTAAGAACAATTGATGGCATATGATTAATCAAGAAGTAGGTTGTGGAAACGACATTAGCCCAGAACTGTTTTGGGACTTTCTTTCGAAATAAGAGGGTTCGAACTGTCTCAAGGAGATGTTTATTATTTCTCCCAACAACTACGTTTTCAGATGGCGGATCAACATGAGAAGATTGATGAAGAATACCATTCCGAATCATATAGGCCTGAAAAGTTTCTGAAAAGTATTGTTTAGCATTATCACTTCTCAAAGTTTACAAAGAAACATTAAATTGGGTTCATATCTCAACATAAAAGGCAAAAAAGTTTGAAAATAATTCAAAACGATTCTTCATAAAGTATAACCAAGTGAGACGGGAAAATTCATCCACAAATGCAACAAAATATCTAAATCCAATTTTAGACACAATAGATAATGGATCCCAAACATCGGAATGAACCAATCCAAAAGGAGAACTGGCCAGTTTATAGACCCTAGGACTTAAAGAAGTGCAATAATGTTCACAAACTGACATGACTCACAATCTAATAAAGCTATGCTATGAAATTGAGGATACAACTGTAAGAGGAACTCAAAAAACTATATATTTAGTTGATTTACAAGGCTATTACAATAGCTATTTATACAAGAAAAACCTAGTCTAAAAAGGAAACCCTAATTACAAGAACCTTAATTATAGGAATATAATCCCTAGAAATTAGGACCAAAATAAGGAAAGACAGCTAGCTAATTTTCCCACACTCCTCCTCAAGCTAGTAAATGGATATCATCATTCCAAGCTTGCAGATTAATTGTTGGAAGCACTGTTCCAGCCTTTAGTTAAGCACATCAGCAAGTTGGTCACTCGTAAAAACAAAAGGGAGTACAAATTAAACCGCTATCAAGTTTTTCTTTAATAAAATGTCTGTCATCTTCAATATGTGTGTATGGTCTTGTCGCACGGGATTGTGAGCAATATTAATAGCTGAATTGCTATCACAACAAAGTTTCATTAAACCTTCCCATTTTATTCTAAGATCATCCAAGATTATGTTCAACCATAAAAGTTCACAGATTCCAAGTGCCATAGACCTAAACTCAGCTTCTGCACTATACCTGGAAACCACATTCTGTTTCTTGCTCCTTCAAGTCACAAGATTACCTCTTAAGAAGGTACAATACCCAGAAGTAGACCGTCTATCAACAAGAGAACCCACGTAATCTGCGTCTATATAGCATTCAAGAGTCAACTGCTCTCCTTTTTCGAACATACCCTTTTCTAGGAGAGCTCTTGAAGTACTGTAAGATCCTATTCACAGCTCTGAGATGAGCTTCTTTTGGATATTAAGCCTAGTTTGAGATAAGTATATCAACAGTTCAATCTTCTGGAAACTCTGTCAGTCTATGATTTTGTTCTATAGGTGTTTCTACAACTTTACAACCTAGCATAACTCTATCCCTCAAAAGATCTAGCATATACTTTTGTTGAGAGATGAAAATCCCTTTCTTAGAACGAGCAACCTCAATACCTAGAAAATATTTGAGTTTGCCAAGTTCTTTGATCTCAAACTCCTTCGCTAACTGCTGTTTCAAATTATCAATCTCTACCAAGTCATCTCCTGTGACTATAATGTCATCCACATACACCAACAATATGCACACTCCCCCTAAAGCAGAATATTTCACAAAAAAGGTAAGGTCGCCTTGACTTTTCTTATAGCCTAAGGCAAGTATGACCTTTTTGAATCTACCAAACCAAGCTCATGGAGACTGTTTGACTCCATACAACGCTTTCTTCAATTTGTAAACTATGAATTTTTCTGTTGGTGAGGCAAAGCCTGGAGGTATCCCCATATAGATCTCTTCTTGAAAATCACCATGAAGAAAGACATTCTTCACATCAAATTGTTGTACTGGCTAAGATTAGTGGTCAACCAATGACAACAAAATTCGGAGTGTGTTCATTTTAGCCACATGAGCAAAAGTCTCCAAATAATTAACCCCATATGTCTGAGTGTGTCCTTTAGCCACTAACCTTGCCTTGTATCATTCTAAGGTTCCATCAGAATTATATTTCATAGTGAACACCCATCAACATCCAACTGGCTTCTTCCCATCAGGTAGGCTTACCGGATCCCAAGTGTTGTTCTTCTCACGTGCATCCATCTCAACCTACGTAGCCTTTTTCCAATATTCATTCCCTAATGCCTCAGATAATGTCTTTGGAGTGGGAATAACATGGAGATTAGTGAGAAAAACTTTATGGTGATGAGATAAAGAAGAATAAGACACGTACAAATTGAGGGGATGCTTATTACATGTTCTTATTCCTTTCCGAAGAGCCATAGGAACATTCAAGTCATCAAAGGAAGAAGGACTTATTGGCACAGTAGTAGGAGCAGATTTAGATAATGGGGCGTTCTTAGTTATAGGAAATGGTTTCTCCCTTCTTGAATAAACCTGTAATGGACGGATAGTGTAAAGAATATATGTGTTACAAGTTGTCTTGATTAGTGGCATATTTATAGGCGTGTTTAGTGGCATAATTATAGGCTTTATTAGTGGAAGTCAAAAGGAATATTGTCCTTAGATAGACCTATTGTATTAGTATATATATGTGTAATGTTTGTCTGAATAATATACCAAGAAACCATAAAAGTATTTTCTATTACATGGTATCAGAGCCAAATCTAAAAGAATAGAGCTAGGGTTTCGTAGGTCACCCCCTTACAGTAGTTTTTGGTTCTCACCTCCAGCACAGGGAGGACCGCCGACCTAAGATCGGCCGATCCCCAAAATCCGGTGATCAGAAGTGGTGCGTGTGTCACACACGCGCCGACGGAACGTGTTCACTACCGCTTACGCGCGTGCGCGTGGGGGCGCGTGCGTGCCCGGAAAATTTTTCGGCCAGTTTCGTTGATATCGTCTCTCAATTTCCAGCCGTCTCAAGTGTGTGGTTGGTTGTTTTGAGGTAATTTTCTGGTACCTCCTACTGTAGCTACTGTTGCGTTACTGTAGCTACTGTTATTGTAGCAGTCCACCTTGTTGCTGCTGCTGCCTTGTTTACTGCTCTTGTTACTGTAGCAGTCCACCTGGTTACTGCTGCCCTGTTACTGTTGCGTTACTGTAGCTACTGTTATTGTAGCAGTCCACCTTGTTGCCGCTGGTGCCCTGTTTCCTGCTCCTGTTACTGTAGCAGTCCACCTTGTTGTTGTTGCTGCCCTGTTTCCTGCTCCTGTTACTGTAGCAGTCCACCGGGTTGCTGCTGCCCTGTTTCCTGCTATCCCTTTTAGCGCAATGGAAGAGAATAAAACTACGATTACAGACGTGGTCCCGATGATGACCAAAATTACTGAACACAAACTTAATGGGTCAAATTATTTGGACTGGAGTAAGACAGTCCGGATTTATTTACGAAGTATTGAGAAAGACGATCATCTCACAGAAAGTCCACCTACGGATGATACAAAGAAGGCGTGGCTTAGAGACGATGCCCGGTTATTCTTAAAAATACGGAATTCTATCGACAATGAGGTAATCGGATTGATTAATCACTGCGAGTATGTTAAGGAGTTGATGGATTATTTAGATTTTTTATATTCTAGGAAAAGGCATATTTCTCGAATGTATGCCGTTTGTAAATCGTTTTATCGGACAGAGAAACATGACAAATCCCTAATGGCTTATTTCATGGAGTTTAAAAGAATTTATGAAGAATTAAATGTTTTGTTGCCGTTTAGTACTGACGTCAAGGTTCAACAAACTCAAAGGGAGCAAATGGCTATTATGAGTTTCCTGGCAGGACTTTCCTCAGAATTTGAAGCTGCTAAATCTCAAATTCTTTCCAAGTTCAGAGATTTCCTCCTTACATGATGTTCTTACCAGACTACTACGTATTGAAGATACCCCCTCTCCTCAACCTAGCAATGCCTTTGTGAGTCGAAATAACATTGGTCGACAATACAATAGAGATGGTAGTAGAGAACGAGGAGGAAACAATGGATCTAATAATCAAACATTAGGAGGTGTTATATGTTTTAATTGTGGTGAGCCAGGTCACACAAAGCGTTTTTGTAGACGGTGGGGTAAACAATTTCAAAAGAATCGATCAGCGAATGTTGCGACAAGCTCACCCTCTAAGAAGATCACAGATACAATGACATCATCTGAGAAAACCATGCTTGTCTCTGCTGATGAGTTTGCCAAGTTCTCTCATTACCAAGAGTCATTGAAGGCATCATCTACTCCTATCACTGCTATTGCCGAAACAGGTAAACTCAATACGTGTCTTATTTCCTCCTCGTCAAAATGGGTCATTGACTCTGGTGCAACAGACCATATGATAGGTAATCCTAGTCTTTTTTCTACTTTTGAGTCACGTTCATCGTCCAAAAATGTTTAGGAACTTTCATTTGAAATAAGAGAGCTCGAGCTATCTCAAGAAGATGTCGATTCTTTCTCTCAGCTACTCCATTTTGAGATGTAGTATCAACACATGAAGATTGATGAAGAATTCCATTCTGAATCATATAAGTTTGAAAAGTTTTTGAAAAGTACTCTTGAGCATTATCACTTCTCAAAGTTTGCACAGACACATTAAATTGGGTTCGTATTTCAGCACAAAAGGCAGAAAAGTGAGAGAACAATTCAGAACGATTCTTCATAAAGTATAACCAAGTAACTCGAGAAAAGTCATCCACAAAAGTAACAAAGTATCTAAATCCAGTTTTTGACACGATAGGACATGGACCCCAAATATCAGAATGAACCAACTCAAAAGGAGAACTAGCTCGTTTATTGACCCTAGGACTTAATGAAGTGCGATGATGTTTCGCAAACTGACACGACTCACAGTCTAATGAACCTATACTTTGGAATTGAGGACACAACTTCTTCAATAGTGGTAGAGACGGATGACCTAATCGACAATGTGCCTCAAATGGAGTTAAAACACTGGAACAAGCAATGGCTTTAGGTACTTGAGTTTCCAGAATGTAGAGACCTCCAGATTCAAATCCTCTACCAACAGTCTGCTTCGTCATAAGATCCTGAAATACATAATAGTCAGGAAAGAATGAGATACAGCAATTTAAGGCACGAGTCAATTTACTTACAGAGATTAGATTGAAAGAGAAGTTTGGTATACTCAAAACAGATGATAGGGAAATTGAAGGGGTGGGGTGAATAGTGCCTGACCCAAGGACATGAGATTTTGACCCATCTGCTAAAGTAACGCTCGAAGACGATGAACGTGACTCAAAAGTAGAAAAAAGACTAGGATTACCTATCATATGGTCTGTTGCACCAGAGTCAATGACCCATTTTGACGAGGAGGAAATAAGACACATATTGAGTTTACCTGTTTCGGCAATAGCAGTGATAGGAGTAGATGATGCCTTCAATGACTCTTGGTAATGAGAGAACTTGGCAAACTCATCAGCAGAGACAAGCATGGTTTTCTCAGATGATGTCATTGTATCTGGGATCTTCTTAGAGGGTGAGCTTGTCGCAACATTCGCTGATCGATTCTTTTGAAACTGTTTACCCCACCGTCTACAAAAACGCTTTGTGTGACCTGGCTCACCACAATTTAAACATATAACACCTCCTAATGTTTGATTATTAGATCCATTGTTTCCTCCTCGTTCTCTACTACCATCTCTATTGTATTGTCGACCAATGTTATTTCGACTCACAAAGGCATTGCTAGGTTGAGGAGAGGGGGTATCTTCAATACGTAGCAGTCTAGTAAAAACATCATGTAAGGAGGAAATCTCTGAACTTGGAAAGAATTTGAGATTTAGCAGCTTCAAATTCTAAGGAAAGTCCTGCCAGGAAACTCATAATAGCCATTTGCTCCCTTTGAGTTTGTTGAACCTTGACGTCAGTACTAAACGGCAACAAAACATTTAATTCTTCAAAAATTCTTTTAAACTCCATGAAATAAGCCATTAGGGATTTGTCATGTTTCTCTGTCCGATAAAACGATTTACAAACGGCATACATTCGAGAAATATGCCTTTTCCTAGAATATAAAAAATCTAAATAATCCATCAACTCCTTAACATACTCGCAGTGATTAATCAATCCGATTACCTCATTGTCGATAGAATTCTGTATTTTTAAGAATAACCGGGCATCGTCTCTAAGCCACGCCTTCTTTGTATCATCCGTAGGTGGACTTTCTGTGAGATGATCGTCTTTCTCAATACTTCGTAAATAAATCCGGACTGTCTTACTCCAGTCCAAATAATTTGACCCATTAAGTTTGTGTTCAGTAATTTTGGTCATCATCGGGACCACGTCGGTAATCGTAGTTTTATTCTCTTCCATTGCGCTAAAAGGGACGACAGGAAACATGGCAGTAGCAACCAGATGGACTGCTACAGTAACAGGAGCAGGAAACAGGGCAGCAGCGGCAACAAGGTGGACTGCTACAATAACAGTAGCTACAGTAACGCCACAGTAGCTACTGTAGAAGGTACCAGAAAATTACCTCAAAACAACCAACCACACACTTGAGACGGCTGGAAATTGAGAGACGATGCCAACGAAACTGGCTGGAAAATTTTCCGGCCACGCACGCGCCCCCACGTGCCAGCGCGTGAGCGGCAGTGAACACGTTCCGTCGGCGCGTGTGTCACACACGCGCCACTTCTGATCACCGGATTTTGGGGATCGGCCGATCTTAGGTCGGCGGTCCTCCCTGTGCTGGAGGTGAGAACCAAAAACTACTGTAAGGGGGTGACCTACGAAACCCTAGCTCTATTCTTTTAGATTTGGCTCTGATACCATGTAACAGAAAATACTTTTATGGTTTCTTGGTGTATTATTCAGACAAACATTACACATATATATACTAATACAATAGGTCTAACTAAGGACAATATTCCTTTTGACTTCCACTAATAAAGCCTATAATTATGCCACTAAACAAGCCTATAAATATGCCACTAATCAAGACAACTTGTAACACATATATTCTTTACATTAGAGTTTCTATTATTTTTGGATACTAGTGCCGAGCTGTCTATGGTTAGTGTGTCAATCATGACCTCTCTTCTACCTTCTGTAGCTAAGACAATCAAAATTGCATCATTCAGTGAAGCCAATTCTTCCTTTCCAAGAATTTGTACCCGCACTACATAAAATTCTAAATTCAAGCCAACTAAGAAATCATATACTCTATCCCTTTCAACAAACTGTTTAAGGATAACAACATCTTCACTACACTTCATTTGAATACATTGATAGTGATCCATTGCTTGCCACAAACTTTTCAAAAATTAGAGTAGTCTATGACCGAACGATTACCTTGTTTGGTACTCGAGATCTTTGTTTTAATTTCATAAATATGAGCAACATCATTCACCTTTGAATAGGTTTGTTTAACAACGTCCCAAATTGCTTTAGTTGTTCCTAGAAACATACAAGTGTAACTAATCTCAAGTAACATGGAGTTCCAAAGCCAGGACATCACCATGGAATCTTCTTCATCTCACGTATCAAACTTTGGGTCATCTGGTTTTGGACCGGTACCAAAAATCACTCAATTTTCCTTTTCCTTTTAGAAAAGTACGAACTAATTGAGACCACTTCAAATAATTCTTACCATTCAATCTATAAGCTGCCTGGATCTATTGCAATTCACTTGTTAAATTGTGAATGCTATTATCTATTGTATGCTTCTTCTGTTATCAGTCATAGTTTAATTCCACACAATATAGTATGTAACAAACAAAATCACAAAAGGCAAAGGCAATAAGATCCAACAGAGATTTAAACTACCTCCAAAAAAAAAAGGCCCTGATTTTACCACGAATCTTAGAACCAAAGAACACACCACTGTACAGTCACTGGATGATTGCAGCAATACCAGACGACACTTGCCAGAAACCTCGAGGTGATGTTGGAAAGTCAAGCCCGACCACCATCCGCGCTAGCTCGTGAAAAATGGGTGAAACTGAAACTGGGTGCGTGAGATGCACGCATTGCATGCCCGACCACCAGAAAACCTTTTTCCAGCTGGAAATCACGTTCCGCTTCCTTCTGTGGTGGTAGTGAGAAACAACGTGTACTCGAAAAGGTACTGGCAGGAAAGCTTAACCCTAGGAACTTATTTCCAATAACTGTGTTACCATGTAAGAAGAACTCAAAAAATTGTATATTGAGTTGATTTACAAGGCTATTAAAATAGTTATTTATACAAGAGAAACCTAGTCTAGAAAGGAAACCCTAATTACAAGAACCTTAATTATAGGAATATAATCCCTAGAAATTAGGACCTGTTGAAGAATATAAACAAATATATAATGATTCTCCCTCTCTACAAGCTTAAGCTTTTAGATGTGATGGTCATTCAACATGGTATCAGAGCAGGCAAAGATCCTGCATTCAAGTCTTTCCACTTGCAGATGTTCATTCCTACAAACGTCACGCTCCAAGTTTCCTGCTTGTATCCTGGCCTTGGGCATGAGGGGTGTGTGTTAAATGTCCCACATTGATTAATTACAATGGTATGGTGTGGTTTATAATGGCTTATGTAATTCTCCCCTCATGAGCTAACTTTTGAGGGTGAGTTAGACACAAGTCCATTTGTTCAACATGGTATCAGAGCCAGGCCAAACAAGAGGTCCTGAGTTCGAATTTCACCGCCACCCATTTATCAAAAAAAAAAAAAAAAAAAGAATTTCACGTGCAAGGCTTGACGCAAACAAAAAAAAAGTTTGCCTACTCGTGCGGGAGTGTGTTGAAGAATATAAACAAATATATAATGACTCTCCCTCTCTACAAGCTTAAACTTTTAGATAAGATGGTCATTTAAGAGGACCAAAATAAGGGAAGACAGCTAGCTAATTTTCCCACAACTTCTTTAGCATTGTTTAGAGAAGGATGACCCCAATCGATAGTGTGCCTCAAATGGGAATGAAATACTTGAACATGCAACGACTTTAGGTACTTGAGTATCTAGAATATAGAGATCTCTAGATTCAAATGGTGAAGCCAAATTCGCTCTTCATTTGAGTGAGATTTCTTGGACAAAAAACAAGAGTGGTGATTTGTTCTCACAATTCACATGGTTGCTAGGCAAATCAAGATAATGAAGACCATGTTTCACCTTAGCATGTCCAATAGTTCTCCTAGTAACTTTGCCCCTACAATACATTGGAAATGTGGGAAAACAACACATTGCAGTTCAGATTTTTTGCAATTTGATGGTTAGGTACAAGGTTTGTGGATATTTTAAGTACATGTAGCACATTTTTAAAAGTTATGGACGGGTTAATAACTCCGAGTTCGAAAAATCATAATCAGAGGCACTTAAACCGTACAAGGAATGAGGCTTGCCAAAACTTGCCAACGAAATGAATCTAGGAGTGCTCTTAGCCTTCCAATATCTTCTTTCTTCAGTTTATTTTGCTATCCAGTTTTTATAGTTAACATATTGTAATACTAAGGGGAAATCCTAAGGATATAAATGTTGCCTGGGCAAGTCATGTTCTGCTTTGGGGCTGAAATAACATAGGAAAAAGGGAGAGCAAAAGAAAAATTTAGCAAGTAAGGCCGAAAAACAGTAAAAGTTCCCAAGAACCAAAATTCAGCTACTATGAAGAGAATTATTGAGTTTCCAATACTTCGAAGTAATCTGGTACTTGGATTATATACATCAAAATGTAGCTATTCTTTCCAACAAAAAGACATTAACTTACCCTGATTGGATGCCATGTGAACTGGATAGGAGTATTATATTTTACGTGGATGATTAAAGGGATCTAACACAAGCTAGATATACAAGGAAATTATTGCAGTAGTAACAAATGCCTTATGCTGATAAATCATTAGGGGCATAGGACTGCGGGAGATATCACTAATTCCATGTATAAAAACATAAAGAGCTTGGACTTGTGAATAATAATATTCCAGCATGGACTATGAGTAGAGACAATCGTCCTCATATTTTTGAGTCACTGTTGGATCAAATTCATAAGGCATGCTGGCTACATGAACATGCTAGAGTAATTAAGAATTTCATTCCAGGTTCGTGACAAGTATCTATCATTGAGGAAAAGTGCAAGGCTGGACATAGCTAGTGCCTTAGAGGAGGTATATAATTACTTTTACTTCAGAAGTTCAATTTACTTTTCTCAAGTGACTGGAACTGTTAAGATAGTTGTCATGGGTAACCATCAATTGTTAAATTCTAATTTGGTAGAGAGACCTTCCAGGAACTTCACAATGCAAGATCAACTTTTGAGGAAGCACGATTTCTTCTGGTTTGTTGATCTCTCCCTATCCATCCATTTCAAACTTACGTTGTGACATATTATCATTGAAGTTTTTGTTGCCAATGACAAGATGTTGAACACTTGGAATACATGTTTGATAATTTAGGTTGGTGCACTCTCTGCTGTTGAGGCAAAAAAGAGGTTTGAGTTTTTAGAGGCCGTCGGGAACACAATGGACGCTCATCTTCGTTATTTTAAACAGGTTTGTTGTATGATGAAAATCTCTAATCCATCTTTTGTGCTATTCATTTCTATTTGTATGATGATTTTTGAGTTTCCTCATGCCAGGGATATGAGCTATTGCATCAGATGGAGCCATATATTAGTCAGGTTCTTTGTTTATGTATTTGTCAAAATATCTTTTCTTATTTGTCCTGAATAAATACATTTTCTCTTGTGATATATACTCGCATATAAGATTATCTTGATTTTACTATTTGTGAAACCTTATTATGTTCCATCTACCATCCACTGCAGGTCTTGGCTTATGCACAACAGGCAAGACAGAATTCCAACTATGAGCAGTCAGCTCTCAATGAACGGATGCAAGAGTATAGGAGGCAAGTAGATCAAGAGAGTCGATGGTCTTTCAGTGGACCTCATGGTTCTACAAATGGAGATGCCTCACAACCTTTTCCCAGAAATTCTAATAAAGCAATAGAGGCAGTGGTGCATAAGGCTGCTGAGGGGAAGGTACACCTTACAAGAGTACATCATGTTTAACCATGTTTCACATTCTCAGGCACCATAACTTTTTAGTTGCGTAGGATTGTAACTAAGGCTTCAATAGTTTAGGTACAAACCATTAAACAAGGATATCTCTCCAAACGTTCCTCCAATTTGAGAGGTGACTGGAAGAGAAGATTTTTTGTTCTTGATAGCCGTGGAATGTTGTACTATTATCGCAAGCAATGGAGCAAGCCAACAGTAAGTCAAGGAATAACGAACAAATTAAATGCTATCATTTACAATAAGCTAAATGCTATTTCTTTCACATTACACCCTCTTATGCGAACTAAACCATTGGGCACTCAGTTCCAAGGAACTAGCATTCACACTCCCATGCATAGAGGCTCTCCCTCTGAACCAGGTTCTGGGCTGCTGAGTCGGTGGCTTTCGTCTCATTACCATGGCGGTGTGCATGATGAGAAGACTGTTGCACGTCATACTGTGAACCTGCTTACATCTACAATCAAAGTTGACGCAGAGTACACTGATCTGAGATTTTGCTTCACAATTATTTCACCTATAAAAAACTACACTTTACAGGTAACTTTTGTTTGCCAAATTGTTTGAATATTGACTCTTTCTGAGAAAATTGGCAATGGGATCAATTATTTCTGTTTTCGTACTTTTTAGTAGCAGTTCAATCTCTGTTGACATAATAATCAGCGTACTTCAAAATTACTTCCTTGTGCAGGCAGAAAATGCAGCAGACCAAATGGACTGGATTGAAAAAATAACTGCAGTTATTACTTCTTTGCTAAGTTCAGAAGCACCAGAGAGGGTAAACGCTAAGTAAAAAATTGGCTTGACAACCTCCTTTTATATTCTTTTTTGATATTTTTATTGTCTTTGTTTGTGATACGAGTCGTTTGCATGTTGGCAGTTCTGTTTTAGTCCTGCTAGTGAAGTTAGTTCCATTGGAAGTCCTGATTATAATGTGAGGACCATTCAAGAACATACATCAGGAAAGAATCATCCACCTCGAAATATAATGCGAACGAGCAGAAGTTCCCTACAGCTTCAATGCAGCATGAAAAATGAGAAGCCAATTGATGCATTAAGGAAGTTGCCTGGAAATGATAAATGTGCTGACTGTGGTGCACCTGAACCTGATTGGGCTTCCTTGAATCTTGGCATTCTTATATGTATTGAATGCTCTGGAATTCATCGTAATCTTGGTGTGCATATATCCAAGGCAAGTTCATACTAGTTTCCTAATTGCTCCTAATTCTTCTTCATATTATTTTTTTGGTATCAATATCCTCTATTCACATTTCACACCAGAACATTATGATTTCTTTTTGTTAGGTATACAGCGTAAAGGTAGGGGTTCTGTGTGAGGGTCAATTAGCGTTAGTGGGTGGGGGCTGTTGACCTATCTTGAAGCCATAATCATATCGCCAATGAAAGAGAAAAACATGTACAATAAGTAAAACTTCGAAGCCTCTATGATGGCTCTTCATATGCTTATTATTTAACTAATCAAGTGATGAACTAAATATTCTCAGATATCTCATTTAATCATTTCAAATACCTTCAAGTTGCATTTGGATTGAATGATTTGGGGAACTAAGAGCTTCAAATTTGGATTGAATGATTTGGGGAACTAAGAGCTTCAGATTAATAATAATAAACCCATCACATTTGTTGAGATAATTTTGGGTTATTTTGAGTATCAATCCTTCAGCACTCATGTGACCTCTTTTTTGGTCATTATTGTTGATGCCAAAGTCACCTAATGTTGGAGTCTATTAGTATCCTTTGTCCCAAATGCTTTGCTCAAATTTAATCTTTCAATTCAAAATGCGAGACCAAGATTTGTGATTATGCAGTCCTGAGAAGAAGAAAGTCTATCATTGTTGGCTAATACAGTACTTTGTATTTAAGAAGTTCAAAGAACACACAAATGTAATGTTCTCTTATTTCATTACCGATAATTGAAGCTGTTGAAATATTCTAGCATTTATTAACACTAATTCTATCTTTGTATATTAGGAAAGAAATTATTTAGTTTCCTTTCATATGAACTCACTAATCTCTATATAATGAGATTAGTTCATTGTAAATATACACATAGTAAACAAACTCTTTCCTCTCATTTTTCTTTTTCTCTTTTATCATGGTATCGAGCTGTTAATAAAAAAAAAAAACCTGGGCTGGAACAACCCTAACCTGTTTTTCCAGCGCCGATCTCCCACCCTTCCCAACCTTAGCTCTGCTTGTGCTGTCTTCCTTGCCGGGAACCCTAGATCCGGTGCCTTCTCTTCCGTCTCCTCTCTTCTTGTCCAACCCTAGCACGCCGTCCCTCTTTCCTACGTGCATCCACTGCGCACCTCGCCGGACAAACCTCGGTCCGGCCTGATCGATTTCGGACCTCTCACTGCTCGCACGCTATCCTACCGCGTTCTCTTTTTCTCGCATGTCGCCTAGCCGCGCTCTCTTTCCTCGGGCGGCATGCTCTTCCTAGCGCGCCCCCCAGCCGCACCTCTCTCTCGTGCTTAGGCGCCCCGCCGCACTCTCTCTCTTTCTGCTCGCCTAGCCGGGCACCCGAGTTCTCTGTTTCTCATGCCAGATTTCCTCCCTTTTGTTTTCTCTCTATTGGTTGACCTTTTTATTCATAGTATCCTTTAAAAAAAATACCTAAATTGTTGGCTACTTTTTTTGTTACGCATGGCGTCTTCTTCTGCCAAGTCTAAAATTACCCCGGGTACCACTATTAAATTGAACGACTCAAATTATCTCTTATGGGCCCAGTCCTTTCAATTATTCCTTGGTTCTAATGAAAAATTGGACTATATTTTATCGGACCCTCCCGATGCAACGAATGCTAAGTTCAAAACTTGGAAAAAGGATGAGTATGCCATCATGGCATCCTTATTGAATAGTATGGAGGAATCCATTGCCTCTAATCTAATGTTCCTAACCTCTGATAAGGAGATGTGGGATACAGTCCATGACATGTATTCCAACACAAAGAATGTGTCCCGGGTGTTCGAGTTGTACAAAAAAGTTTTTTTCTTGAAGCAAGATGGTCGGAATGTCGCAATGTACTATTCCCTTATTAAAGGTGCTAACGATGAAATTCCCTTATATCATCCCCTAAAGTGTGACCTAGATGCCAGCAAGTCTCAGTGGGAAGATTTTTGGGTAGCAAAATTCTTGTCAAGATTAGACAGTAGTCTTTAACCAGCTCGTGATCAGATTTTGGCTAGTGACACGGTTCCCACCTTACCAAATGCCTTCTCTCTAGTTTTACGTGTGTCCACGAGGGCCTCGACTTCCCATACTTCTCCTGTTGAAGCCTTAGCTTCGGCTGTCCGGGTTCGTGGTCGGAGTGGCACATGGGGCAATGCGACTGGTGCAGGTGGAGGTGGTTGCAGTAAATTCCCTCCATGTAAGCTTTGCGGTCGCACTAATCATACTTCTTATCACTGTTGGCAGAAGATTGGTAAACCAGAGTGGGCTAACGTTGTTCCAGGTGATTCTCCTACCCACCAGCCTGAGTTTGATCAGGCCATCTTGAGCCGTGAAGAATATGATAAATTGTTGCATACTCATTCGGCTCCCTGCACTAGTGCTTCAATATCCCACCCATCCGGTGCCTTTGTCGTCGTGTCTCAAGTAATCTCCAGGTCATCTACACATGAGGAAGATGATTGGTGGCGGTCACGAGCGAGGTAGCCTCTACTACCTCAAACACTTGAATACACCTATGGATGATCAAGTAATCTCTACTTCTATTACCCTTTTTTAGTGATATTGTCGGCTTGGTCACCCGTCTTTAGCTACTTTTAAACATCTTTGACCTAGTGACTCTTTTGTCACTCATTTGAATTGTGAGTCGTGTGAGTTAGAAAAGCATCACAGTGCTTCCTTTCAACCACGTGTCGAGAAGCATTGCTCTTTTCCTTTTGAACTTGTTTATTCCGATATTTGGGGCCCTTATCGGGTCATGTCTTTAAGTGGTTTTCGATATTTTATCTGCTTTGTCGATGATTACTCTAGCATGACATGGGTCTACTTGCTGAAAGATAGGTCTGAAGTCCCTACTGTAATCAAATCATTCTATAATGAAATATAAACTAAGTTTTCTGCTCATATTCGCATTCTTCATATTGATAATGCATTAGAGTTTGTTCAAATACAACTGACTACTTTTTTGTGACAACCACGGGATAATACATCAAACTTCTTGCCCCCATACCTCTCAACAAAATGGTGTGGCCGAGCGCAAACTGTTAGAAATCAGATTTCATTTCATCTAATTCTATTTTTACAATGAGAAGATGGAGTATTTAAAGTACAAAAAAATTGAACGTTAAGTTACAGCTGTACAATACTACTTCTAACGGTAAGTTACAGCTGTACAACAATGAGTATTTCCAACACTCCCCCTCAAGTTGGTGCATAGATATCGCACATGCCCAACTTGCGAACTAAAATTTGAAAGGTTACGTTGCTCAAGCCCTTGGTGAATACATCAGCTAGTTGGTTCTCGGATGTCACATGAGATATGCTCAATGATTCGTCTAGCAATTTTTCTTTGATGAAATGTCGATCAATCTCTATGTGCTTCGTTCGATCATGTTGAACTGGGTTGTGAGCGATACTAATTGTAGCCTTGTTATCACAATATAAGAATAGCTTGTTTTTCCCTGTCAACTTTAATTCTTCCATTAATTTCTTCAACCAAAGTAGTTCACACACACCTTGAGCCATGGCTCTATATTCTGCTTCAGCACTAGATCGAGCGACTACATTTTGTTTTTTGCTTCTCCAAGTAACAAGGTTTCCTCCCACAAATGTGCAATAACCAGTAGTTGATCGTCTATCATCTGGAGATCCAGCCCAATCTGCATCTGTAAAAGCCTCCACCTTTAAGTGCCTGTTTTTGGAGAAAAAAAGACCTTTTCCAGGTGCATGTTTTAAATATCGCAAAATGCGGAAAACAGCCTGTAAATGCAGTTCTCGAGGATCGTGCATATATTGACTTACCAAGCTAACCGCATATGCTATGTCTGGTCTCGTATGTGAGAGATAAATAAGTTTTCCAACCAATCTTTGATATCTCCTTTTGTCGACTGATACACCGACTCCTATTTGTAATTTGTAATTACTTTCAATAGGTGATTCTGCCGGCTTACAACCTAACATACCTGTTTCTTTTAATAAATCAAGAATGTATTTTCTTTGAGAGATGAAGATCCCATTCTGTGACCTAGCAACTTCGATTCCCAAAAAATATTGCAATCTTCCCAAGTCTTTGATCTCAAACTCCCGTGCAAGAAGCCTTTTCAGTCGGGTCATCTCTTCAGTGTCGTCTCCGGTCACCACAATGTCATCAACATACACTATAAGCAGTGTGATCTTACCTTTACAATGTCTTATAAATAAGGTATGATCAGCATTACTTTGTTGATACCCGAACGAGATCATGGCCTTGCTGAATCTGTCAAACCAAGCTCTAGGTGATTGCTTTAGTCCATATAAGGCCTTCTTCAATCTACACACTTTCCCTTCAGTTTTTTCATCATCAAAACCTGGAGGGATTTCCATATATACCTCTTCTTCCAGATCTCCATGTAGGAAAGCATTCTTAACATCAAATTGTTGTAAGTTCCAGTCTAGATTGGCGGCACAGGATAGTAGGATCCGAATTGTGTTCATCTTGGCAACCGGAGCAAATGTCTCTTGATAGTCAACTCCGTAAGTTTGTGTAAATCCTTTAGCCACCAATCTTGCTTTGTATCTTTCAATGGTACCATCAGCTTTATGTTTTACAGTGAACACCCACTTGCAACCGACCAATTTCTTTTTAGGTGGAAGAGTGACAAGCTCCCAAGTTTCATTGTTTGCTAAGGCTTTCATTTCTTCAATCATTGCCCCTTTCCACTTGGAATCTTGGATAGCCTCTCTCCAATCCTGTGGAATAGATACTGAAGAAATAGACAAGACAAAAGCTCTATAGGAGGGAGACAAGGAGTCATAAGTTACAAAGTTAGATATAGAATGTTTAGTACACGTCCTTACACCTTTTCTTTGAGCAATTGGCATATCTAAATCAGGAATTAATGATGACTCACCAGATAGGGAAGATTCTTGACAGAGAGTAGGTTGTATGATGGCTTCTTTTCCTGTTTTTTCTTTTCTTGAATATATCTTCAAGTCAGGCCTATCTAAACGCCTATTTTCCTCTCGAATATCTTTCTCCCCCTCAATGAAAATTTTCTCTTGAGTACCTCTTTCCCCTTGAATGGCATTCTCTTCCTGATTGGGAATACTATTAAGGGTAACACAACTAGGTACAACCTCTTCTTTTTCATTATTCTCCCCCTGAAGAGGTGTCTTGTAGTATGGTTCTGTTTCTCTAAAAGTAACATCCATAGTAACAAAATACTTTCTAGAAGGAGGGTGGTAACACTTGTACCCTTTTTGCGTAGGAGAATACCCAACAAAAACACATTTAAGAGCCCTTGGTTCCAATTTTCCAACATTTCTAGTATGAACAAAACAAACACACCCAAACACTTTTGGAGGAACAATATAAGAGTTTTTACCTTGTAACATTTCTAGGGGACTTTTAAAGTCGAGTGTTTTGAGAGGCATTCTGTTTATAAGATAGGTGGTTGTAAGAATAGCATCCCCCCAATAGGGTTTTGGGAGATTCATGGTAAACATAAGCGATCGAGCAACTTCCAAAATGTGTCTATTTTTCCTTTCCGCAACACCATTTTGGGCACTCGTATAGGGGCAACTAGTTTGATGTACTATCCCGTGGAATTCAAGATATGTACGAAACCCCCCATCCATGTATTCGGCGCCATTATCAGTTCTTAAAATTTTAATTTTAGTATCAAACTGATTGCAAATCATTTTGTGAAATGTTTGAAAGCAAGAGAACACATCACTCTTAGCTTTCATCAGATATACCCACGTTAGTCTGGTACAACAATCAATGAATGTAACAAACCACCGATTACCAGATAATGAAGTATTTCGTGTCGGTCCCCAAACATCAGAATGGATTGTCAAAAAAGGAACCATACTTTTATTGTTACTTAAAGGATACGAGGTTTTTTTTATGTTTAGCATATTCGCATGCATCACAGGATAGAGAATCAAACCGAACTTTTGTAAACAGACTAGGATATAATTTTTCTAAAAGGAAAAAAGATGGATGGCCTAATCGTCTATGCCATTGTATTATCTCTTGATTGACATCTTGATTCCCACCAAAAAATGCCGAATCTTGATTTTCTTCTAACATATATAAGCCATCGTGCATTCTACCAGTGCCAATCATCTTCCCTGTTTGAAGATCCTGAAAGACACAATGATCAGGAAAAAAATAATTTTGCAATTAAGAGCTTTAGTTATCGAGCTAACAGATAGAAGATTAACGGGAAATCGAGGTACATGAAGAACAGACGATAGTTTAATATTTGGGGAACAAACAATGGAACCTGTCCCAGATACGAGAGAAAAAGACCCATCAGCTATCCTGACTTTATCTCTATTCAGACATTGAGAATAGGACAGGAAGTGTTTCGATGAGCCAGTCATGTGTTTGTTTGCTCCAGAATCTATAATCCAAGAGAGCTTATCAGAATTGACAAGAAGTGGATTACCTGACTTCGTAAAATTTGATGTACCAACTGTTGATGGAGAGTCAAGCTGGGATAGAAGCCTTTTAAGATTTTGAATCTCCTCGTTAGATAAAGTACTGACAGTAGTGGTTTCAGATGGTCCTGCTGCCTCAGTCAGATTTGCTTGACTCCTTGTAGAATTCCCTCTTTTTCCACCACGACCTTTAATTGGTCTACCGTGCAACCTCCAACAACTCTCTATAGTGTGCCTTGGTTTGCCACAATGTTGACAGACCAATTCATCTTTATTCATTCCATAGTTAGTTGTCTTTGGTTGCTCACGGGCTACCAAGCCTGCTTTATCAACTGGTGCCTTGTATAGCATGGCACTTCTCCTGCTCTCCTCTTGTTGGACGTAAGAGTATGTTTGTTGCAGTGAGGGTAGAGGTTCCTTGCCGAGTACTTGGATCCTTATCTGATCATACTCGACATTCAAACCTGCAAGAAAATCATAAACTCTTTCCTTTTCTACCAATTTCTGAAATTTGACAGCATCTCCAATACAATCTGCTTGGAAATCCTGATAGTAGTCTAGTTCTTGCCATAAGCTACTCAGTTCTGAGAAATATTGGGAGATAGTCATTTCTCCTTGTTTCGTCCCATGAATCTTATTTCGAAGTTCATATATTTGGGCATCGTTGCCTATCTGAGAATAAGTTTGGGACGCTGCTTGCCATATTTTTTCAGCAGAGTCCAGTAATAAGTATGTCCTAGCAATTTGTGGCTGCATTGAATTGATAAGCCAGGACATAACAAGTGAATTTTCCGAATCCCATTGATGGTAGGTGGTATCAGTTTTGTCAGGTTTTTTCTTATCTCCTGTGACGTATCCTTGTAAACCCCTAGCTTTGATGAACAAAAGACATGATCTTGACCACGCAAGATAATTTGTTCCATCAAATTTAACGGGGCTAATTTGTAAAGAAGGATTATCATTTAAAGGAGTCACTAATTTTCTATCGTCTGCCATTTAAAAAAAACAACAAATTGAATAATTGAACTGCAGATCAACTGCTGACGTCACTGCTGACACACTGGTGATGTCACTGCTGACGTCACTGGTGACCACTGCTGACGTCACTGGTGATGTCACTGCTGACGCACTGGTGATGTCACTGCTGACGTCACTGTTCACGCACTGGTGACGTCACTTTTTTTTTTTTTTTTTTAATTATAAAAATAATAGTAAAAGATAAATATAATAAGTAAATGAGAGCAGAAAAAAAATCAGTCCAAAAAAATCCCACTCTTGACACTAGAAAGAGAAAAAAACTCCCCTGGAAATGGAGGAAGACCAACGCTAAGAAAAACTCAGCCTGGATCTCGGACAGCCGTAAAAAACTCCTGAAAAAAAACGTCGGAACCTGGAAGGCGAAGCTGGAGGAACAAACTTCGGTGACCGGCGCCGCCTCACGCGCTCTCATGCACCGGTGCGTGAGATTCAGGCGAAACAGAGAGGCGGCGCGTAAGGACCACTCGGGGCTAGTCCGTCGGTAGGAGGAGCTCCGTTCGACCGGAAATCAGCGTCCGTTCCTTCTGTGGTGGTGTGACAAATAGAGCACTCTTGACTAGTGAACTCAAAACAGGTTTTTGATTTGTAGGAGATTTTTTAATTTTGAAACCTACACATTAACCCGCTGAATTTCTAGCTCTGATACCATGTTAGAAATCAGATTTCATTTCATCTAATTCTATTTTTACAATGAGAAGATGGAGTATTTAAAGTACAAAAAAATTGAACGTTAAGTTACAGCTGTACAATACTACTTCTAACGGTAAGTTACAGCTGTACAACAATGAGTATTTCCAACAACATCGCCACCTTTTAGATGTTGCGCACCATCCTCACTCAAATGAATGTTCCTACACACTTTTGGGGGGATACTATTCTCACTACCTGTTACCTTATGAACCGCTTACCTTCTAGTGTTCTTTATCAAGCTAGTTCTTATTCCTGTCTTTACCTTGACTGACCCCTATTTCATGTGACTCCTAGGGTTTTTCGGTGTGTCTACCCAAAAAGGGTATCGCTGCTATGATTCCGTCTCTCGTCGATCTTTTATGTCTATCGATGTCACTTTTGAGTCTACCCCCTATTATTCCACTGATGGTCCGTCCTCTCCCTCTGTTCTTTTACCTGTTCCCACTCGATTGTCTCCTGATCCTCTATCTTCCATCCATCGTCCCCTAGTGCAGGTGTATTCACGATGACGCTCGCCTTAGACCACCCAACCTCAATCTGTTGCTGATTGATCTTCCTCTCCTGTAGATCCATCCTCCTCCTCTGATTCCGACTTACCTATTACCTTGCGCAACGGTAAACGTTCTTGTCCTGCGCATCCTCTAACCAATTACATGTCTTTTGATCACCTTAGTTCTTCGTATCGTAGTTTTGCTCTTTCTCTTTCTACAAAGTATATTCCCTCAACTCACTATGAGGCACTCCACCTCTCCCAGTGGAAACAGGCAATAGACGAGGAGATCTCTGCTCTTATCTCTCGGGGGACTTGGGACCTTGTTAGTCCACCGCCAGATGCTGACATCGGTGCTTGTTGATGGGTCTTCACCCTCAAGTACCGTGCTGATGGCACCTTTGACTGTCACAAAGCCAGGCTCATGGCTAAAGGTTGTTGAGAATTCGAGAAGGTTAAAATTCTATATGTTGTGTGTATCTTCACAATACAACAACCCCCATTATATAGGGTTTGGAGTGAGTCATACATGGCAATGGCTATAAATATAGGGCAGAAATCTAGGCATGAAATTTGCCCTAATGTTTCTCACATGTCTAATATATCTAGACGTATTTAGAATTTCAACAAAGGTTACACCTAGATTTATGGAGTTGACTATCTTGAGACGTTTTCTCCAGTTGCTCGTCTCAACTGTATCCGGGTGTTGTTCTCTTTAGTTGTCAATCAACACTGGCCTGTGTTTCAAATGGATGTCAAAAATGCCTTCCTCTATGGCGACCTACACGAGACAATTTTCATGGAGCAACCTCCAGGGTTATATTGCTCAGGGGGAGAAGAAGGATATGGTGTGTAGATTGAAAAAGGCAATTTATGGGTTGAAACAAAGTCCTCGGGCGTGGTTTGACAAATTTAGTCGTGTCACCAGTGAATTTGGTTTTTACATATGTCAGGCTGATCATTCTGTTTTTGTGAAATGCAGACAATCAGGCATTATTATCCTAATTGTGTATGTTGATTCCTAATCTCTGGCAGCGATGTTGAAGGTGTCGAAGCTACTAAGGGGTATTTGAAGGAACAATTCATTACTAAAGACATGGGTCCTCCTAGATAATTTCTAGGGATTGAGATTGCCCGTAGCAAGCATGGCGTATCGTTGTCTCAAAGGAAATATGCTATTGATTTACTGCAGGATACTGGTTCACTAGGGACTAAGTCGGTTGATACTACTATAGACCTGAATCCTGATTTCTGGAATGATAATGGTACCTATTTCAAGGACAAAGCAAAGTACAGGTGACTAGTAGGCAAATTGATTTATCTCACGAAGACTAGACTAGACATATCCTTCACAGTTGGTGTAGTTAGCCAGTTTATGGACAAACCACGACCTATGCATTTTGAAGCAACTATGAGGATTTTGAAATATATAAAAGGCTCTCTTGGCAAAGGACTACTTTTCTAGAAGCATGGGCATCTAAAGGTTGAAGCTTATTCTGATGTTGATTATGTCGGGTCTAAGGGAGATAGGAGGTCCACTTTTGGCTATTGCACGTACGTTGGAGGAAATCTAGTGTCATGGCATAGTAAGAAGCAAACAATAGTGGCTAGGTCCAGCGCAGAAGCCGAGTATCGAGCTCTGGCACACACTACTAGCGAAATGTTGTGGTTGAAGAACCTGCTGGGAGAGTTGGGGATTGCTTGTGACAAACCTTTACCTATGCATTGCGACAATCAGGCTGCCATTCACATTGCAAGCTACCCAGTCCTTGACGAGAGAACAAAATACGTCAAGGTTGACTGTGATTTCATTCGCGACGCAATGATGAGGCACATAATCAGTACTCCATTCACTCCGTCTTTAGAACAAATTGTTGATATATTTACTAAAGTTTTAGGGGGAAATAGATTTAGGGCTTTATGTGACAAGCTAGGTATGATCGATATATATGCTCCAGCTTGAAGGGGAGTGTTGAAATATTCTAGCATTTATTAAACCTAATTCTATCTTTGTATATTAGGAAATAAATTATTTAGTTCCCTTTCATATGTACTCACTAATCTCTATATAATGAGATTAGTTCAATGTAAATATACACACAGTAAACAAATTCTTTCCTCTCATTTTTCTTTTGCTCTTTTATCAGAAGCACTTGATGTCATGCCAGTTGCATGAAAATCTCAATAAACACCTCTAAACCCACTTACCCCTGTGAAATCCCCGAACCCATAGCCCAGAAAGCCAGTGTGATTGGCAATGAGAAGTCCTTTAGCAATAAATAAAACCTAACTTCTACTCTCTTGGATCTTGGGCAGTGTCTCTAGCTACGAATCTCGTCCTATTTAATCCTTAATGTACTTTTCTCGGCCAGAGGATGTAGGATTGACATGGCAGTTATTCCAATATCATAGTCTCACCTCGGTCTTGCTAGCCTGATTTCATAAGTTCTCAAGCATATAGGAGTTCAGTTAATTGTTTAAGAATGATTGCCAAAAAAGTGTTGAGTCTAGTAACCTTCCCCTTCGAAAGCCTTATGTCCTTGTTACGCATTGTGATCGAGGCACACACCGCCGTGCATTCAAACAGTGTAGGAAAAAAGTTGGTGTCTAGCAATCATCCTTGCACGAGAGTAGCACTTTTGCTCTATTTAGCATGGATTTCCACACTTCTAGCTAGCAATTGTTCACACTTGTGACACCCCAAACATGGAAAGCCTAGGATGCAATTCATGCCTCCAAACCTGCACGAATATCATGCAAGACAATGCAGTGTTGAATAGGTTAACTAGTTGAAGCTCATGGCGACGACCTCGTTGAATTCGGAGAACCATACTGCACGAGTATATTGCAGGGCAACCGTTTGAAGAACCAGATACTCAATTAAAATTAAGAACATTTCATATTGGCGGAGTATTCACAGTGATTACTGCAGAACGTGTACAGGCCCCTTCTAATGGAAAAATAAAATTTAATGAGCTTTTGGTTCATCCAACACGTAAGCACCATGGCAGTCCCACAAGTCACGCTATGGCATCTCATGTTTCTATGTTCTGTATAATATACTATTGAGAGTGAAGAGCTGCTACGCCTAAACTAGGTGCAAAGAACCAACCAGATTACTTTTGTAGGTAAATTAGGAATACAGAAACAGAAAAAAAAAAAATGGACCATAGAATGCGATTGCATTATAAGGTCGTAATTAAACAGCTCGAGCAAGCTCACATTGATGTAACTTGAAACCTCCAAGTCCAAAAGCACCATGTGGCGCAACAAAAGTCCATTGGCTGAGTAATTGACACCAAGTGAACTACTTGCACATGTCATGTCCTGGCAGCTTGAGCCAATATGCAGTCCTTAATGAAGTCCAAAATCAAGGCCTAATGCACTTTGTCCTTTTTGTGTTCTGGCCAGACATGTAGGGGCAAGTTGTGGCCCTCTTTATCTACTACTGGCGGACAAGAGGTCAAATCCTTGCTGGTAATTTGAAGTATTTGAGGTCAATGTACTTCACCCTATGATGTAGAATATTCTTTGAAGCAATAAGTTATCCATACCCAAATACTTCTCTTCTATTTATCCTTTCAGGAAATGTCCTATAGGAAACAAAATGTTCAGCTAAGAACTCATTTAATAACTATTATTATATGCTCTTATGTCCATTTCATAGGGCTATTGTGTTTTAAGATTAAATGAGCATCTGTGTAGTTGACTGAAAATGTTCTAGATATTTCATATTATCTATCTATATATAAAGTATCTGTAAAAACATATGCTATTATATCTACTAGCTGCTAATCACAAGCTTCCATCTTTACAATGCAGGTAAGATCCTTGACACTTGATGTGAAGGTCTGGGAACCTTCTGTCATTACTTTGTTTCAGGCACTGGGTAATGTCTTTGTCAACTCAATATGGGAAGGATTGTTGCGAGCAAGTATAACTGTTCAAGCAGATGAACTACCAATAAGGTACAGATTGCGGGAATCAAGAGTACTCTACTGTGCATGCATATTTGATAATTGAATGATAAGTATAAATTTTATGCTTTAGGTCTTTTGAATCAGATAAATACAAACAGTTTTTCTCCAAACCACATTACAGTGATCATATCACAGTGAAGGAGAAGTTCATTCAGGCAAAGGTATTGCTCCAAGGATATCATTGTTAATTTCTTTCGCCATTGTTTTAAACTTTTCTGAAATTTGGAAATAGTAATGCATGAGTGATAAGCAACAGGAGTTAAAAACTGGCTTATATATGTTTTCTTTTTACTTTTGACTTTTATTTTAGCAACAATTAAAATGCTCTTTAGATAAGTTGCTCGTAATCATTTGCACATTATCTTAACAACACCATGATCTTTTGATAACTGGAAATTGTTTCTGTCTTTTAAATTTCACTATCCTTTCTGATTTAGTGTCCATGATATATTCTACTTAATAAAAGTTGATTTATACCCAGCTTCGTGCTTTGTTATAGATCTCTTTTGTTGAACTTGTAGTATTTTGGGGGACTCTCAGTGAATGATCCCTACATATTCTTGGTTAGCAAGAAAAGGTATGCCAAGTGTTAGAATATATCTAGGGTAAATCAATTCCTTTAATTATGTTTCTTATATTAGGAAAGATTTTGTTCCTTCCATGTATGGGAGTCTTGCTAATCTCTATATAATAGGATTAGGTCTTTGTTAATACATACAGAAAATAAGAGAATGTTCTTCATCATAAATTCTTTTTTCCTTCTCTTTTCACATGGTATCAGAGCAATTCTCGTTTTAAATTTATATTAAAAAAAAAATTGAGAAGGGGGAAGACAAACCCTAGCCTCGTGTCGGCCGCCGTCACCATCTCTACCCCGAAACCCTAGCTTGGTCGGCGCCGTCACCTTCATCCCGAAACCCTAAGCCCCGTCTCCTTCCGTCCAGAAACTGTTCCAGCAGCTGGGTTTCATCGCTGCCAACCCCTTCCCCGTCGCGCTGTCTCAGAAGCGGGCGACTTCCCCTCCGGCTTTAAGATCGAGGGCTATGCGTTCGCTATCTTCGTGAGCGGTGGGCAGCGGTTGTTGAGCGTTGTTATTGTTGTCGTGTTCTTTTTTTTTTTCCGCTACCAATTCCATCTCCGCGCTCTCAAGCCCTAACCTGTTCTCCTTTTTCCGTGCGTTGGTCGTACGATGATTTACAGTTTGAACTTTTCCCTTTTCTGCTCGCACACCGGCGAGTTTCTTAGCGGGGCGACTCTTGTGTCTCTTCTCTAGCCGTCTGATATTACCCTTGTGTCTCTCTCTCCCTTTTTCCCCCTCTTATATATAGTAACTTCTTTTTCTTTAAAAAAAAAAACAAAAAAAAAACAAAAAAAAAAAAATCCCGATGGCATCATCTATTGAACCCAAAACCCCTATGGGAACTACTATCAAATTGAACGGGCGAAACTATCTCCTTTGGGCCCAATCTTTTAAGTTATTTCTTGGATCTAATGAAAAACTAGATCACATCCTCTCGAATCCTCCGGCGCCAAATGATGCTAAGTTCAAAGAATGGAAGAAGGATGAGTATGCTGTTATGGCTTGGTTACTCAATAGTATGGAAGAGTCCGTTGCCTCCAATCTAATGTTCCTGGCCTCAGCAAAAGAAATGTGGGATACAGTCCATGATATGTATGCTAACGAGAACAACATGTCTCGTGTTTTTGAGCTATATGAAAAGGTCTTCTCATTGAAACAGGACGGTTGAAATGTAGCTGAATATTATTCTATTGTCAAAGGCATTCATGATGAGATTCTCCTATACCACCCGCTGACGTGTGATCTTGAAACACGTAAATCTCAATGGGAAGAATTTTGGGTAGCTAAATTCTTGTCCGGCTTAGATAGCTCTCTTCAACCCGCTCGTGATCAAATTTTGTCTAGTGATAAAATTCCAACTTTGCCGACTACCTTCTCTC